>VZSF01002928.1:0-180766 GCA_013398295.1 Chionis minor
TGTCCTTCCTGAAGAGTCTGTAATGAGTATGAGTATGTATGAGTTCTCTGTATTGCAAACAGTCAATACACATTAGGTTAGCGAGAATGAGAGCAGAAGGATGCATCAAAGGTTAGCCTCATCGTGGTGGGAAGAAAAAAAGGTAAAGAGAGTGCAGACAAGAACAGTGGATAACATTTCATAAATATGCATTTTCAGGGCACGATTCATTTGCTATGTTTTAGAAATACTTATTACATGAGACATTGTACATGAGAGGTGTTAATATCTTTCCATTGGCTATAGCAATATTCAGGGGTAGCTAGCTTAAACAGACATCTCTGTGCTCTGGTCATCTAAAGTAAATTTTAAACAAAAAATGAATGCTATCTGTCCTTCGTTACTTGGAAGCTAAAGCACTTCGTAAAAAGTCTGGAGTCTAGACCTACATTAAATAGGTCTTATTATGAAATGCATTAACTGATGAGTGTTAATTTAAAAAAAAAAAAAGATTTTTTTTCATATAGTATGTCCATGGAAAGGTAAAGGGCAATCTGGGAAAAGATTTTTTTTCTGTTAATGGAGAAGAAACAACAAAAAGGCCAGCTAAGAGATCTAAGAAACAATGGAAGCAAAGATTAACTTATTCATGGGCTGATGAAGAAATATTAGAAGTTAGATGTTAATATTCATTTTGCAGAAGCAGTAAAATGTCCCCAGGGAGAGAACATCCATACTAATATGGATTTAGCCTTGAACAAAAGATGAAAAAGCAAAGATAGACTTTTACAGCTTGAAATTGTCAACATTTGGCTGCAATGCAGTACTGCATTCTGGGGAAAAGGAAATAGAAGGGCAAGAAAGTAAGGAATTTTATTCAGAATGACAGCAAAGAGCATTCAACAGCCCCAAAAATGTTTGGTCTTTTACTGGTGAAAAAGCAAAATGCTATAGGCACCATATAGGCACACAAGAAATTCTTTCTAGGTGATAGAGTAAAATTACATACAGAGCAAGTCAAAAATATTTTGTATCCTCAGAATATGAATATCTAACAGCTTAAAAGATGCACTAAATTTCAACTGCATCATAGGAAAGTGTTCAAGGACACAAGTAAGAAAAGATTCCTGGTTTGCATTTGTATGTCAGGAGTGGTTAGGGCCAATCCCAGAACAAGGGAAAGCAGAAAAGGGTTTGTTTCAGCAAGTTCTGGTGGAATGAGATTTTTCTTAATGTTTAGCATATTAAGGTGTTCTTCATGGATCTTTTGCTCTTAATTTTTCTTTGCTTTCTTTTGAACTTCTTGCTGCTGACAAGAACTTAATTAAATATTTTAATCTCTATGTTTTTAAAATGATCAGCTTTAATCTGTCCTTTCATACCTAACCCATGGCTAGTTTAGATACAGGTCCCATATTATTTTTGTATTTTTGGAAGTCTATATATAAATTCTGAATATATAATGAATAAATGATAAAATGCTTATTTTGCACACTTCCATAACTACTTCTAGAGTCTGGAATAATGCTGTCAGAAGTTCAGCCCTAAGTGTTTATTATTCCTTTTATTAAACATACCCACATTACAGCTCCCATTATTTTAAACACAAAAAGTAGACAGACAGACAATTACGTCTGTGCCTATATAAAATATCGGTTTATGACAATGAATTCTGGTTATTGTTAGCTCAATACCAATTTGACCCTATGCTGTTAAATAACCTTCCATTCCATATTACTTGGAATAATTCCTGTATTTGTACTAGAAGACCTGTGTTTCAAAGTTCCTTATTGAACAATACCAACTGGGAGTCTGATGTACTCTTCCATATGTGTTATAAACAGATTATATTTTCATTTTCAAACATGACATTATTACAAGAGTTATACTAACAGCATGAATAACTAACACCCATACTTCATGTTTATTGCTGCCTGCATAAATTTTAATTAGGAAGCTGTATAAATGCTCAAGAAACTATGGTATAAGCAGAGTAACAATTAAATACCTGTTAATGGAATTATAACCCAGTTATCTCTTTTAATTGAATGAGATTGTCATTATTAGAAAAAACAAGAATATCTGTGAAACTGCAAGAAAGCTTCTCCCAAAAATTCTTGTGAGGCAGTTCTGTTCCACAGTATCTAAAGGTAAATTCAAGTTATTGCCTTCTCACTTAGTTAAACTGTTCAGTGAATAATAGAAAGCATGTTTTAAAACCACAGGAGGTGAACTGCCCATAATGGTTCTGGTTCATTAGCAGGGAGTCTGATGAGAGATCAGAAGGTAATGAATTGCCAGCACCTAACAAAACCAGGAAACAAATATAGTACAAGCCAACCGTATCCTGGATTGCATCAAAAGAAGCGTGGCCAGCAGGGCACGGGAGGTGATTCTCCCCCTCTACTCTGCGCTTGTGAGACCCCACCTGGAGTACTGTGTCCAGCTCTGGAGTCCTCAACATAGAAAGGACATGGAACTGTTGGAACAGGTCCAGCGAAGGGCCACTAAGATGATTAGAGGGATGGAGTACCTCTCCTATGAGGATAGGCTGAGAGAGCTGGGGCTGTTCAGCCTGGGGAAGAGAAGGCTCTGGGGAGACCTGATAGCAGCCTTTCAGTATCTGAAGGGAGCCTACAGGAGAGCTGGAAAGGGACTCTTTGTCAGGAAGTCTAGTGATAGGACAAGGGGTAATGGTTTTAAATTGGAAGAGGGGAGATTTAGATGAGATATTAGGAAGAAGTTCTTTACTGTGAGGGTGGTGAGGCACTGGAACAGGTTACCCAGGGAAGTTGTGGAGGCCCCATCCCTGGAAGTGTTTAAGGCCAGGCTGGATGGGGCTTTGAGCAACCTGCTGTAGTCAGAGGTGTCCCTGCCCATGGCAGGGGGTTTGGAACTTGATGATCTTTAAGGTCCCTTCCAACTCTAACCATTCTATGATTCTACAAAAAAAAAAGAAAGACATAGTTCATGGAGAGGCCTCAGGACAGCTCTTCGCAAGCAAAGGCAGAGATGTAAATGAGTTATTTACAAACTCATATGGGATAACATATTTGAAATACGAGTCAACATTTAAAAAAGAAAAAACAGAAAACAATTGATCTATTAAAATAGTGGCAAAATTAGTAAGGTCAGAATTGTCTTCTCTATAAGTCTATATGGATTATACCAGTAGTATAATGCAGTAGTAAAATGTTAATGCCTTCTTTTTTAAAATATTAGAGAAATAATATGGAGAGGCATATTTTTATTTAAATTTTGAGCTGTAGTGCATTAGCCTTTATTTTGTATTCTATTAGATTAACATCACATTTTTAACTATATTATTCAGTTTATTTTAATTTTGCAATGTGTCTTTATCAACTGTGTACATGCTTGCATGTTACTTTTCATTAACATTTTATTTTTTGTATTTGCAAAGGATAAAACATGTCTGTTGCAGTCTTTACAATATTTTTCTTAACAAAATTTTTTGTGTTTATACCTTACATATTTCTTGCATTCTCCAAGATAGTGGAGTAGTATGATTAGGGCAAAATGTAAGACTTCTATTTCTGTCTTTATTTCTACTGTTGAACAGTTCTGTGATATCTAGAAATCTACTTCCTCTGCCTAAGGTCCCAATCCATTAGACACCATCTTTTGCAGTGTGCATGTAAAGCTAAGTTTCTGCTTAAGCAGAATCTGTGGAATAAGAATTTAAATAACCAGCTTCTATGTTGTAACCTGTTCTAATGATAGAACAGACTTGCAAAAGACTCTTTTTAAAATAATGACATCTTAGTTAGAGGATCTTTTCAAAACAGATACAAAGCTGTGTCCTTAATGAATACGCATATTTCCCTTTTCCTGTTCACTGATCTATTCAAGTTTAAAATATTGATCTCATAAGTCATGATTGAGACTACATATGTTTTATGAGAAAACAGTGAAGCTATTCTAAGGTTGGCACCAAAGAGAATCCTATTTCGTACTGCTTTGAGCCTGGTGCCATTAACATCTTGCCTTATGAGGAAGAATGTTTCGCCACTGGTGAGGCCCCACTTTGAATACTGCTTTCAGTTTTCAGCCCTTCACTACAAGGAAAACTTTGAGATTCTGGAGAGTGTCCAGAGAAGGGCAACAAAGCTGATGAGGAGTCTAGAGAACAAGTCTTATGAGGAGCAGCTGAAGGAATTAAAATTGTTTAGCGTGGAGAAAAGGAGGCTTAGGAGAGACCTTATTGCTGTCTACAATGAGGTTGTAGAGAGGTGGGGGTCAATCTCTTCTCCCAGATAACAGGTAATAGGACAGGAGGAAATGGCCTCAAGTTACACCAGGGGAGGTTGAGATTGGGTATTATGAAAAATTTCTTCACTGAAAGGGTTGTCAAGCATTGGAACAGGCCGCCCAGGGAAGTGGGAGAATCGCCATCCCTGGAGGTATTTAAAAGATGTGTGGACATGGTGCTTAGGGACATGGTTTAGTTGTCGTTTTGGCAGTGTTAGGTTGATGGTTGGACTTGATGATCTTAAAGGTCCCTTCCAACCTAGATGATTCTATGATTCTATAAAGGCAGTGCACAGAAACACTTCTCCAAATTGGAAAGGCTTTCACCTAATATTCACGTTACAGCTTGTAGCATATTCATAGCTTGCTATTTGTACTTTGAGTAGATGAAGACCTAAATTCTCTGTTGGTTTCAATAGGTCTTTAAAAAAAAGATAAATAGACAAAAGGATAATGCATTGCAGATTAGATAGGTAGATAGAGAGACAGATTGGTAGACAGATAGTAAATCCCCTATTCTTCCAATATTTTTCCATTGTAAAGCTCTTTCTCTAAGAGCTTTCATTTATTTCTTTTTTATCAAGGGAGCACCATGATAAATTTAAAACTTTTAGGTAATTATCATATGCTGATTATGCTACGACAGAGGAGGATAAATTCACACAAATTTGTAAACCTCTGAGACCTTATTTTGTTTGTTTTGTACCTTTCTAGTATAAGACATTTTAGACTATTTTAAAAACCTGTTATTTCCAACCAGGTGCCTCCAGGCATAGGTGCTCTTTCAAAAGAGCCTCTTGTTCTTTGAAGAGTTACACAAATCAATTCTCTGCCTCTATGGTGTAAGCATCACACACTGTAGTGGTGGTATTTGGCCTCAGAGTAATTGGTGTGATTAATAAATGCTGATGGATCAACAAATTGTTTGCTTTGTAAAGTTCAGGATTTTGGAGATTAGACTCAAACTGTTGCGTTGTTATTAATGTAATCAGTCCAACACTAAAAAAGATGCAGGAGATGACAATTTGGCTACACTGCAAAATAAATTATGGCACCTTATTAATCCCTTGAGCTCATGCAGGATTGTTGAATTACTTAGCTAACCTCATTTGATATTAGCAAGGGTATAACATTAATGCAATAGGAATTTCATTTTGATGTTATCTAGAAGTGCTATTAAGCCCACAAAAGGACATTGTATAAGCCTGTTTTTCAGTGGCTAGATTGGCTGGCATGCCTTACAATCTTCCTTCTCACAGACATCAGAAAAGTTCATAATTTTTACAAGTGACCGAGAGATTTTCCAGGCCACTTTTTTTCAGTGAGAAATGGAGAATACTGGAAGAAAATAATTCTATGATAATAAGGATGAGCTCTAATTTTAAGAATTTCAATCAGCTCCTTAGAGAAATTAAGCTTCACTAATATTTTATCTTGATTTTCTTTTTCTCCTTGTTTTAGTAGTAATGCTCTTAAGGGTGTTTGAAGGGGTTATTAAATATGACAAATTACTGAACATGAAGTATTGATATTCCTATTGGCATGTAAAATCTTTGTCAAGTGAGACTTTCTTAGGGATACTTGAATCTCTTTTTAATTTCTTTTCTTTCCCAAGCATGCAGCCAGAAAGAGAGAAGATTTTTAGCAATGTATTAATGGCAAAGACATGGGAGTCAAGCTGAATTTTTTATCTTCACGTGACAGAGGTATTTACAAAAAGGACCTTCAAGGGATTTCCTCATGTCTCAGGGAAGTTCTGGCAGCTGCTGGTGTGTGATGAGATCAAGTTACAGCTGTCTGTTTGCAAGCTCCCACAGATTCTGGGTTTTACCTCTTTTTGATTGGAAGTGTCTGTTATTCTCGGACTGCTCTTGAAGGAGTCTTAGACAGATGCTTCATAAAATGTCTGTTGTAATTTAATTTTCTCCTTCATCTCTGTCATCTAAATTTAGGATTTTTTACTGACCTGAATTATACCTTATAGCTACTGGTTATGGTTGTTCCAAGAGGATATATGTTGTTTATTGCGAGCTTATATGGAAACAGCCATCCTAATGTTTATATTTTTCTTATGAAAGACAGATCAGCCTTCTGTAGACACACAACTAAGCCGATCTAATTTTCAGAGTAGTAATTTGACAGAAAGGACTGAAGTTATACTTGAAGTGAGTGATGTAGTAATTTCTAACAAAAAGAAAACTACTATGGGATACTTTGTTAAGCGTATGCAGCCTGTTAAATGCTGTTTGTTGTACCTCATTACTCCAATACAAAATTGTTAAAACTAGCATCAATGAAATTATCTTTTCTTTCTTTCTATTCTTCTTTCCTTCTTTCTTTCCTTTCCTTCTTTCTCTCTTTGTCTCCTTCTTTCCTTCTTTTTCTCCTTTTCTCTCTTTCCAGCTGTGTTGCAGCTGAAAAAATTAGCAACTTACCATTCCAGATGGAATGCTATGAATTACATAGAAGCATTTGACTCTCCCATTTCTCAAATTAAAAAAAAACAAACAAAAAACCTATATTTTCATTCGCAAATATAATACTTATGAATAAATATGTAAAGTAAATCAGATTCCAAACTGTGTGAATGAAGCAATATTAAATGATCATTTATATTAAATAAAAGATAATAAAGGCTACTAAAATAATACACTTATTTTTGCTACAAAAATACACTGTATTGTTATTAAATATTAGTCATTAAAAAAGGAATATAATAGGTATTTTAGACTTATTTAGATTTTTAAGTGCTAGAATATTTACCACTATTCATGTAAATGTGAGACTTGAAAGAAACAATGCTTGCTGAATTGACCATCATAAATATAACTCATTAGGCCTAGCTGCTTCAAAAAAAATCCAAAATAAATACAATATGGATTCAATCAAATTAAGAGTTACAGGAATGTCATACTGAGATTCAACATGTATGAGAAAAATATGTCACTATTATGCGCACACAAACTCAAGTCTGAAATGTTATAGTTATTTATGGGTGAAGGCTTTGGTTGGTTGGTTGGTTTTGTTGTGGGTTTTGTGTATGTTTTTTTTAACTGTGGCTGAAACTATTCTCCAATTTTGACTCAATTCCAGGAACCACTTCCCTGAAAGTATATTTTGCAGCACATAGATGATCTTTCTTCTCAGACTGTTGTTTAGGACAATCAAAGATATTTAGATTTCACTTTTAAGCATGTGCTTTCTTGAGATTACCTGCTATTCCTCTAATATTCCATAGCTATTTTTACAATGGAAGCAGAGTCTCTTTGAACGGTCTCTTTCCCCCCAGGTTCCTTTGAAACTCCCCATTTTTATTACTTGTTCAGACTTTAATGCATGTTACTCATGCTCAGATTATGAACCTGGGTCTTTTAACATACTTTACATTCTCCCAGGAGACTTTTTCCTTGCTGCCCTCAGGGAAATACAGATGTCAACCTCTGTCTTACCTCAGTCTCCCTGCCAGTGGCTCAACAGATCAATAGTATGCCTAACAGGCAAACTGCTTTCAGTAATTACATAGTCCTGAATCCAGAGAAAGTTTGTTGCATTCCCAGCATTTGGAGTATGATCATGCCTGGGTACCCTGTCTACACTGTGGTAAAACAAAATCAGGTTGTGCAACCAGCAGTAACACATTTAACACCTCGAGTCCCTTCAGTTTCCAGAAACACTCATTTTGGAACAACTACTAATCTTGTTTTGTTTTGGCTTGTTTTCTATTCCTCTGAAACACAGTCAAGATTATGGCTTACAGTTGCAACCGTTCAGATAGCCTGAATCTGTTATGGTAATTAGATTTGAGCGTGAATTTTTTCATATGTTCCAAGATGAGGCAGATCAGAATTCTCTTTATTAGCATAATATTTACCAGGGTAGCACTTGTTTTCAGCTGCAAGGAGTTCATATTCCTAGCTGACTGTGTCCAGGTTCTCTTTTCTCCAGTCAGATGGCTGATCTGCACACTGAACAGAGGGGGCCCTAGCACAGGTTCCAGGTTGCTCTGAAAGATAAATTGACTTGAAGGTGAAAGATGGAGGAAAAAGAAATGGTTTGCAATGACAGCAGACCTAACACAAAATTTTGATGCCTAATGTCAGTAAAATAGTGAAATGCAAAGCAAAAATACTGAATTATTTTTGAAATTTAGGGAAAAAAATCTAATTAATGAGCTGTACAATTACACCATCTACTGAGTCCTGAAGCAGGTGTCAAGGGCAGTTCATATTTCTTGAAGACATTATTTCAGCCTCTCTGCAGACTCAGGCCAGGATCAGATAGATCACTTTAGAGTTCACAGGTGTGAAGTTATCAGTGCTATCAGGAAATCAAGTAACTTATTCTTACTTGGAAGCAGAAGAATGACTTGAAGTGAATGCTGAGGTTGCACATCACAGAAACAAGTGTATTTGGAAGCAATTTTGATGACTACTAAATTAGAGAGTCCAGGAGCAAACCACTGATACTTCTTCAGCTTTTTTTTTTTTTTTTTTGTCTGCTTGGTTGGGGATATTCTTGGGGGTTTTGTTTCTTTGTTTGAGGTTTTTCACCATTTTTTTCTTTTAGGTTGCTTGCTTCCTTTTGGAAGTGGGAATATTAGTTTTGAGTTGGAGGATAGAAAGACCTGAAAGGTAAAAGATAATGAAGTAAAGAATAAATGACTATAAATGAAGTCATAAATAACCCCTACTACATCCAGAAAATGATGCTTCTGGGTAAGAGACACCATTTTTGAAAAAAAAATCTGTTTTAGAGGAACTGAAAGAATGTGTGTATTCTTATTTCTCACCTTATCAATCCTTTTCACCTTCTGTTTCTTTTCTCCTACATATTCTATGTTTGTAACTGGATGTGGGGGAAGGATTTTCATCCTACGCACAGTTCTTCATCTTTCCCTTTTTTAATGGAGGAAAGACAGAGCAACAACCTTTTGAACCAATATGATATATCACTTTATTTTCTTATCTCTTCTTTTTTGCTAAACAGTTTCCTTTGGAACAGATTTGTTTCAGAGTCCATATGGCCATATAACATCACTGTGAGCGCTCGAAGGGCACTGATGCAAATCTTGGCTCCAATGTGCATGGAGCCACTGATTTTGTGTCAGCCAAGACTTCACCCACTACCCTCAGGAATGGTTTATATTTAGAAGTTCCCCAAGCCCTTGGTTACTGGGGCTGTTGCATGAACTGTAGAAAGTTTCAACTTGTGTTCTCAAAACTATAGCGGGATTGTGATGAGCTATTTCTCCATTCAGATCTCCCCCAAAGTGATGCAGCAAAGAACTGCTTCTTTCTTTTGTTTGGTAACTGTGTAGCAATAGTCTGTGGGGCCATACAAAGCAATCTGAAGTTGTCTTGGAGATAATTCCAGATGCCTCAAAAGGATCCTTTTATCATGCAAAGACATGTTTCTATTTTGGTACATGGCTCAAAGAGTAGATGTTAGGAACCACCCTAGACATCCCAAGTCCCTGTCTTTGATAGTCTGCAGAAAAGCTTCCTTATTGTGTTTTTCCTTAGAGGAAGTCCTCCTTTTGACAAAACCTAATCTCATCTAAACTAATCCATGTAGTCAAATACATGTCATATTTCTTTTATTCCGCTGTCTTCTACAAGACTCATTTGTCACCTTCCTCTAAAGCCAGCAATAAGGTGATTTTCAGGCACATTTTACTAGATAATGCTGCTTATTCTTCATTATAGGTCAACTCGAGCCTGTGTCCTAACCGTTGCTGTATGACAGCTTTAGTCCAAGCTTAAATTAACTAAAAATAAGGACACAATTTCAAGTGGAATGCAATAAACTTTGCCACATAAACTGTTCCTCTGCATGAAATGAATAAATAGTTATTGTGTCTTCAACAGAATTTCAAATGATAACTTTTAAGAGCTGCAAAATCAGGTATTGTTGGAGTAAAATCTAAACACAATAGCTTCATGCTGCAACCACTCCACTAATCAAACCCAACAGACACCCTGTACCTTGTTTTTATACTTGCAAATGTATTATGGACTATTTGAGTAGCTCATTGAATGTGAAAAATATCTCTATTTTAAAATTGGGATTTTGGACATGAGTGCCTGTCCATTAATGCCGTAAAGTGCTGGCAGCAAGAACAAACAGCAAGAAATGCAATGTCAAGGCCTCTTTTGAAATGAAGTTTCGTAACTTCACTAGGTTTGATAGATAGGCAACAATTATATTCTTAAGTGGAAGCATATAGAGCATAGAGAGAATAGCTGAATTTTTTTTCACATAAGTTACCATTTGCACACCTATTGTATATAGCTATGCAGTTTGAGTAAATATATAAACTAAATAGCTTAATATTCTCTTTAGTATGTCTGCATATTTTAGTCTTTCTGTGCTGTAGGAGTTTGGGCTGGAATTCATTGAGACAGTGAAAAAGAGTTCCACAGCATCAAAGGCTCTGAAATCTGACATTAACAGCATTGTAAATCTGACATGAACAGTTTATCAATTTAGCAATGACTTCAGAGGAAAACTTTGCTAAAATCCATTCCTCTGGGTGTTATCTAACTAGGAAATAATCCTTCAGGTCTCTGCAAAATGTAAGCCACCTTACTTGCCTTAGATTACATAGCAGATACTGAAATAAACTTTAAACCAGTCAATTGAGAGGGAATTGTCCGACACTACATTATTTCTTATCCTTACAAACAGACTGCAGAAACACAGGGGAAAGAACTGATGATTTTTAGTAGGTACAAGTTCACTGCTGTTTATGTTTCAAGAAGCAACCAATACATCTTGGAGGTTTCTTTTTCTGTCCTTCTCTTGCCTCCTTATTTTTTTTTTGTTTTCCTTTTCAAAAAAAAATAAATATCAGCTTCAGACTTCATCTCAGGGAACTCAGATCACCATTTAGTAAAGCTTTTTCTAAGAGGCTTAAAGATGCATTTCCAAGACAGATCTTAGGAATTAGAAGATCAATTGCTCTCTGGTATATGTTGTTTCTTGGACAATATTCTGGACATGAAGACTGTCACATCCAAATACATGGAATTTTGTTTCTCTCCCCACCACCACCAAAAACATAATACAGAAATGTTTAGATTAAGTGCAATAGCTGGTTAAGGCCAGATGAGAACTCTACTCATTGACTGACTTTGCATCAGGCTTCATATATATGCTAAGGATATTTAGAAGCTTAAATCATTGTAGAATGAAACTCCAACATAGAGCAAGATCTGGTTTTGGCAGAATTGCCCCTTCTAGTTGGAGGTAAGGCTAGATGACCCAGACATCTCTTCCAGCCACTGTTCCTAGGATTTTGTGATTGATTCTGTGGTGAGATTATTCCATCTTTGGCTTTCAGATAGGTTCCTAAAAAAATGTTAGTTATTTGTTATGCACTACAAAGCACCGACCTGGAAACAGCGTCACAAGTTGCAGCATCTTAAAAATTACCTAGTTTGCCCCTGTATAAAAAGGCATCATGGCATCATATTGCATACTCATATCCCACAGAGATACTTTAAAGCATTTCTGTGACTTGTGCCTTCTTTGAAAGTACAACCTGCTTGATTTTGAGAAATTGCTGAGACACTGAAATCCAGATCAAAAATGTAGTAACTTAGAAGTCAGTATGATCTTGCTTCTTTTCTGTAAGGAAACTTCTGATGAAGCTTAGGTTTTTACAAAAAGTTGTTATGTTTATTTTCTAGGATTGTGTTGAGAAACAAGCAGGAAGAAAGGGATAGACAAATCTTTATATTTCTGAATTATGAGCACAGCTGGATACTGTTTCCACTTATATAAAGAAGATTCTTACATTTTGGACAAATATTGAGGTGCATTCTCTTATGCTTTTACTAAAGACTAGTGCCTCTGATTTACACACACTGATTGTTTAGTAATATTTGGATCACACCAAGCCCAAGAACAGTAATAATATTTTAACAGATTTGTTTGTTTTTATTTTTTAAAAATAATATACTATTTAGACAAGCAAAAGCATTCATCCAAACAGCATATTAAAGCCACATCTATGCATATGTAATCTTCCATTATACTGCAAAAGTATTCTTTAAGGAAAAATATGTGAAGTCTAAAGAAATCAGTAGGATTCCTTCACATATTGTTGGGTTTTGGGAAGGAGATGGATGTATGACCCTCTAAAATAGGCAGTTTTGAATGCCCAATCTTTCTGTTCCAATCCAGGCAAGAAACGCAGAGTCCCCCTGAGTACTAATTAGGTCTACCTAAGTCATCATTAACAGGTCTGCAAAGTAAGTGTAGCAAGCCCCTCTCCCTACTCCATGCTGTGCCCTCTCAACCTCCATATATTTTACATTGGTGTTTTTCCATCTGCTACAGCCTGTGTAACAAAATCTTCCTTCTTCATGCCTGATCCTGAGCCATTACAAGCAAATTCCATTCCTTAAAGGAAGGATTTTACAGGAAGAAGTTAAATGGCAAATTACAATTTTTATGAGGAAAAGGCATCAATATGCAGACACTAACAGTAAGACTGCATGGATTTAGAGATGTGTGAGAGGAATTACTTTACACGAAACCTGGGGTCTCAATTCCTATCTTTTTGAAATAATTGGCAAAAAAGTCTATCTGATTACACTGGAAGTAGGATCAGGCCCTTAAATATGTTGCTATAACTCTTGTTAAGACTTCTAAAGCTTATGTTAGGATCTCAAATCTTGTCTGTCTACCTCAGGAATGAGAAGTGTATATTTTTACAGTGGTTAAATGTATATTTCACTGATTTAAAATGTGTTTTGCAAAGCTGTCCTTGTCACTTCTAGACTGATATATTTATATGCACTTTCCCCTTCCAAATTGTGTTTAGATAGCTGGAGGGAAAAAAATATCTGTCTACACTACTACGGCATGTTGTGTATCTAGACATAATTTTACTATTGTCACAACCTTAAGACTGTTTACTGAGAGGGTTGTGAAATAATAACTTTATTTAAAGACTCGAAACTTGACATTAAATTATGGAATGACTGAAAAGGATAGAAAAGGCAGCACCACAGCAAGGAAAAAAAACCCAACAAAAACACACTCACCCACCCCACATTTAAAAAACGTCTGGAATGTTCTTCTTGCATACTTTTGTTTTTACAAGGATACAAATATCCATCTTTTTTCCATTCAAGCTCTATTTTAAACCTCCTTAACGAGACCTACCTCTTTGATACCTCTTTGGTAATGCAAAGTAAATAAATAAAAAACAGAGTTCATCCAGTATTAAGAAACAAATGTTAAGTCAAAACTGCTGCTGTTGTTCACTGTGCTAACCTAGTGGCATACTATCATGGAGTGGCTACATCAATGGACAAAGGAAGAGTTATGAATGTTGTCTACCTGGATTCCTGCAAGGCCTTTGACACAGTCCCCACAACATCCTTCTCTCTAAATTGGAGACACATGGATTTGATGGGTGGACTGTTCAGTGGATGAGAAATTGGTTAGATGGCTGCATCCAGAAGGTAGTGATCAACAGCTCAATGTCCAGATGGAGATCAGTGACAAGTAGTGTCCCTCAGGGGTCCCTATTGGGACCAGTACTGCTCAGTATCTTCAACACTGGGACTGAGTGCACCCTCAGCAAGTTTGTGGATGGCAACAAGCTGTGTGATGCAGTTGACATGCCTGAGAGACAGGATGCCATCCAGACAAAGCTAGACAGGCTCGAGAAGTGGGCCCATGTGAACCTCATGAGGATCAACAAGGCCAAGTGCAGGATCCTGTACCTGGGTTGACGCAACTCCTGGCTGCAATACTGGATGGGGGATGAAGGAATTGAGAGCAGCCCTGTTGAAGACTTAGGAGTACTGATGGATGAAAAGCTGGACATGAGCCAACAACGTACACTCACAGCCCAGAAAGCCAACTATGTTTTGGGCTGCATCAAAAAAAGTGTGGCCAGCGGGTGAAGGGAGGTGATTCTGACCCTCTACTCCGCTCTTGTGAGACCTCACCTGGAGCACTGTGTCTGGCTCTGGAGCCCTCAACACAGGAAAGACATGGACCTGTTGAAGTGGGTCCAGAGGACAGTCATGAAGATGATCAGAGGACTGGAGCACCCCTGCTATGAGGACAGGCTGAGAAAGTTGGAGTTGTTCAGTCTGGAGAAGAGAAGGCTCTGCGGAGACCTTATTATGGCCTTTCAGTACTTAAAGGCAGCCTACAGGAAAGATGGGGACAAAATTTTAGCAGGACTGGTTGCCACAGAACAAGAGGTAATGGCTTTAAACTAAAAGAGGGTAGATTTAGACTAGATAGAAGGAAGAAAATTTTTACAATCAGGGTAGTGAAACACTTGGACAGGTTTTGTCCCATCCCTGGAAACATTCAAGGTCAGGTTGGACAGGGCTCTGAGCAGCCTGACCTACTTGAAGACGTCCCTGCTTCTTGCAGTTCAAGTTGGACTAGATGACCTTTAAAGGTCATCCAACCTAAACTATTCTATGATTCTATGGTTGTTTTGCACAGCATTCACTATATACAACAAATGATGTTAGAAGAACCACAAGCAATTACACAGCTTCTGGCTTTTTTCTTGGTATTATAATACAACAGAATTAACTTATTAGCCATTCAATTGCTTTTAAAGAAATGTGACGCTTTCTAAAGTTTCCCAGTGAATATAAGGTGCTTCTCCACAGATAACCACTGGAAACAGAAAAAATATCACATTTCATTTGGGAGCTTGATGTAGGTACTAACAACACTTCCAGCAATTCACCTAGCACCCAGTATGTGCTAAGCTATATTTCTCTTAGTGTAATTCCTTTTATGTGCCTGTAAAATTCAACACAAGGAGACCATGTGACATATTTTGCTTTCTTCATATATTAATTTGAAAAACATAGCTCAAAGTAGTAAGAACTTGTGAAAAGGTCATATTACATTACCGAACAGATGAGTNTATGAGGACAGGCTGAGAAAGTTGGAGTTGTTCAGTCTGGAGAAGAGAAGGCTCTGCGGAGACCTTATTATGGCCTTTCAGTACTTAAAGGCAGCCTACAGGAAAGATGGGGACAAAATTTTAGCAGGACTGGTTGCCACAGAACAAGAGGTAATGGCTTTAAACTAAAAGAGGGTAGATTTAGACTAGATAGAAGGAAGAAAATTTTTACAATCAGGGTAGTGAAACACTTGGACAGGTTTTGTCCCATCCCTGGAAACATTCAAGGTCAGGTTGGACAGGGCTCTGAGCAGCCTGACCTACTTGAAGACGTCCCTGCTTCTTGCAGTTCAAGTTGGACTAGATGACCTTTAAAGGTCATCCAACCTAAACTATTCTATGATTCTATGGTTGTTTTGCACAGCATTCACTATATACAACAAATGATGTTAGAAGAACCACAAGCAATTACACAGCTTCTGGCTTTTTTCTTGGTATTATAATACAACAGAATTAACTTATTAGCCATTCAATTGCTTTTAAAGAAATGTGACGCTTTCTAAAGTTTCCCAGTGAATATAAGGTGCTTCTCCACAGATAACCACTGGAAACAGAAAAAATATCACATTTCATTTGGGAGCTTGATGTAGGTACTAACAACACTTCCAGCAATTCACCTAGCACCCAGTATGTGCTAAGCTATATTTCTCTTAGTGTAATTCCTTTTATGTGCCTGTAAAATTCAACACAAGGAGACCATGTGACATATTTTGCTTTCTTCATATATTAATTTGAAAAACATAGCTCAAAGTAGTAAGAACTTGTGAAAAGGTCATATTACATTACCGAACAGATGAGTTTTTGTTGGTTAGCACAGGATGTTTCAAGGAAAATGAAAATCATTCAGGGAAAAAAGAATCTAATAACATGTTTCCACAAGGCCCCAGTCTTTTTCATACTTCTGCAGATGGAGCACCTACTGCAACAGAAATACATATAGCAACCTTCAAGCTACATCCCTGTCTACAACCATTCACACTCAGTGCCTTTTCCATCTTTGATATGCACTGTCTCCCCTTTTTCCATTGTTCCTCAGTTCCCCTTTGTTGTACTGATGAAAGTGGAAAAGTTCCCTTTTACATTGTGGGATATAATCAGCAATTATAAAAAACATATCTCTCTCTGCCATTAAGCTAAAGGGCAGAAGACCATGGCCTCAGCATCTCAGTCTACGGGTCAGAATTTGAGCACAGTCACTTCTGTGAGTTTAAGTTTGTGCAAAATAATTCATTATTATGACCCTCTCCAAACCCATAATTGAAAGTTTTCAAAAGCTTTAGAGTGATTTTGGTGGGGGGAGCAACATACACCGGAATGAGAACATACCTTACCTACCTTAGAGAGTTCCTCATTAGCAAGGATTCATAAAGGGATAAAATATGACACCTCACTTTCTGCTTCTGCCTCCTCTGGAGTCCATCAAACCAAACTGGAAACTTTAATAGACTTGAGTTTTCTTTCCTCTCTACACATAGCTCTCATTCTTTTTTTCTTTTTCTTTTTCTTTTTCTTTGTCTTTTTCTTTTCCTTTTTCTTTTCCTTTTTCTTTTTCTTTTCCTTTTTCTTTTTCTTTTCCTTTTTCTTTTCCTTTTTCAAACAAAAGTGAAAGCTACCCAATGAATCTTGAACATAATAACACAGTTCTTAATCCTTAATCTTTCTTTTGCCACATACATGTCAAGTCAGAGGTGAATTTTACCACTACTGATGAAAGCAAGCTGAAGCCAATATCTTCTGAGCTAATTTTCAACATGTCCAAAGCAGTTTTGCACTTATTTGTTCAACTGTCAATACATTTTTTCTCTAGCTAACCTGTCATCTTTCTGGACTAAACAAGTATTAAAAAACAAACAAACAAACAAACAAACAAACAAACAAACAAACAAACAAAAGCTAGGATTTAAAAAGCAAAAAGATTTCCAGGGCAAATTTTGTTTAATTATTCTTGTATTATTTTAAATTTTAATAGGCGGTGTTAAATTAATCTATAAATAATTAAATAAATTAATTAAAATATCCCTCTCCGAAAGGCAATACCTGGGAAATATTGTGTCTGATGTTCAATAACAATATCTAGCAAAAAAAGTTGCAACCACTAACTTTTTTTTGTTGCTGATAAATGTGAATGATTTTCTTGCAACTCTCAGACAAATACACCATCTGAGAACATCCCTTGCCGCTCTTCCAAGTCCTCAGTATTACCCCCAGTGGTCTAGGAAGCAATCACAGTTTTGAAACATGAGTTTAATTCTAATTTCTCTGTTATTATATTGACAGAAGAGCAATAAAAACAACTCTACTTGGAACCTGCAGTAAACTCATCTGGTAGATTGAAAACATTACAGCTCAAAGATGCCCCCATAGAAAAATAAAATAAAACCGAGGAAATGTTAGAAGCAACATGCTCATATTTCTTCACTTGTACAAGAGTTACTCTGACCTTCTGGAAAAAAGCAATTATGTATGCACTGGACTATTTGTTAGGGCTCATTCACTGATAAATGCAACCCTCCATTATGTGCACTGTCATGTGAAACAGTCTACCATGAAATAAGGTCCAGCTATTACAGCAGACCAAAGAAAGCTGTTTCTTCTGGGTGTTTTTTTGTACCTGGTCCATACTCTGTAAATCATCCAGTGTTGTTCACCAGATTGTTTTGCAGTGACTCCTATAGATTCTGAATGTATTCAGTGCAGGAGTAATGAAAGCTGGAAAGAAGTAAATAATAACCCTTGAATACAGGACATGTTGAATGGACTTCAGAATATCAGGATTCATAAAATTATTCTTCCTAATCTGCCTGAAGAATTATCTTAAAATATTTATTTTATATTTGCCTTTGTAATCAATAGCTCTCAATTACATCTCTAATTGTACTTTGATTTTGGATAATTTCTGTCATTTATAATTTTCAAATGTATCATTTTTTTAGCTTTACAGAATCACAGAATGTTAAGGGTTGGAAGGGACCTCTAGAGATCATCTGGTCCAACCCTCCTGCCAGAGCAGGTCCACCTACAACAGGTTGCACAGGATGGTGTCCAGGCAGGTTTGGAATGTCTCCAGAGTTGGAGACTCCACCACCTCTCTGGGCAGCCTGTGCCAGTGCTCTGCCACCCTCAAAGGAAAGAAGTTCCTCCTCACGGCCAGGTGGAACTTCCTATAGTTGAGTTTATACCCATTGCCACATGTCCTATCCCTGGGTACCACTGAAAAAAGCCTGGCCCCCTCCTCCTGGCACCCTCCCTTTAAGCATTTATAAACATTGATGAGATCCCCCCTTAGTCTTCTATTCTCCAGACTAAAAAGACCCAACTCCCTCAGCCTTTCCTCATAAGAAAGATGCTCCAGCCCCCTAATCATCTTCGTGGCCCTTGACTGCACCCTCTCCAGCTGTTCCCTGTCTTTCTTAAACCAGGGGGCCCAGAACTGAACACAGTACTCCAGATGTGGTCTCACCAGGGCAGAGTAGAGGGGGAGGATGATCTCCCTTGACCTGCTTACTACACTCTTCTTGATGCACCCCAGGATGCCATTGGCCGCCTTGGCCACAAGGGCACATTGCTGCCTCATGGTCATCCTGTTGTCCACCAGAACTCCCAAGTCCTTCTCTACAGAGCTACTTTCCAGCAGGTCCGCCCCCAACCTGTACTGGTGCATGTGATTATTCCTCCCAGGTGAAGGACCCTACACTTACTTTTGTTGAACTTCATATGGTTTCTTTCTGCCCAACTGTCCAGCCTGTCCAGGTTGTGCTGAAAGGCAGCTCAGCCTTCCAGGGTGTCAGCCACCCCTCCCAGCTTCGTGTCATCAGCAAACTTGCTGATAGTACACTCCATCTCTTCATCCAGGTCATTGGTGAATACATTGAACAGGACTGGACCCAACGCTGACCCCTGAGGAATACCACTAGTTATAGGCCTCCAACTAGACTCTGCCCCACTGATCCCAAACCTCTGAGACCTACCTGCTAACCAGTTTTCGATCCACCCCACTGTCCTTTCACCTAACTCACACTTCCTAAGCTTTAGTTCATGTTTCACTGTACATCCCAGCCCAAACCTGACAGAACACTTACTGACATGAACATTTCACTTCTCAATTTTTAAAAGAAAAGTTGACCATACATGTCTGGGATTCCAGAAATGTTCTATGTTTAATTAATTTTGAATTTGCTCGAGGCAGAGGTTTAAGCTATTCCTTTTGGCCAAGCAGCCAACAATTCAAGTCTTTTCTCTGTTCAACAATTAGTTTTCTGTTCCAGGTGACCTCAGTTCTCCATTCCCTTTTGTAACACATATAGCTGTAACATATTTAACAATTAGCCTAAAAAATGCTAGATTTTCAGCTTTATCTGAATTGACCTCTCTTCTATTCCCTTCCTAGTCTGAACCTATCATGAAATAAATATAGGAAATATTTTTTTTCCCACAGGATTTTTGTGCATGTTCCTGAAGTGCTAGATAACCTTGAATCTGTGCTTTAAGTTTCTATTTCCAGATACCTGAAATACATAATCTCCTGCAAGTTCAAACTTATTATTCAGATCTTTAGATCATGGAAGCTCAGGTAAGTTTCCAAACTTTCTGGATACTGATTGCACTACATCCAAACATGTTGATGTTATTTACCTCCCATATCATAGGCCACAAAGAGTGAGATTCAGATCCAGATTCTGGCACCGGATACCATTTTGGGTTTCTAAAATTTGTTGACTTTATATTATTACTCTAAAGTCTCGGTGGAAATCAAATCTTCGGAGTCAATGATATTTAGAGAACAGATACACACACACACATATTTCTAGGATTTTAAAAGTTCTAAGCTACCTTGCCTGGCCTCTGCCTTCTTCAGAAGTTCATGGGGATCACTTGTGGATCCTATCTCATATCTGACCAACGCATGCAGACAGCTCGGATTCTCTGGGGTGTTTTGCGTGGCAGCAAACGTCTTTATCTAGGTAACTGAATTGCAACCATACTAGTTAGTCTGTTGAATCATTCTGTAGGTTCTCTAAACTGTTATATACAGAGTGTTAGAAATCAATATACCTAATGCAAAATCTTATCAAAAGTGTAAAAATGCAGTTCCTGAGAACATATGTTTACATGAAAGTGGGTGATGGCCTCTTTGTTGAATTTCAGCCCTTTACCTTGACTTTGTGCTCTTTCTCAAGAAACTGAGAGTTCATATGAGATACTAAAAGAATGAACCTCACATCCTTGAACAGACTTCACATGAAAGTGTGTGAAATTTAGGAAACCACAATTAAAGCCTAGGAACTACAGTTAACCAATTGTTCAATTTGTATGTCTTTAATTATTGATTTAGTTAATGTTTATTATTTAATATTAATTAATATTTAAATGTTATTTAATATTCAATACTCTTTAATTATAGCTAATACTGACAAAATCATTTTAAGAGAAGACACTCATAAACTGGAATACAAATTTTGTCAAGCCCTTCGTTATGTGAAATTGAAACCAAACACACACACACATGCACACAGAGATACTGTTTTATGCTGGGATCCGTAACGAAGGGCTGATAATATTAAATTTTTGACTGCATCGAGCAATAATAATTTTCTCTCTAGTAAGTTGTACAATTTTTCCAATACCCTTACGTGATGGCTGACTTTGCACAGATAATTTCCTTATTTCCACATTTCCAGTAAAAATATTTATTGTTGCTTTCCAATGGTTCTTTTAGGTTCAGCACAATCTTACCATCCTTTTGTAACAGCAAAGGTAATTTTAGCTCACATACAAGATTTTGAAGCAATTTTAGCTTTAAGTGCTACTGAAACATATGGCCCTATGTTTATCTTGTCTTCTGCAACATCAGTTTTATATAATGCATATTTTCCTGAAGTTGTTAATCTTATGAGACAATGTTTATTTTGCAATTTTCTTACTCCAACTTTTTGGGAGTGGGAAACCAGTTTAACATGAATCTGCATAATGACTGAGACCCATTGTTACTTTGCTGCTTAGGAAACCATTAGGCTGACACTTGAAGTTCAACCAAGGATGAGAGCTTGTCTTGGGTTGTCATTCATGGTGAAGAGTCTGTTGAAAACAAGGCTTGTGTTCCCGAAATAACTCAAACCTGTGTGCGCTGTATAATGGAACTAATGGGAGTCTTACCTCCCCTGCATCAATGAACAAGACAAGGTCATACCAAGCCTTTATAATTCTTTTCTTGCAACTTGAATAACTTCCTGTAATTATAAAACAAAAATGATAAAGAATTTGTCACATATTTACTACTTGTGGTTGAATTGCATTTATGTTTGCATTTAAGCTTGCACTTGAAGTAGAAATATTTATAAGAAAGAAATATATCATTTTCTAGTGCTTGTTAATCAGTGTTGTAATGGCAAAACATTTTTCAAACATGGGTAGAAAAAAAAATAAAGATTATAACATCACAACTTCCCATTCAAACTAACACTAGGAATACCATGAAGGTGGTTTTGTTCATGGTGGTGGGTTTTTTAACTGTCAGTAGTACTCTGTACGAAGAGGACCAATTTAGGACACTCTTTAAAAGGCAAAGTTGCAAAGTTAAGCTAGCAATTAATATGCCATTTATACCATATTACCATTGAATCTGATAGGCAATTTTTAAATTATAAAGCAGTCTTTTATTTTAAGTACATTGCAATAGGTACTGAAATCAGAATCATTAAAAAATATCAAAACTATAACCACACCATCTTTGGTAATATGTATCTTCAGAACTATCTACTTTTCTAGTAATCTATATTTAGCTAAGTATCTATAAGTTTAGTTCAGCTGTTCTTTAAAACAAATGGATATTAATCAAAAGATAAAACTAACCAGACTAATTTTTGGTTAGTTGGAATGTGTTTTTTAAAGCTGCAGTTATCTGCAGGGGAAAAAATATCATTTTTTTCATTCTCTGTTTTGTATCAAATTTCAAATACCAGTAGATTAACATTTGAAATCGTTCTTTCTCTTTTTCTCATATCTGAATACCGTACAAATGTCAGAGACAGCTTTGCTATTTAAATGTGGTCAGTGTTTATTACTCTATACATATATTGAGAGTAATAATTAATCATAATAGTCAGCATCTTTGGAAGATTCCAAAAGAATCTTAAAAGCTCAATGAATAATATTCTCATCCTCTGTATATGGGAATTGGAAGTACGAGGGAAAAAGAATTTGTCCAAAATCTCACAGTAAATCAGTAACAGAGTGATAACTAGAACATAGGTTTCCTGAGTCATATCTCTGCTTTAACCAGAAGATGACCCTGATCATGTGAGCAAGGAGTTTGAAAAACACACATTAAAAAATATATGTATTCTGAAAGCAGAATGTTTTGTGCAAAATCTGTGAATTTAAATAAGTAACAAACAAAATGTTTTCTTTTAATAGATAAATTCACCGTAAAAAATGGAAGCAGGAGTAAATTTAGGGAAAGAGATGCTAATTTTAGAGATTTTCTTCTCGGTAATGACCATGCTAGAGATGTAAAACAAAAGAGGTCTCCTATCTTCAACCTTAACTAATAACTGTGTTAGAATATATGACAAGTGAAGTCATGACTACTTATGTGGCAAGGTAAATTTATTTTGAGCTAAGGTAAGAACTTCTGAAAGAATATATTTGAAAATATAATTGTACTGGTTTTAAAATATTATATCCACTCACTACCTCGAAGCCCAAGCAGCAATGAATTTATTGCCCCCTTCACTGGAGACGCATTCATAAGAAATATGGTGGCAGAAACATCTCTCAATTTTTCTTCAGAATTGGTCCTTTGGGATACAGGACTAAGTGAATGAGATTTTATTGTTCGTTTACTTCCAGAATTTCCCATGTAGTTTTCCCCTGGAAACCAGATACTGATCCAATCTGAAGACTCCATAGTTCTGTGATTAAACTTCTTTTTTTCTAAAATATTTTCTCTGTAAATAATTGCCAATTTTTCTTTTTTGATCCAGGTATAAATGAAAATTGTTCTAAGGAATGTTAAGTTATTTAGAGGAGTATAGAGCAAGAAAGCAGGGTATTTAGCTTTTTGAAACGAATTGACTGCACAAACGGCTTGTGATGCAGTGGGAAAGTTTCCACTGATTTTAGTAGGCTTTCAAAAGCACATGGCTAAGTTACATTGTTGCACATCAGTTTTGGTGCTGCTTTTACCCTCTCTCCTTGTTCCGTTGTAGAGCTATGTACTCTTTTGATACAGCTTTTTCAACATTTATTTCATCAGGTTAAGTGTAATCTTTTTTTTCTTTTTTTTTTTTTAATTGGAATCCCATTTTCCTTGGCCTTCCAAGGGCTAAAAAAAAAAAATAAAAGAAAAAAGTAACTGATTAAAAAAAGAAAAAGGTAAAAATTAGTAATTTCATCTTAAAATAAAATTTCAGAAATTGAAATAATTATATTTGTTTTGCCATTTTTAATTAAGAAATAAATGTTCTGTCAACTTTGGTTATGAATGTTGTTTCAGCTAATCTTGTTTTCATGTGCTTCATATCTCAATGCTATTGATTTACCTTACATTTGGATTTTGTAATACAGGGAAATATACCAAGTTATTTCAGAGAATCAAAATGGCAAAAAAAGAGAAGAAAAGTATCTCTTTTATATATGTACATCAGCTCTGAACTTATGACACCATGTCAAACTTAGCCCATGGCTATACTTGAACCATAATTAATAGTAAGTGAGATTGCTGACATGAGGAAATGTAACTGCAGTATCCTCTAATTTATGTAGAAGACCTTTTAGTTTCTGGGCTAAATTTTCAAAAGTTCCTAAAAAAATAGAAGATTGTGGGTAAAGTTGGATGTGTTGTTCCGGCTGGTGCTGATCTAGGTTAAGAGGTGACCACAGCCTACTGATGGTTCCTCATTGTCATCCCACACACATGCTGCCTGCTGTAGACTGATACCTGCACCAGCTGAAAGTACAACTACAGAGGCAGCTGTTTCCCACATCCAGTTCAGCTTTAACAGTTCTAAACAGTGTGTCATTTGTTTGCTTGTCACTAATTTTTGACAGAACGAAGGGTGATGATGAACACACTAGGAAGTGTCTTGAGACATTTTCAGAATGAGGACATTGAATTAGTTCATTTAAATGTCTACTTAGTTAAATCGGTGCAGAAGACTGTACAGACTTTTTCATTTCAATTTGAACCTTTGAAGTGCAGACTGAATGACTTTACATAAAAGGTATATGTAAGGGAACTTATGTCAATGTAGGAGGACCATGCAGGCTATTGGATTAATAGATCATACATTTGTTTAAAAATATATTATTGTAAAAGTTGTTTAAAAAAGTTTTATTGTAAAATAAAGGGGAATAAACATCTCTAGAAGGCAGTTGATCCCATTTCAAGAAATAAAGAATTATTATTATTTGGAGATGTTTTCTTGAATCCCATGTTAGGTGACATGAATTCCACCATTGAGGTGCTGAAGTTTAATAAATCACCAATTTTTCTCTGGAGGCTTTCAACACTATTTAAATTGAATTCTCTCTCTTCAAGAAAACACAGGAAACTTTTAAGAGGGTCTTTATACTACAAACCTAAAGTCAATGTACACTTTAGGCATTAAAACTGGGTGAGCTCGATCCCCCCCCTAAAATTTACTACTGTATGCTCATTTAAATAATATTTTAAGTGTATGTGATGACTACAAAATATATTGAAAGTGAAAGGCCTGGGTGTGCTATTTATAAACACCTGGATTGCCATTTATAAACATAGAGGGGTAAAGACAAGGGAGGGAAGACAAAACAGAAGTTCCAGATTGAGTCAAGCCAAAGATGCGATGAGCAGAGAGCCACCCTCAGAGCAGAGGTTTAGCAAGTCTGCTCTTAGCATAGGACATCAGCTGTCAGGAGTCAGCAGTTAAAGATATTTCTGTGGCCACTTGGACCATCTTCTTAAATGATATATCTGCACAGGACTAGAAGCAAGTAAACACCATCCAGCGCCTATGAGTGATGTTCCAGCACAGACATATACTTTCCAGGGAAGCTGTATAATCTTGATACAATTGAAGTTGACCTGATCTCTATTTGCCCCATTTTGACCATGTGGGAACATGTATTCATTCTAAAGGAAGTTGAGTAGCTTGCTAACTTCGACCTTAGATTTCTCAGTTTGGACCACCAGCTGAAGTTGTTTAGGGGGGAAGTACACAAAATTGTTCCTTCCCAGTAAGAGGAACAGATGGAGAGTCAGTCATGCCGTTGCAGTGACATGTTTATATGCAGGCCCTGATTACTCAGATAATATGTTGTTAGATGACAGCAGATGCAGTGAAAACACTGTTCTCTTATCAAACTCTTTCTATAAGAGATTGGATTTTTCACATGAAAATTATACTATAAGATAAAAGTATTGCCTTTGCCAGCAGTGTGATATCCTCTTGCTGAGACAAAAGGCCAAGACGGAAATCACATGACAATCCAGCACTTTCTCGTAGTGAAATGTGGCATCATTGCAGAATACTCTAATGACCTTTGAAATATTAGATATAGTTTTACTGGGATACTTTAATCTATATACAGTACAGCCTCGTTTCACTCCACCACTCATGACTAATTGAACTAGCCTGTATCTGTTTAAACAAATTGCAGACGTTTAAGGAAGGCCATGCTACATTCTTTATACATTTCTTTACGGTACACAAACCACAACTATAATTCTGCTTAGTTGAACTTGGCACCTGTAGAGTCATTTTAAAATTATCTTCTTGTCTATCCTCTAAAGGCTGATGACACCTTTTCTTTTTTTTTTTTACCTTGCTCAGGGCATTCACTGCTGCTTCATTTTAATTTTGCTCACCCACAGTGAAAAGGCTAAGGAAAACTGTTTAAAAAGTAAGATTCCCGTTTTCAGTGTGTTATGCAAATGACATTGAAGTCAAACCTTGGATAACCTCATCATAAGTGCCAAGTCTCACCTTCTCCAGGTGATTCATTAGTGGAATCACAAAGAGGCCATGAGCTCTCCTCCTCCCCCAGGAGATCACTCACCTTTGTTCTAAGGAGAAAGTCTTTCTGAAAGAAGATTTGGTTTATACCTAGAGAAATACAAACTTGATATTTTCTTTAAGAACACTCAAGAAAAAAAAAAAGAGTTCATATTGAGTAAATACAATTTCTGACTAATCAGAATGATGAATTTATATGACGAAGCATGTCTCAGACAGCCCTCTGCCTGTTTAAATGTCTTAAATCATGCCAGTTTTTAAACCTTTTCTCCAGCGACAAGTTTGCAGTGTTTTGTCAAGATGCTCAGTTTATCCAGATGGAGTGACAGTTCCCTCACAAAATCCATTATAAGTGCAAATATGAGACTAAGTGGGACTGGGGTTGCTAAGATGGAGCTCAACCAGGAGCTGTAATGTTTTGAGAAGAATTACGGTCTATAATTGGAACAGAATGGATTAAATTCATTTTGGTGTAACTCCTTCAATATCAGTGGAGTTACGCCTGTAATAGCATTATATGAAGAAAACAGTTTGCCTTTCCTTTACACAGGTTGTATACATTTCCCCAGTTGTACCTGAATTAAAATCAGTGAGGTTTCAATGGAATAACCAAGTAACAGATTTTCATCCAATGTCATCTTGTACCATAGCCACTTCAAAATTTGTAAGGACTTTGTAACTTGTTAAACTCACTGAAAACCAATATTAACCATTTTTATTTTTCCACCTATATTCTTGTATAGGTGAAAGTTGTTACTACCTATATAATTTTTCAGGGATCCATTCACAGATCCTGTCATTGCTCACAGATTTTTTTCCTCATGACCAAAGGATCCCAAAACTATCCCAAATCAGAAGTGAGCTGCAACTGAAGTATCCTCTAAGGTCAATTTTCATGGAGAAAATCCTGGTAGCGAGAAGTATTACATTATTTTCCCAGAACAAGTAATCTTTTTCAGTCTCTAAAAGGAGTTCAGTTTCTTGCTGAGAAGAATGGTAGCCATGCCACAGTTATTTAAAAACTTGTCTTCACGCTGCTGCCCAGTAAATCAAGCAGTGGTAAGCAAACTAAAAGGGAAAACAAACAGTTTGTCCCTACACACTGCAAGCGCAGTGTAAGCACCAAGCTGGTAAATTCTGGTGTCATTAATCTTTTTCTACAGGGCTCCCTGTCACAATCTCGTGTTGGTGACACATATGCAAGTCTGCATTGAGAAGGAGGAACCACTTTGCATTTTTCTGAAATCTGCCTAGTTTCATGGTTGTAAAAATTCACTTTTTTACCCTAGTAAAATCAAAACAACTGAATGATAACAGATCACACTTTTAGCTAGTAGAATGTTTTTCACCCCTCAATCTCCCAATGTATCGCAGTTCCCTTTTTATCTGCCTCAAAAAATATGCACTATGATTTAGCACAAACTTACATTAAAGTTTGGCAAGTCTTTAAATAAGGCTTTATTAAAACTAAGGTACATCTGTTTCATTTCCATTTACTGTATCCATACTCTGGTGCATTCCCTTTATGTCCTAAACCTTTAATTCTAGTTGCTACTACCTAAAAACTATACAAATTGAAGTGCTTAGTATCTCACCTTTAATAATCCCTTTATTAGCTAAAAGATGTGTAAATAGTGTGTTTATACATTAATTATTAAAAGTAGCCTTTTTCATTTTGCTCTCCCCAGTGGAAAGGTGATGTAAATATCACAGCAAAAGCACCAGAACAAAAGGTGTTTAAATCCTAGAATGCTATCAATGGGTGGACTATCTATGTAAGGTACTAAGTTTCTTTCTTTGTAATGTGCCGTTAGGGCTCACACTGTTCTGGAAAATTTAATTGAAGACAATCATTGGAACAGATGAGCAATAGGATAGAAATTATATTTTGCTTATTGTCAGATAGGTAACCTGGGCACCACTGAGTCTTGAAGAAAAGATCATCACTATTCTTACATCCTAAAGAATGTGCATTAAAAGATTTAAAAGCAAAGTAGACAGACTTTACAGAAATGAAAACTAATCATACCCTGGTAAACTAAGCCCATTCAGCAATTGAAGAAGGTGGAGGGAATTTTCCTTTCTCAAGAGATATATTTCAGTTTCACTGTGAAAAAGAGCTAATTACATGCATAATGTCAAGGCTGTCTGTTAAACCAAAAGCACATTGTCCTGGAGACAGAAGTATGTCTAGGTAGTGGGTAAGTTCAAAAATTCTGAGGTTATGAGGGGGCAACACATCTTTCCTCAGCCTACGAACAGAATCACCACTGCATCACCAGTGCAATGAATGAATGAAATTAAGTTAATGAAAGATATACATGTGCAAAACTTGAGAATATCAGAAGTTATATTTGATTCTGCATCTTCTGGAAAGATAAAAAAAACAACCAAATAAATAAATGCTTAACAATTTTTGTCAACATTGGCCTTTTATTTTTTTGTGTGAAAATGCTTGTCTGTGACATAGGTTAGTCAAAGTTAATACAGGCGGTAAACACAAAGGCAACATAATCATTTACCTTATTTCAGTGTGTCCCAGTGAGTTCAAGGATAGAAAACTCCAGAGAAGATTAAAAGGATCAACAACAAAAACATGGTGTCCATTTTTTTGGCAAATAATTCTTCTTTGTAATTTGAATTTGTACCATGAAACTTTTCTTTATAACTGTCTATGGATTATTAAATTGGTTTTCTTCAAGACTGTATGACCAAAAATTCTCACCCTTTCAACCTCTAAAAGTATAATCAATTGGTACTCCTGATGGCGGTTATATTTTACTTTTAATTAAACTACCTTAAATTAGTAGAAATGCAACAAGAAAGAGAATATAGTTGGAATAATATATGGCACTTAATCAAGTGAAAAAGAGATGGCATTCAAGAAATACCAAATTAAAAAGAGCAAGTTAGATCTGGCCGGAAGTACAGCTCGCAACATAGGAGATATCTTATACAGTCCAGAACACTGAATCACAAAGACGTGACCACAGAAGCCAAGGATAAAATTTTCATTCTGCTTAACCTCCAATACAGTTAACATTGTAATTTAAAATGAAAATATATTAATTTTATTGAAATATATTTAAGAAGTGATTGTTGTGCAGTGTAATCTTCATTGCCTTAACATGGTAAAAGAGAGAATAAAATGAACTGGGTAGACCACATAGCATAAAATATATTATTAGGGAATTAGAACTTAAGTCTACAGTGAGATGCAAGATACTACTTCAAAATGTCATGCTTTAAAAATGAAATGTTGAAATAGCTGCAGCTAGGAAAATGCTTCAGTGAAGATAAGTTATAATGGTTCATTTTGCTTTATGACATCTCTTTGTAGAACATAATTCCAAAGAAATAAGAGATTTTTTTTTCTTTACCCTGTACGTGCAGTGTGTGGACTATATATATATATACACAAACAGAGTCTATGTGCTGTATTTTCTGACTAGTCTGTATTTTTCATGATACAGACACCACATTGATTAAATTAGCTTATTCAAGAGGGAAGCTTCTGAAGTTGATAAATCAGTTGGAAGTAAATTAAGTCCAATGGTGTATCATACTGCCAAATCAAGACAGAATTTTAAATTCTGGCTGATCCAATATAATTTTTTTCTTCTTGGCTTTCTTCATATTCTGACAAAGTCAATCTTTTTACTTGGAAAACACAAGCTTTAATAAAACGCACTTAAAAGAATGTGTATAATAGCAAAGTGTTATGTTTACATTTTGAATCAGGCTTGATTTATTTGTTATTGATAATCAACATGTTTTTGTCATTTAAGGTGACAAAGAGCAGTGAAAACTGCTTGCATATTCTTCCTTGAATAGATAACAAGTTCAGTCAACAAGACTAGCCTCCTTATTAATAACAATAAAAAGAAGTTGAGTAAGTGGATTTGCTTGAACATGTTAAGGAAACCTTAGTGTTAGTTCCACTTGTGATATTAAAGGGCACACTGCCTAGGCTTACATTCCATTTTCGTCAAGATACTAGCTTAAGCCTAAAGGTTGCCCAGTAAACTTTTTAACAAGCTGAAATAATACCTCTGGGTTAGGGAAAATCTCCCCTTTAACTGACTGTCTCTTTTACTTCTGGACTCTTCTTCCCAGCAACCCACTTTGACATACCCTCACACCATATCCCGCTGCACACATCCCCCACCATATGGACTGTAGTGTAAACACACAACTTAAGCTGATTATAAAACATCTTTCCAAGTCTTCCGTGTTATACCCAAGTCAAATAAGTGATGTGTTGCGTGCTGTGAGCTAGCAAGTACTGCAGCCATTATTGATCCTTGCACAAGCTAAAACTTGTACTGAATCCCACCCATGGTGTGGACAAATCATTCCTGGTCCACCACAGTAGTGTATGTGATTAAAAGCTAAAATCCATATACATGGGGATGCACAGAGGCACAGCTGTAGGCAGTGTAACCTCAATAACTTAGAGAACAGGACTCTTGACCTAGCTCCTCCCAGGACATCCCAGGAAGGTGTCAGCCAGACACCATACAGATTGCAAGTGCCTATGGGGAATACATGTTCAATCTAAATATTGGCTATGTCAACAAATGGGGAGCTGTGGCAGGCTCACCTCTTCCAGATTTGACAAGTCCTAACAAAACTTTTATTAAAATTATATAATTATTACATAAAACATAATGAGTTGTCAAAAATTATTACTTTAAAAAACTAAAATAGATTTCTATGATGAATTATTACAGCACTGTTTTAATAGGATGTTTGTAATTTTACTGCCTAACCAGGGGACTGTACAGTATTTTGTTAGTCAAAATCAAATCAAGGTACATCTCTAGGAGTAATGAATGCTCTAAGGCAAGTTTCCCAGTATGAATGATGGTGTAGTCTGGAAAGAGGTGAGTTTAAAATGGAGTTAGGGATACTAAAAGATGAAAACCTCAAGGCAAATCTCTCAGTTTAATGTGGCAGTGAAAATAGCAAATGCCATTCCTAGGCTGCGTTACACGAAAGAGCTAACTCTAAATCAGCCAGAAAGCAAATTAGAAAACGTGTCTCCCACACCTCAGATGAGTTTTCTAACCACGTTATTCTAAAACAAGTCTTCTTGAATCTTTGTTATTGGAATTAAATTATTTCTGAGACAGAGCACAAATGATCGAAGCCTCCACGGCTGTCAGACACTGAACTGAGAGAGAGTTTATCGGCATTTCCACACTACTGCAATGAATTTTTAAATATTCATAAACTGTAGAACAGTGTCAACAGAGAAAACATAGAATGTCTCTTACATGCACAGACTGTGTACCTCATAACTTCTGATAAGTGGGAGTTGTGGTTTGTGTTTTGTCAGGCAGAAGTGGCACTGTGGCTAGCTGAGAATTTTTGTTCCTAGCACATAGCTAAAAATAGGATGCCACATCCTGTACTGTCAATCTAACCCCTAATAAGGATGATTATTATTTCAGTTAAAATCTTTGACATGTTCAAATTGCATAGGTAGTTTTTTCTGAGACGACCTTGATCTTTTCTTTCCAGTGAATTCAAAATATGTTGGATTACCTCTGCTCAGAAAGTGGTGTTGTCTTCTAGCATAAGTGAGACCATAATAGGGAAATTTTCTTCCTCTCTGGAGATACTATATGACAGCTCCAAGAGTGATCATTGTCCTTGGAAGACATATCTTGTTGTAAGAAACTAAGAGAAGCTCCACCTACTTACATCAGTAATGATGATATGACCGACCTAAATTAGTGATTTTTACATGATACATAGACAGGGAGAAGACAGAGCGCTCTCTAATCCAGAAAAAGTGTAAGAGAATTCAATGGCTAAAAGAGAAGCTAGACAAATAAACATGGAAATAAAGGGAAATATAAAAAAAATTGACATATTTTTGCCATTCAGGATTGTAACAGCTTTGAAAGGAATATGACACATACTCTGCCATCTGGGGTATTTGATTTAAGCTTGTCCTAATTCAGTGACAAGTTACTGAACTTGATACTAACTTTGCCTGGTGAAACTCTGTGCCCCATACTATGCAGTAAGTCAGTTTGATAAAAGTAGGTCTCCTAGCCTTAAAACCTGAAATCTAAACTCACTTCAAATTAGCAAGTTAGTAATGTTCTTACAGGCCAGGAGAATTTCATTCATATTTAGTTGAAAGATCTTCAGTGTTACAGTTTTTCTTTTTTTCTGTTATGGTAGATCAGGGTAACGTGTCCTTCTTGTCGTGTTTGGAATTGTATGGAACGATTATGACTGCTAGTAGAATTTGGGACCCACACCAGAAATGGTTATGTTATATACAATGTGAAAAATAATGACAAACCGACACATCCTCTGTCCTAGGAAACTGATTGTCTGTGAGGTTCAGACTTTTGAGTGAGTTGCAATTCATTCAACTCATGGTCAACTTTATAAATTAAATTTAAGGAAATGTTTATCTGTCCACCTGGGCAAAACTAAGCAGTGTTTGCATCCCTTTAATCCTCGATCACTCAGAGACTACTTTTTATTATATGTTTTTTGATAATCTAAATAGTTACAATCTGAAGGCTTTTTAAGAATCATTCATGTAGTTCATACTGATAAATGTCTTTTGTGGAAACTGAAGTTGATTTATCACCTGCTGAACACTGAAGAATGTATTGTTTGCTGAGCAAAAAAAAAAAAAAAAAAAAAAAAAAAAATTCTTCATTTAAAGATTAAGATGGGCTATATCCCATTTATTTTACTCACTGAGACAGACCTGTGCAGTACATGCAACATGTTTTGTTAACAGAAATATTTTTAGTCTACAAGGCAAAAAAATATGAGAAATATTAAATTTATGAGTGAAAAAAAGTCATTTTTTATATTATTTCATTCACAGTTGAGAAGACTGAATGTCTAGGTGTTTGGCTGTAATCTTGAGCTATGGGTATGAGAGGCACACTACCCTTTTGTTTTAAAACATAGAAACATGAGGGAATTTTATTTTTAACCAAAACTGCATATGATCAGGAAGCCCTAAATTTCTTTTTCTTTCCCTTTCTTTCCTACTAAGATACTTATCATCTGGCACCAAATTTCACTGCTGGTCTTTTTCCATCAAAGTCATGAATATTTTTGATAGCAGTAAATGTTGACTCACAGCTGATGAAATCTCCAACTCAGCTAAATTGTAACCTATGCTATTTATTTATTGATCTTTCTCTTTTAATTATTAATGATCTTACAATTGCACTAAGCAAAACAATTTAAAAAGTGATGGAAGCTATACAAACAAGAGTATGACAAATCGTTGGACCTGTGAAAGAAAAACATCTCAGCAGGACAGCATGATGGCAGATGAGCATTAATTTTTGTTAGTCAAAATCAAATCAAATTGTAGCTCTGCCAATAACCACCACCAATGTACTGGGGCAGAAGAAAAGAAAGAAATACTGCAGAACTCAGAAAACTATTTTACTTACTGTGAACATATCTAATGGACTATTAGAATATTTTTTAAAAATTACAAGCTGGTTTTGACCTTATGAGACCACACTTCTCAGTGCTTCAGATTCAATGCAGTTAATTAATTAACTTTAGCAAGTCAGTTGCATAGTAAATGAATACAGATTAGACATTTAAAAGGTATTCTTTAGGAATTCATTGTACAATGCAAAGTACATCTAGGATTAGTGGAATGTCCTACAGAATTGAATAGGGATAAAATGAAAAGGTTTTTATATAGATAAATGATTCCTTTAGTCTACAAAATTCATTATGATATTCTTTTTGTGTAAATGAGAATTTTTAAACCTCCCTTCAGATATTTAATTGTAACTTTTAAAATTATAATTATAAGCAGAATATTTGTGTCAATAAAAATGTATAGATCATTTTCATAAGGTTTTTACTATTATATATGATAGTCAAGTGATGTTAACTAAATATCAAGTAACAATTCATAACATAGCGTTGCCCTGTTTGTATGAGAGAATAATCTCAGTTACTTCTGTTCCACAAGACAAACTACAGGATACAATTTAATCTCAGCCTTTTTCAAGACCTACAAGTTAAAATCATAACAGTATCCACCCACCTATTCTCAGATAAATTGTACTTTTACCCATTTGTTTTTTCAAGATGTTTGCCCATGCAAAGAAATATAAGGTGATAAACCTTTGGGCCTGTACAGACTGGTTGTGCCATGGCTAACATTACATGACCATGCACAGGAAGTCAGGAAGAGTGAAAGAAATCTTGGACTAGTCATATAATATTTTCCAGAAGCATTCCTTTCTACACTCAGTGTTTTATCTGATAGACATATTAATATTTGCATTTTTTTAAAAAAGTGAGTATAGATCGTAACAAATATTTTTATAGCTCATATTTTAATACTTGAAATTTTTGTAGATGTATAACATTTTTTCTCTTCCTACGCTGTAGAAGATCATCACTTTTCCAAGTTTTTTGTAACAATTCTTTATATATTTGCATTAAACCATCAGTGGCTAATAGTTTAAGTGTAATATACACTCCCTCCATTCCCTCCTTAACAACATCACCAATCTTTTAAATCAAACTTGAACTACTTCAAAAAACTGAGTTGAATGTTACATTCTCATCCTTTTTCAGATCAAGAGAGACACTCCACTGAAAAGTCTACGGTTGCAGAGCAAATAAAAAGCTCTGACTCTCACAACTTCACAGCTCTTAACATGGAGTTTTTAATATACATAAGTAAGTTGTCCCTTTTTGCTAAATTTTAAAAGAAACTGTTTTCAAAATGTAACAGAAGCATACTCTATTAAATGAGTATAGCAAATATCCTCAAGATTGAGTCTTTCTGCAGGAAAGTTACTACAAGAAAGACTTTCTACTATATGTTGTGGACACAATTTAAATGTAGTGTAGTCATAGAGTTAGTCAGACTTATCAACTGCAGAAGATTATGCACATAGGAATCTCTGCAGCAAATCAGAGAGCCTAATTTCCACAGAGGTCAGTGGTTGATTGACTTCTGAATCAAACTTCAGCATGAACTCCTATTTTCTGCAGTCTCTTCTCACTGCAATTTTTCCATCTCTTCCAATATCATTTGTTAATTTTCCCAATATTCCTAGCTTTCATCTATGTAAAGTAGCTTTCTTTGCAATGAGGAGACAATATTAGTTTTGGCTGGTACTACGTGTCCTTACTGGACATTCTACCTTCACTGCTGATGAGCTGAATGGGCCCATGGGTTCTGAGACTGCAGCTCTAGATATGCTAGGCTGCATTTGACAGTCCTTTAGCTATTGGAACAAAAGATTTATGAGAAAAACTGACAGAAGTAGACTGCATGATGGCATAAACTTAATTTTCTTTGGTGAAAAAGCTAACATTTGAGACAGTTAAAGGGTTCTGGTACTTCCAAAGGTGGGTAGAAGCTAACGGCCACAATCTGAGAACTGTATTTTTATACAAAGGTGTCTAAATTTCACGTAAGTCCCCAGAAAGTCTTTCTTTTGGGTCAGGGACTCAGCTGTTTCTAGGAATGTGCTCTAAGGCTTTTACAGATGTTATGAAATTTCTCACTGTTGTTAGTATTGCTTTACTTTCAGTTATGTCAGTAACTGTGGAAATACTAGAGTGGAAAAAAACATCAGTCTTCACTAATACTTGACCTATGTAAGGGCAGACTTCACGTTACTTAAAGGCTTGCTTATTTCTAGTGTTGTATTTCTAGAACTGCCTGCCTTATTATTGAAAAAGTGGCTGCAGTAGTCTGTATGTTGTTGGCTGTGTATTGCGGATATTAGTAAATTCTGGTCTGTTGGAACTTTGTGGGAATGAGATTGATAATGAGGATGAGACAGCTAGAGACCCTTATTTTGCAGTGATTCATTAATAAGACTTTTTAATCCAAAAATAGTTGCCTACAAAGTGCATTCAGAGGAAACAGCTGTGCATCATGCTGTTATTCAGATGATTACACAGGTATGTTAGCAGTGCAATGATAATCACTGTTTTGTTAAATTTAGTGCAAAAGAATCTCGATTACTTCTTTCATCCACAGCAATCACAGGAAAATTGCAGACAGAAGGTATTTCCTGTACTGAATGAAAAGCAGTTATTCCTAACTTTAGGAGACTATGCATGAGTATGTCTATACCTATATAGTTTCTTGGCAACATTTTCAAATAGAGAAACAAGACCCCTAAAGCTTGCATGTTTCCTGACATTTACAAGTTTTATTCTTTAATGTGAGCTTTTAAAGCTCCATTAAAAGTACATAGTTAAGAGAAAAATTTAAAAGAATGGAAAAAATTTCAGAGGAAATCACAAGAGTGAACTGCTGGAACAGAAGCAGTCTGGTGAAGGTGATCACCCTTCCAGGATTTCATTATTAGCAGAATAATTATCATAGTGGCTGTTGTGGCTATAAGGAATTCAAATTGTATCCCTGCATGTTTTCAGCATGAAAGACAACTTTAAAACCCATGACAGGATACACATAAATAGAAGTGTATAGACTTAAAAAATGTATCTTTCCCAGATTACCTCCAGTATTATCTTCCATATTTTGGGATAAATTTTTTACTGATTTACCATCAAATAGATGGATGGCCATCTAGTACAATAAAACAGGGACTATAGTTCATGTCAGCTGTGACTTTATTTACCTGAGTCTTGAAAAACTCCCAGAATGGAGGTTCTCCAACCAATCTGGACAACCTTTTCCAGTGCTGCATCTTCTCCCCCATTACCCCACTCCAGAGACCTCTCTGTGTTCAATCTGAACCTTTCAAGCTGTTATTTGTGTTTCTTGTTCTTTGCTATAGTATTTGCCACTTCTGAAAAGAACTTCCCTCCATTGTCTCATTTTTTGTTATGTTTTATTTTGTTTTTTGTAGAGCCAAACATTAAGTAAGTTCTCTGTGTGTTTCAAAATGTTTTATTCTCATTTTTTGATTTTTATTGGATGGTAGCTCTAGCCATTGAAAAATAATATGGCTCTTTACCTTGATACATAAATAAAATGGTCATTGCACAATAACTAAATCTATACGAATATACTAAATGAGATCTATTGCCTAGCCCTGGAACCAATAGCAAAGTCTGGCTGCCTCTGTAATATTAAACTTTCTTATTGTTTAATACAAGGTGGCCCCAGATAGACAGCATGCTGGGAAAGAATCCTTGTCTATGATCTGTCCAGGTTGAAAACTGTTTGGGAATACTACTTAGCCTGACACCTCTAAAATCACCATCACTTTCTAGGAGAAAGAAAAAAAAAAAAAAAATTGGCCTGCTCGAAAATGGATTGTGAGCGTTCTGTTTAGCATTAGCTTATTTACGTAGATGCAGTAAAGCATTTTTTTTTAATTTGTTTCTGAAAATTGTTTACTTTTGACAGCCAGAAAGAGAGAATGGAGGATAAGTGCTTTGTGTGTGAATTAATGTTGTTATCAATGGCCATCAGGGTCTACTTGTGAAATGAAGCACTTCAAAGGAAGAGGCTAAGATTAGAATCATAGAATGGTTTATGTTGGAAGGGACCTTAAAGATCACCTAGTTCCAGCACCCTTGCCTTGGGCAGGGACATCTCCCACTCGACCTTGTTGCTCAAAGCCGCATCCAGCCTCGTCTTGAACACCTCCAGGGATGGGGCATCCACAGCTTCCCTGGGCAACCTCTTTCTGTGCCTCACCACCCTCAGAGGGAAAAATTTCTTCCTGAGATCTAATCTAAACCTTCCTTCTTCCAGTTTGAAGCCATTACCCCTCGGCCTATTACTACATGCCCTTGTAAAAAGTCCCTCTCGAGATTTCTTGTAGGCCCCTTTCAGATACTGGAAGGCTCCTGTAGGGTCTCTCCGGAACCTTCTCTTCTCAGCCCCAACTCTCTCAGCCTGTCTTCATAGCAGAGCTGCTCCAGCTCTCTGATCATCTTCATGACTCTCCTCTGGACCCACTCCAACAGGTCCCTGTCCTTCTATGTTGTGAGCTGCAGAGCTGGACACAGTAGTCCAGGTGGAGTCTCACGAGAGATGAGTAGAGGGGCAGAATCACCACCCTCGACCTGCTGGCCACACTTCTTTTGAGGCAGCCCAGGATACAGTTGGCTTTCTGGGCTTCAAGTACACGTTGCTGGTTCATGTTGTGCTTCTCATCTATCAACACCCCAAGTCCTTCTCCTCAGGGCTCCTCTCAATCCATTCTCTGCCCAGCCTGTATTTGTGCTTGGGATTGCCCCGACCCGTTCACAGGACCTTGCACTTGGCCTTGTTGAACTTCATGAGGTTGGCACAGACACAGCTCTCAAGCCTGTCATGGATAGATTCTCAGGTTAGGAATCAGAAACTCTTCTTTTCTCTTTTTTTTTTTCTTTGACTTTGAAGAAGCCACTTCATGAGTCCATACCTCAGTTTCCCCACCTGTAAAATGCAGTTATTACCTCTGCTCTTTAGATTCAGGCCCTATGCAATTCTCACAACACTAAATGATAAAACTCTGAAAGACACCAACAGGGACACAGAAGCTGCTTGCTCTAAACATTAGTGAGATGTCAACAACCAGCACCAGAAATCCTTTATTTCTGTATCAGGTATTTTTTCACCATTAAATAAATAAACAACAATAATATTCTTTACAATGACCATGAGTGATTTTTCAACAGGATTTTTTTAATATCATAGCTTCTTAGTGCTCAAGGAAGGGAAAAAGCCCTGTTTTAGAAACCACAAAAATGAGACGAAAACTAAACCCTTCTGAAGAAAAGAGAGCAACAACAGAAAAACTCCGGACATTTAAGAAAAGGAGAGAAAATGCTCCTTTCAAACAGATAGGAGTTCAAAGAGTAAAAGAAGATTATCTTGTCAAACTGACAAGGATCTTGCCAAAGAATTTCAAGAGGATGGAGCTTGAAAACCATCCTCAGTGGGTGTCCTTCCTCCCTTGATTACTGCTGTGTAGCACCAAAGGAAAACCAAACCCAAGAACCAGGGGTATTTCTCACCAACTGCATGAAATGTACATGCAGGGGAAGGTTGCTAAGAAAGTTTCTTATTTCAGTGGCTTTTGTGAAATGTGAGTGCAGCTCCCAAAAGGTGTACTTAGATCTAAACATGTGTCTGTGATACTGTTTTTTCTAAGGAGTATTTACAGGATACTTTTGTGTCAGTTTCTGAAGATGAACTTGAGCAATGAATGTTAGCCCAACAGTTCGGATTTTGAAGAACAAAACGGCCAATCCTGTACCTTAATTTTACACCAGATTTTGCAACTTCTGCTTTGTGTCCCGTCCCGTTTGTGTCACTGGTAACTGGATACAGTTCCTCCCTCCCGCAAGTCTATGGTAAATGCAGGTAACATTGGGCTAGCTGGAGCAAAGCAATCCACAGTAACACAAGTATAACGTTACTAGAAACTATCATTTCTGGAGATCAGAGGAGGCATAAAAAGAATGTGCATGCTAAGGGTATTAAATCCAGGAAATTTAAAATAAATGACTGTGTCAGTAAATGAATTGAAAATGTGAATATTAAGATATGAAGAAAATAATCCCATAAATTAAAACATACTGGAGAACAGAGACTAAAAGCAATCCAAGTACAGACAATATTAATGATACAAGATATGAAGAAAAAGAACATTAATATAATAGAATTAACTGATAAATACTACATAAATCCTAAAAAACATTAGAAAAAAAAAACCCAGAAAAATGAAAGCTAATAAAAACATGTAAAAACTTGTTTTAAAGGCAAGAAACATTGCATGCTTTGACATGAAAGACACCGTCAAGACTATTTGTTGCATTTACTGAGCACAAGCAGATATAAACAATAGAGGATGACAGAAATTAAATAGAAAAAGCTAGAATGGTTTCATAGCTGGTAATATGAAACTAGACAGAATTAATGCAAATGCTACTCTATAACTGGCAAGAGTGAAGAACTGTCATTCAGTCCAATGCTGAGCATGGAGAGAAGACAAGTAAATCTTGCAGTCATGAGTTATCAGAGGGGTAATAGACAAACCTAATAAACACATGATTTTGTTTATAAAGTGGAGAATGAGCATGAAAGCAAACATATCTTCCACATTGTTAACATGAACATTGAAATCATATAAGATTAATGGTCTGAGGGATTCCAGAGTCAACTGAGAAAGAAAATCCATAAATTCATTAAGAAACTTCTGTTAGCCCTTGGAAGCCTATGAATTCATTGTGAAGGTTACAAAAGTAATATGTGAATAAAAAAGATGGAAGATATGCAAAGCTGTGACTTATTCATTCTTCAAGAAGAATAGAAGGGTCTTCAGTACCACACCTACTTCACCCCTCATAAATTGAATGTACCATGTGTGCAATTTCAATGCAGTCAAACTTGATGTTGGCATATGATGTAAATTTTAGATTCTGCCAAGTATTAAAACACTAATAATATAACAAACACAGCTTTAATTTTAAAAAAATAACAAATCAAGATATGCTTTAAGCCCTGTGACAGAGTGTAATTCAAATGCTTGTTTAAACATGCTGTAATATGCAGGTAAATTTCTGAGTCAGAGTCTATCAGAAGAGGCAAACGTAAGAAAATGAAGAGTTATGAGAGTCTGTGTGAGTATTTCAGAATGCTCTGATTATAACTCTCTGCTCTGAGGTTGGACTTGAAGGAGGACTTAGCTCTACCAGGTATTTAGGTTTGGATTTCTTGAGGACATAACAGTATTTTAATACCCCTGATTAATACAGAGCAGAAACTGGGTCATGTGCTGACCTTCTAGTTCTGGCACTGCCAATTAAGCCATTCTGGTGAGCGGAACAATCCCTCTTCTGAGGCTGGAAGTATTTCTTTTTAATGATTCAGCCTAGAACTTGACTGTTGGGTGTCATACAAACAGGCACCAGAACAGTTATTCAGATAGTTGTTATTTAATGAAAACTTCTGTTCTTGACCAATCATTGAGTCATGTCACAGCAGTATAATTTCTAGGTGTGTTTGACAGAAGAGGCCAAACACTTCATCTTGAATATTTATTTACCATAAGAAAATGAAACATAAATTTTTCAAGTGAAGACTCTATTTCTAGAACATGAAGATAGCATCCCAGGCACATTAAATATGTTAAGAATTAAGTTGGATGATACTGATACCAGTAATATTGGTGCCAACCTGATTTGTTGCTGATGTATGATATGGCCTTCAAAACACACCTCTTTGAAAGAAAATGTCCTGTTTTGGGTCCTCACCCTTTACTAATTTACAACACATTCACAAATAATGAAGTGTGACAGCAGCAAGTATGTAGCACACGAACCTTACAATACAGCTTTTGTTACTTGGCAACAGCCCAAACAAATAGAAATGTCAGTGAAGAAATGCACAGTTTACCCAGATTGAGGTTGTAATTGATAGTTTCCTCTGTAGTTAGAAGCTGTTACCACAAGCCTTTAAACAGCAGAGTCTGTGCCATAGCTGTGTTGGATGGCTAGGTAGGTATTGAGTAGATAGATAAAACATCCTACATACCCAAACATGTCTGATAGGTAAATATTCCCACAAATAGATATTTCAAAAATATAAAAATAAATAGATGTATAAGTGTTATAATTCAAGTTTCTCTCATTACTGGAGAGACCTAGTTCTTTTAACCAGACACAAGGCTGTTGAGTTTTATTTGTCTCAAACAGAACAAAATAAAACAATAAAAAACTAAGAAAAGCACCTTAAGAAAAAAGCTTGATATCATCCTGATGCAATGTAACGTATGTCACACTTTTACTTTGCATTGTGGGGTTTTTTATCAGAGCCAAGAATGCTTTGTGATATATGTGTTTTTATCCTTTCATTAGCTAGTGACGTCAATGCAGGCAACGTTTAAGAAACACATTCCACTTTCTAACTACATCAAATCATGGAGTCACTCTTATTTTTCCTTCTCTGATGATTGTGTACTAAGAAATCAACACAATTAGCAAAGGAAGAAAAACTCTTTTTATGTAGTGAAATGCTACCAAAGTGCAGGTGCTAGGATAAACTGTGCCATGCTGGGGATGATCCAACTACAGTAATACTGGTACTTGAGGATGAAAAATCAGTTAGTTTGAGTGGTGTCAGATTTCAGGCTTTTTAAAGAGCGCTGTGCTTCCATGCCTAGTAATATAAAGACATTGCCAATGGCACTCTGAAAAGCACTGCTTAGTCTATAATCAGTTTCAGTGAGCAAAACAAAAAAACACTGAGCAGATCAGCTGTGAAGGAAAAAAAAAAACGTACTATGAAAAACAGCAAGGAACTTCCCCATTACAGATCATTACATGAAGTTTCTAGGGAAATACCAACCCTGAATATTTTTACAATGTCTTTGCAGATTCTTCTGTAATTTTTTTCTTTTTTTTTTCTTTTTTTTTTTTGTGTAAAAGGCTATTCAGTCACCTTACTGGAAGTAAATATTTGACTGCTTATGCCCTATGGGTTTGAAAAACTGATGTAATAGAAACAGGGTTGGTTTCTTCATGGTTATTTTTTAACTCATCTAAGTGTTTTGTTGCCAAAAAAAGAAGAAAATCTGGATCTCCCATTTATTCCTCTTCAATATCTTCTTCATTAAATGCTAAGGTTCTGTGAATCCAGATATTATGGGGGTTTGATCCTCGTGCAAAATTTTATTTTCATCTATTTTAATTAAATTATCTTTTTCAGTTTTAATTGTTGTTAGCAAATGTGACTCGAGTGCTGTTTTCATACTTCTGCATGACTTGTGATGAGAAAATATTTTCACAAGACTATCCTGTGATTTGTGCTGAGGCTCTGGGCATTTCTTGTCAAGAAGAATTGCTGGCAGAGCTGGCAAGTGCCTAGAGTAGTTATGATTTTCCCTTTAGTTCATGAAAGTCCAAAACTGTAGTTGGGTCTAAAGTCACAATCTGACCTTGCAGAATGGGTGGATTCCGGTACAGCTACCTCTTTCGCAGTCCCCTAGTTACAGATGAAGAGTCGCTCAGAGCTTGAAGCAAGAGTTTGAACCTGGAATTCCCAAATCCAGTCACACTTTTTCCCAGCCCAGATCAGAATTCAAATATTTATATGAAAATGGGATGCCTTCAACCAGCATGATCAGAAGAGCAAACAAATAGCTTGGCAATTTCATGAATGGCAATTACATGAATACTGTGTTCCCATAAAATTCTTTGTTTTTCAGAAGTCCACATCTGCTATCGAAAAAACATCATGTTGGATTTTCTGAGGGCCCGATGTAATATTGTTGCGTTATGCTATAGCTACTGCTGTTGAAATTGTTGTGTTGCAGAACCCATAAGTGTAGACTATATTAGACACAGAAGTACCATCAAGGTTTGCATGAGGGTGATCTGGCATGCTGAGGCAATGAGGTATAAGTGGGAACAGAAACTTCAATTGCCAATATCACATCCCTGGGGTGTTGTGAGGCAAATCACAGCTAAGCCATGCCTCCGACACTTCAGATCTCAGGAGTATGTTATCCAATTATCTCATGGCAACCACTCCTTTAGGGCTCTCTCACTGCTATTAGGAAACACTTTGATGGTGGATGGAAAAAGATATTTTTGGAAGTGGAGGAAGAAGTTGCTTAGAAGAGAGTTACTGTAATCGGTGCATTGTGTTGTTAAGTTGGAAAAGACAGACAAAACATGGTTCCAAATTTGTTGGCTTCAGCAGCTGTTAAGAAAAAAATTTTCAGCCTAGAATTTCTGCAACATTTCAGGAAAATTCAAATTAATTTTTTTTTGTACAAAACCAAAATTGTTAGGTCTAAGAAACTGAATAAGCTGCTGTAGGGTAAGTTCACAAAGTAAGCTGTGTAACTGATTTAGAGTTCACCAACTTTTCCTACACTCTCACCCTGTTCCAACTGTGATGCAGCTTGCTCCTCCCTCCACAATACAGTGGGTTCTGTACTATGCAACATTTACTGCCACAAGATGACATCATACTTTACAGTATACGCATGCTTGTGTATACAGTATATGCAAGTGTTTGTTACCCACATCTTAACATCAACAGTTACAGTCTTACTGTGACAGTGTGACAAAGCCCACACATGGTTCTGGCAAAGGGCATGTATAGGAACACTGAGGCAGGGATACAACAGGTTGGGACTAAAAGAAATGAATGTTGGAGCTCAACCTCGCCTTAAATGCAAGACGAGGTGAACGGCGAGAGTTGTTCACTACTTCTGCAAGACTTCTGGGCTATGCCACTGTAAAATACCCAGGTGTAGACTTCACCTAGGCCCCCATATAGACACAGGCCCAATTTGAAGGCAATGTCCCAGCCACGTCACAGTGGTAGTGGTAGTCCTTTGCTATTTACTCCATCAGCCAGTGAAAAGTTGCGTTTCTTCCTCCACTATATGCAGCAGAGTTAGTGGCCAAGAAAGTATGCCCTCAGCTCAGATGGTTCAGCATAAAGTCTTGGCCTAAAGACACTTCTACTAGTGATTTGACAAGATGTGGGCTTTTGACTGAGACAAGTTGAAGTAGAGATATTGTGTCTTTCAGGATAACTCTGCTTTAGGGTGACAGAGAGATGGACCTGACAGTAATTTTAAATAATCTTTAAAAATCATTCACCATAGTTCATCAGCCATTGCTCTAAGTTTTGTAGCTGGGATAACTGTGAAAGATTATAGAATGTTACAGATTTTCACATTATCCACCTTTTTTCACCCGCTTATATAAATGGTAATGCAACCCCTCCTTAAGAAGTCCAGATTTAAATCTAAATTTGTCTCTGTGTTTTCACACGCTATCAATTTCATTCTTTGTTGATAATCAGTAACAATAGGTCTTCTTAATGAAGTTTAGATGATTGCTTTGGGGATGAACTCTTGAAATACTCTGCCTATTTCTCTATTCAAGATTGGCTGGATATCCTATTGTTGGCCTCTTGCTAAAAAAATCTCAGAGATACTGAGCTTTAGAAAAGTTTTAGTCAGCAAAGATTCTAACAGGCCATTTCCTCATTCTCTTGAGTATCCCTCTCTTCTTCTAAAGCCAATTGAACTTTTGGGATCTGGTGACTATCTGTAAATTACATGCTGATGCAGCACCCCTTAGCTGCAGCCCAGGAGAGCTTCTGAATCTGAATAGAAAACTAAACTTCCTTTCCATACAGCTGCAGAATATACAGCTTCAAATTCCTAGTCAGATTTAAATCCCTGTTAAAGCATGGGATAGCCATGAGGAAGAATGTAGGAAGCCCCCGTTATCATGGAGCTAACTACGATATACACTATGTAGAAGCGCTTGACATTCCTTTTTGTGATTTCCATATCCAATAATAATGCATGACAAGATTTAGACTGGCACAAGTATATTGTCTGTCAAAGGCCCTTCAAGATTTTATTTGGCTGTTAGTCAGCTCACATTACTCCAGGCTGTTTGATACACAGAGCACAAAGCAGCTTAACACTGTTGCTATTAACGTTCAAACTGCACTGAAAACACTTCATTAAACAGCCTACTGCAGAGTAATTGTTTAATAATATTTTGATTAGGTTGTTTAGTAGACAATCCTTGCTGTAAAACATTTTCTTTCTGTCAAGTGACTCTTTGGGAAAAGGCAGTACCAAAATGCTAAGGATCATTTTATTTAAAAAAAAAAAATAGAGTCAGGAAGGCTCAATAATTCTTTATTTATTTTTGGTTACCTTTTTTGTTGTTTGGTTGTTTTTCTCCACAGTATTTATGAAACCTATTAAACTTTAGAAGCTGTTAGGGAAGATCTATTACAACTCATTATGAAAGAAGTGCAAACACAGACTTCTTCAAACACATACAACAAATCACCAACTGATCTATTCAGGAATCTTGATTCAAATTCATTGCCTTTCCAATAATAACGTGTGGAACATTTGCCAATGTCTTCAAGCCTGGCAGATCCTCATAGGAGTTATGGGCTTCTTTATGCCCTTAAAATAGGGCAGGATTCTGGTTTTCCCTTTGAATAGATATTTGGATAGGTATTGACATAACTATAACAAACGTACCTGATGACTTGCCACTGTTAGTACTGTTAGTACTTTCTCAGAAGCCACATGAAATATTATTCAAGCCTTGAACAGAATAAAGTATAATATCATAGGATTATAGGATCATAGAATCATAGAATGGTTTATGTTGGAAGGGACCTTAAAGATCACCTAGTTCCAGCACCCTTGCCTTGGGCAGGGACATCTCCCACTCGACCTTGTTGCTCAAAGCCGCATCCAGCCTCGTCTTGAACACCTCCAGGGATGGGGCATCCACAGCTTCCCTGGGCAACCTCTTTCTGTGCCTCACCACCCTCAGAGGGAAAAATTTCTTCCTGAGATCTAATCTAAACCTTCCTTCTTCCAGTTTGAAGCCATTACCCCTCGGCCTATTACTACATGCCCTTGTAAAAAGTCCCTCTCGAGATTTCTTGTAGGCCCCTTTCAGATACTGGAAGGCTCCTGTAGGGTCTCTCCGGAACCTTCTCTTCTCAAGGCTGAACAGCCCCAACTCTCTCAGCCTGTCTTCATAGCAGAGCTGCTCCAGCTCTCTGATCATCTTCATGACTCTCCTCTGGACCCACTCCAACAGGTCCCTGTCCTTCTATGTTGTGAGCTGCAGAGCTGGACACAGTAGTCCAGGTGGAGTCTCACGAGAGATGAGTAGAGGGGCAGAATCACCACCCTCGACCTGCTGGCCACACTTCTTTTGAGGCAGCCCAGGATACAGTTGGCTTTCTGGGCTTCAAGTACACGTTGCTGGTTCATGTTGTGCTTCTCATCTATCAACACCCCAAGTCCTTCTCCTCAGGGCTCCTCTCAATCCATTCTCTGCCCAGCCTGTATTTGTGCTTGGGATTGCCCCGACCCGTTCACAGGACCTTGCACTTGGCCTTGTTGAACTTCATGAGGTTGGCACAGACACAGCTCTCAAGCCTGTCCAGACGTCTCTGGATGGCATCCCTTCCCTCCAGAATGTTAACTGCTCCACATCAGCATACTTGCTGAGGGTGCACTCAATCCATGTCACCTACAAAGATGTTAAACAATACCGATCCCAGTACCGACCCCTGAGGAACACCACTTGTCACTGCTTGCCACTTGGACATTGACCTGTTTACCTCAGGTCTTTGAGTGCAGTGATCCAGCCAATTCCTTATCCACCGAGTGTTGCATCCATCAAATCCATGTCTCTCCAATTTAGAGACTAAGATATCATGTGGGACAGTGTCAAATGTCTTGCACAGGTCCGGGTAGGTGACGTGGGTTGCCGTCCGCTTATCGACCAGTGCTGTAATGCTGTCATAGAAGGCCACCAAATTTGTCAGGCACAATTTGGCCTTAGTGAAGACATGTTGGCTGCCACCAATCACCTCCTTATTTTCCATGTGCCTTAGCAGAGTTTCCAGAAGGATCTGCTCCATGGTCTTCCCAGGCACAGAGGTGACTGTAGACTGAGCAGCCTGTAGCTCCCTGGGTCATCTTTTTTACCCCTTTTGAAAATGAGGATTATGTTTCCCCTTTCCAGTCAACATGAACTTCACCAGACCGCCATGACTTTTCAAATATGATGGATAGTGGCTTTGCAACCACATCTGCCAGTTCTCTCGGGACCTGTGGATGAACCTCATCAGGTCCCATGAACCTGTGCACATTCAGTTTCTTCATCTGGTCTCAGGCCTGATGATCCAAGATAATCAGAAAAAAACTTACTTTACAAGAAAGAACTGAAAATCTTGATTTGGTTGGTCTAGCAAAGGATGTAAGAAGATATGATTGCGTCATGTAAAGTACACAAAAGATAAACAACAGATAAGCCAAGCTGGCATAGGAATGAATTGGTATACACTGGGCAGCAATGGGCTGAGAATGAGAATATTCCTGAGCTTCAGTAGAGTGTAGATTTGGGGTAGACATCCAGTAAGGCCAGCAGGGACAAATAAAGCAACCTGCTTTTTGAGAGCTACAAATTGAAGGAGACAGTTATATGACATGGTGCCTGTGATAGCAGGGCAATGAACGTGATGACCTAAAATGCTCTTTTCTATCCTGTATTTCAACAAAAGTGAGACCAAAGCACATTCAGAAGGTACTAACTGTTGAGCTGCCAAGACTTCACACATAAAGCATTGGAAAAAATTATCAGGAAATTGTAACTTCCTTACATTTCTAGAAACATTTTGTCTGGATTGAAGGTAGGAAGCTCACATTGTTGCTGTTGTGCTATGCCCATTACAGAATTAGAGACCTTTGGTTTCTGTGACTGACATTTGTTTCCTTTTAAGAAACACTAACTTTATAAACAATGATTTTTAAAAAAAAATTAAAGCTTATTGTGTTTTGTGGATACAGATATTTAAAAATATCCCCTTTATTAAATAAATACTCTCTAAATATTACTGCATTAGCTTGCTTCCTGCAATATCTGGGGGACATACTGAAATTAGTGGGCGGTGAAGTGCCAAGAGACTTCCAGCTGTCTTCTCTCTGGCTCTAGCAGGGGTTCAGCTGCAGACTAGAAAGCTCAAACAGTAGACTTGCAGCAGGTAACTAGTCAGCGTAGTTGGCTTTGATGTTTTATCTGTCCAGTCATCTGATGTATCTTCTGGACCTGTGTGTTGGCACAGTCTAATGGAAAGATCCCTAATATGAGATGACAGAAAAGCTAGTGTTAAAGGAGACATCCTTTTGCACTGTTCAAACTGCATGAAGAGCAACTGCCATTTATATTTGTGAAATGGAACTTTTAAGTGGAAGTCATATGCTAAGTTCATGGAAAAAAAAAAACCAAAGCACTGGATTTTACTTCATAGAAAAATTGCAGTGCAATATTTTACTTGCCAGCTCTGCAAAGTCATGCCAAGACCTAGTTTAATTGTTTCTCTCTGATGATACCTGCAAAGAGAGTATAATCTTGTTCAGTGTTGTTTCCACTTGTGCCAGTTTTGGCCAGCAGATATGAAATTAGTTCTGACTCTTTTCATGCTTCAGCTTTCCCTGTTCTGCCTGGATTCAGAGTCAGAGGAGGACTGAGAAGGCCAAGTATGTTGCTACTCTGTAAAATCAAGAAAGAGTGCTGATAGTTTATCCTCAAACACAAGTACTATAAAGATTATGCTGTATTGTATCAACAGAAATTTCAACATATTTTAAGTGGTAGCTCTTTGTAAGATCTCAGATGCCATAAAAACAATTAATAAGGTAAAAATATTTAGCCAGAGTTGATGATGAGGACAATATCTTCATCTTTATCTGACAAAGGGCCAGCTGGTGGCAGGGGAAGTCTATAACCTAAGAGGGTGCAGTGTCTCAGGCTGGCACTAGGACATTTAAAGGCAACCAAACTCTATCAGGTGAAAACCTAATACTGTAACGGTATTCAACTTTGACCACTCTGTCTCCCTTTTCTGTGCTACATCTATTTCACTTTTAATCATGGCATTGTTTCATCTTTTCAAATGTTGCCTTACATGTGGGGTCTTCCTTGGAAATCTTAATAAATATAGAATTAATTCACTTTATGGTCCTAACTTTTACTGCATCTATCATAAGCACCATAAGTGGACAGATTCCTTCACGAAATATTGCACAAAATGTTTCACCTTAGTGCAACAGATAGTAATACATGGATCAAATGCTCTAAAAATGTTTAGATTTTCCTAGCGGGAAATTGAAAAACTAGGAAACTTATTCCATTGAGATTTATCTATATGCTTATTCATATCTATAAATACATATGATTTCTTATTTACAATGTAGGTTTTCATAATTGTTTACAAATACATATATTAAAGGTACATTTCAGATAAATGTAAGTATCAATATAGGGAAATATATTCCATCAGATCTGTAACTTTATCAATTTTCACAATTTTTTGATTAAGACATTTAGTCATTAAGCTGATCCTTCAAGAGTGAAGCCATACTTTTGGAGTTAGTTGCTATCATACAATCATTCACAAGAATGAACTTTGGAAACTTCACATAAATGTCTTCTTTGGTCCTCCAAATTTATGAAAATGGGAATAGTTTTAGCAAGTATTAGAGAAGGTAATTACTTAATTGATCTTTGTTAAAGTGACTTGGCTTTATAAATGGGCATATTTTAAAATTAATTCATACAAGGAAGAAAAAAGATCCTCCATTTTGGATACAGAATTTGGGGTGGGAATGTGAAGACTTCTCTCTTTCACTGTTTATGGAAAGTATAAAACAAGTATTCTGAGTAAGACATAGTAAGTAAAATTTCATTTAGCTTAGTGTTCCCAAAAACATCATCGAAATTCCAGGTTTAAGCTCACTGCAAAATGCGGGTTTGCTTATCCAAAAGGTAAAAAAAAAAAGGAGCAGTAAGGAAGTGTAAAATTTGTGTTTCTGTAATCTGGAAAGGGGGAGGCAAAAAGAAGAATCTCCTCTAGCTCTTTGTTTCTTCCCATGACTGATTTCTTCTTAGCTTAACTGGATTGTCCTTTAAACCCAGGGAAGTTTCAAAAGTTGAAAAATATATAGAAACACATATAACAGTGTACTCATGTATACTACACTGAATAAAAATGTAAATGAATTTTGGTCAGAACTAATATTTGTACAGTAGTAGTACTATATAGCTTCACATTCCTTCTTTATTATCTTATTCTGTTTGCGTGTTATTAGTATAAAGCATGATCTTCTGACTAGCAAGGCAAAGTAATCTAATTTGCTTAGGCCAGCCTGGTGTATATACAATTCTCTCACACTGTACACATGAATTAATTGTAGTAAGAAGTGACACTGAAATGACATATAAATGAGTGATGTCTATTGTATAGATTCAAACTCTGATTTTGGGGGAATTTGGTGGGGTTTTTTACCTTCTTTAGGGTGAATTCCTATTGAAGTTAAAAGCATTTTAAATAAGTACTATAGGGTTCTGCTTACACATACATATGTTTATATATTAAATTTAAGACATTACTCATAAAATGGGCAGAAATATATTTCCATTTATAGATAAATCCATCTGATATTCAATAAAATTTCTTCTTTAATATCTTATTGGCCTTGTAAGCAGGCACCTTTTTAGACACCCAATATCTGCTGGTAAAGTTTTATAGGTGCTACTTTTTTGCACTGAACTTGCTCATGTTAACCTCAGATTGCTCCGTTCAATTTTAAACCTATTTTTGAGTTAGATTAAAGGAAAGATTATTGATTAGCGCTCCAATGTAGGTTTCTGGCATGCAGAATGGAAATAGGCTTGGCTGTTACTCACCTGTTCAAATATTTTATCCCGTTAGTTTGAATACAGCTGGAATACAGGTCAGCTGGAATTCTCGGATCAATTTAGAGAAGGAATTTGACTGAAGATATCCCTTCTATCACTATGCTTTACGGGATTCTGCAGGGTTGCGGATTTTTTGGTTTTGGCTGAGTTTTTATTTTTTTTAACTTTGTTCTGAAAACTATAATTTTCGGTAGTTTCGATTTGTGTAAAGTACTGAAATTTTTACTGGAGTGGTATTGACAACTTTCCTACTTGCAATGAAAACATAAAAATTCTGGGGGCCACTAGAATATTTTTGTGCTCATTTTCATGCCAATAATATTAAAATACTCTTCCACCTAAGTCCATTTATCTAGTTCCACTTCATGTCTATGTCCTTGGAAGAACTGGGGAGGTGTGTAGCCTGCATTTGGATAAAATGAGTTTCTCCCCATGCTATGTAAGCCTTATCATGAAGGTTTTTCAGATAATGAGTTTTCATATAAGTATTAGCAGTAAATTTTACAACAACCAGAATGTAGCTGGCATTATGCTGATAAACAGTGTGTACAGCCAACGTAGTTGCATTCCTGTGTAAAGTGCAGTGTCATAAGAATGCATGTTGGTATAAATAGGTGTCCATCTCCTGGGACCAAGTAAATGTTATATTTCTTTAAGCTATGCATTATGAATCATCTTTAAAAATAAGTGAGGAAAAAGGTCATTGGTCACCAATGAGTTATTAAACTAAAGGATGAGATTTAATCCTCCTCAGTCACACATTCATAAGCATGTACATCCACGCCTGTTTTCAGACAGTAACCTCAAAAATTACTGCCTTGGCATCTCTGAAATCAGTGACAAAGCTGCCACTACATTTTACACAGTTGTGATTTTAATGTCCTGCTTACAATTTATGGGTGTCTTTTAGAAAAATAATTAAAAAAATAATCAAGGATAACTATGACAACATTTTTGTCTCTTGGGAGAGCTAATCTTCAAACAGGAAATGCACAGGCAGTAAACCACTACTACTGCTAGCAAGTTATTCACATCAACAGTCCCCAAAAGCAAACACCACAGTCTATCCTGTGGGATTCCCTGAGAGGTGAAGGCCAAAATTTCAGTCTTGCTCACAGTTTGGGGAAACGGAAGCTTCTTAAAAGTTATGAGACATAAAAACATAGCTAAAAAGCTATACAAAGGCAGTAAATAGTGACAGGACAAAAGAGACAGTGAAGAATGAGTAGCCTACACAGTCTCATCTCTTTTCAAAAGATTATACAAAAAAAATAAAACTTATAAATACTTTCCAGTACCTTGAAAAATAAAACCATTTCCCCACCATGAGGTCTTTTACTTCTTTCCTTTTAAAATTTCATGTAATTCAGGTGCTAGCCCTTTTGCCCATGTGCTTCTTTATGTCTGCTGTAGGGTTGGTTCAGGTAATTCTGGCAGCTATGGAGAGAGCTTGTACAGGTTTGCTATTGTATAGGTCTGCTGTTTCCCTCCACCTTTAATTTCCTTCCACCTCTCATTGTCCCAGTCAATCTTGCTTATTCTTTTTGGTGTGTTTTATGGCTTTTTTTTTTTTTTTTCATTTTGAATTGACTTATTTGAATGTTACATTTCCTATAGTGGGAAAAGATTACACTAAATTTTCCAATATCTACTTTTCTACTGGCATTAAGTCTCCCTTCCTTTATGCTTAAATAATTGTTAACATTTTATTTTAACATGAACAAAAGAGTATTCCTCTCAGCACAGCAAAAGAGCACTCAAGAGAGACCGCCAACACACAGAGACAATTTACAGAATAATATTGATACCAGTCTTTGATCCTTTGATCTATAGCAGAGTTAGCCTGGTTCTTAAAACGGGGGTTCTCACATAATGAAAGGTGATCTACTTCTAGCATTAAATCCACTGATCTTTGCTTTTTTTTTAACTGTACTTTTTGCACTTTATTCATAAAAAAATGGTGAAGGTATGTGTACAGTGTACTTTCTCATCTTCTCCTATAATTACTTTTGCCACTAGTTTGACTTGATTTTTTTTTCACTTTCTCACAGTCCATTGTGATATTTATTCTAACCTAGTTATACTGCTATATATAAATAAAACATATGTTATCATTTATTAACAGTATTTACCCATTTTTCATTTTAAAGGGCATTAATTTCCCTGAATACACACAAATGCCCCTCTTCATAACCTTATTTTTCTCTTTTCAAGAGTGGATGTCTCCCTCTTTAGTGTTTCAGATAGATTTGCAAGGAAAGAGATAGATTTGCACAGAAGCTTTCAGCCACTTGAGGTAAATGCTGATAGCAGTGATGGTGAACTGGGACAAGGAGCACATTGTGAAAAAATCTCCTTAAGTTTCCTTGTCTTGGAGCATGATGGAAATAAAGTATAAATTCTGGCATCTAGATTCTGTCGGATCCCATTTCTCAATGCTTTCAGACCTTCTCTGTCTTTCTGCAGCAGCACAGAACTTACAGCTCATCTCGTCTTGCATTCATGACATAGTTCTGATGTCAGATTTGGCAATGTCTACCTGGATCATCTCATAATCCCTCTTCCTCTTAGATCAGGAATGTGATTTTGAGGAGGATCTCTCAGTCATATTCACTGTGCTCTGGTTTGCATTCTCGGGAGATCTTAAAGAGCATAAACTGGTTTCCTTTTAAGAAGTTCCGTGTCTCTAATGCCACCAATGAGTATTTATTTAAAACCAAACCAAACCAAACCAAACCAAACCAAAACAAAACAAAACAAAACAAAACAAAACAAACAAAAAAACCCCCACCAAACCCAGATCTTGAAATGCAGCTAATGTGGATATAAAACTTAGCACAAACTGTTTTGTTTAGCAAATCTTTTCCTATTGTTCTGTAAGTCATGAATTAAACATAGTCTTATCTTCAATGTATCTTCAGCGTTCACTGAATTTCCTATGCTGTCAGATGAAGCTGCAGTTCATGGTGCTGCAAGATTTTGTTTTACAAAAGTATTTTCTCGGTTTAATGGAGAGGAATTCTGGGAGTGCGAAGCAGGGAAACAACACAACACAAAGATAGCACACTTGAAAGAGAGAGATTTTTCTGGGTAGATTTTAATCATTGGGCATTTCCTTGTTCTAAAGGATGGCACACCTTAAGGAAAGACAGGCCTGAACATAGACTGTTTACTTTTAAGATCTATTTTTCTTTTAAATTCTTTTATTTTAAGTGATACTATTCTTTATGAAGTTTACGTCATAACTATGATGTGATTGTACCCACAGGGGAAAAACACAGGTGCTAAACAGAGGATAAACTTTGCGTGATCTTAGATAAAAGCAGAAGAAAAAAAAAAAATCTGCCTTAAGAGAGACAGGCTAGCTTGGAACACTTGAAATAAGACTTAAAAGAATGATCCTGAAAAGAATGTATGGAAAAAGTAACAACCAGACCAGAAAATATGACAAAGCAAGATTTGTGATACCCTTAAGCAACCTTTAAAGATCAAAAGTACTGAGGAAAAGGCCTCGTTTTTTCACTGAGGCGGGGAAGTAAGTACTAGCAAATGAGACACACCTACTTGCAGCCAGCCCATATCATATCTTGCCCACAGGTGGTAAGAGCAGCAGGACACATTCAGCACTGCTGCAGGACACAGCCATTTAGGTTCAGATATTTATGTGCCATTTGTTATCTTTCATGACTGAATTTTATGCAACATTGCTCAGAGAAAATTCTGCACTCAGGTTTTCCTTCATCACCTTCACTACTGAGGATTACAAATCCAGTGTGGATTTTCCAGAGAGATTTTCAAATTGAAGTTTGAGCATTATCAAATGTATTAGGTTCTCTGCTTTATGTGTCTCATGTTTGAGTTTTATGATTTGCCCTCTCACTTTTTGACATAGTGCCAAGAAGCCAGGTGCAGAATTGTCTGGGAATCCACCACACATTGGGACTGATCCCACATTCTCAGACACGTAGACAAAATATAGAATTATAATTCAAATATTGAAAAATATGCTTTGTTTGTGTCAGACAAATGGTTAGCATTCTTTTCTTTTTATTTTCCCTTTGATTTTGATATAATGACCTTAGTGATGAGAGAACGTTACTAGATGCTCAGATTTCTCTGTTACTGAATAATAAACTGTTTTTCATGATGTCTTGACAGTCTAGCAGTAATGGAGGTTTTCACTGGGTAAGGACTGCAGAGTTCAGTGTGAATAAAATAGGTAGGCAAGGAATAATTCGTGAAAGATTTTGAAAAGAAGCCTAAGAGAGGCAATAGATCAATTTGATCTGGGTTTCAATTTCTCTTGGATTTGGGTCCTTGATTCCCTTCAATTGCTTCTGAAAAACCTAGCCGTAGACATTTCCATGATCAGACCTGTAGCAAAAGTTTCTCTTACATTGCTTTGCCTACATTATAATTTAGATATCAGAGACAAACTTGAAGAGAATAGTTGCAGGAATTCTTCACTTGGATTTACTAAACATATGAGGGATTTCAAACTTTCTTATCTGCAGGAGCTAAGTAGGTATGGGATTAATCCAAACCCCAATGAAATAAGCAGAAAGGATCCCAGATGTTTTTTGTATGTGTTATGATGGTCAAACTGTATTAAAGTGAGGAAACTGATTACAATCAAAGACATACTAATGATCAAAACCCATCACAGTGAAATAAGAAAAAAGTAGTAAAAGTATTTCTGTCTTACCCTTCTGTTTCTTGCCCATCACTTACTTGTGGAACATCTTGGAAGGCCTGGTATATGCTTGGTCTGGTATATGCTCTTGGAGCTGACCTTCAGAAAACAGGACATTCAGCAGATGTCTTAATAAGAAAACATTGATAACTTACGGACTAGAAGACTTATGGTACCTCACACGTACCTTACACCAGCCAGATTTCATCTGTGTATACTCAAAAGTAAACTCTCTAAACTAAGGAAGAAATCATCTCCACATGTGTTAATGAAGTAAAGGAATACAGCAAGATCAGAACTTCTACATGGGGTTTCTGTGCCTTTCTTTCACTCATATGATTCATATGAAAGTACAGTGTTGTACATTTAACTCCTGATGCCAGATCTGTGGGGTGCCAACTAAGGGGACGTTTTTAAAATGTCATTCATATATATTATCCACTACAGTAGAGTAAAAAAACTAAAAAAGTATTCCAAGAATCTAAAAGACACTTTTCAAAATTGCTTAAAACAAATATGACTGCTAGTATCAGTTCTTCGTTTTAATATAACAGAATTTACATCCACTAGGTATATCAGACAATGCATTTGGTAATAGGAGACAAATCTTAGTAAGATTTATGAACAAAGTTCACAACTGGCTGCTACTGATTCTGATAGAACAGAATTGTCATGCTAATCACAGCCAAGCACTTCCTGACCTTAAAAATACAATCACAAATCTTGTTGCATCAATCAGCATGACAAGTCTATTACACTCCGATGAATAACTGATTATGCCAGTCACTGCATTCACCACACTGGGCTGAACATTCATTGGTTGATGGTCCTGAATCATTACAGAATCTATATTAGGCTATATTTCACAGGAGGCGGTATTTCACAAAAGAAGTGAAAGGGAAAACTAAGAAAGAGAAGAACTAGAAAAAATACAGAGTACAAAATTTTGATTAATAATTATGACCTGCATGTGTTATGAAAATGCATGAGATTTCAGAATTATAATAGGTATTGGCAGTGGAAATATCCAACCATTGTGAATCAACCAGCAGGATTGAAATGGAGAATAAGCCCACAGGAAGGGTAGCATGTAGGTTGCAGCATTCCTCAACACTGAACAACATTTGCCTATTAAGGCAACTAGTAACACCTATAAGAATATTTGTTGTTGAAAAGGAGGAATTCAGAACTAACAGAAAAAAAATGGAGTAAAGAGGAAATTAAAAGTGCATACTTTGCAAAAATTGCAAATTGCAAACAGCAAATGCCTCTGCTCTAGCTTTTTTTAATTCATTTATTGCTGTAGATTTTTAAAATTTATTTACAAACTTTTCTAACATAGCCTGAATTTGCCTATAGAATGGGCAAAAAAAATTCAAATTTGATCTGCTTGAGGGTCAGAAAACTCCTTAGAGGGATCTGGACAGGCTAGATTGATGGGCTGAGGTCAATGATATGAGGCTCAATAAGGCCAGGTGCTGGATCCTGCACTTGGATCACAACAACCCCATGCAGGGCCACAGGCTTGGGGTAGAGAGTCTGGAAAGCTGCCTGGCAGAAAAGAACCTGGAGGTGTTGGTTGACATTTGGCTAAATATAAGCCATATAAGTGTATATTCACATTTTCAGGAGGAATGTGATGACAAGACTAAACTTAATTAATAGGTAAATCTTAACCTTAATAGCAGATAAGCTAATAAACAGAAGAGTAGTGTTTAGGAGGAGGAAAGAGTTACTATAAGTTTTTATCAGTAATATTTCTGTACAAATATAACAGTCAAATGAAAATTCCAATTTAAAAGACAACTTAAGGGTGAAATCACCTTACTTGTCCACCATCTTAAAAAAAAGTTAATACAGTACAAATTATACGACATATAAAGTTACTTCTCAGTCAGTGGTCTCCTTTGCTTGGTTGATCTCCAAGCCATATCATAAATTTTAGTCTCTTAATTGTTGGAAAGAGTAATTTCTACTGAGTCTTTTAGGTTGAGAGAGCCCACTGTGCCTCGTACTATTTTGGAAATGTTGGAAGCAGATAACCTTATAAACATCAACCCAAATGATACAGTGCTAGCTCAATAATCCCCTCTACATTAATATCTGAGAAAAAAAGAATGGAAATATTTTTTTACAGTGTCATTTTTGCTTCTTTCTTTGAAGCTCCTCTCATGAGATCCTGTTCCACCTGGATAGGTTCAAGGACTTCAGTCAGTAACATGCTTTCAGTAATGTTTACAGGTTAAGTTTAATGTGTGTGAGAATGTGTTTATAAAAAAAAAAAAAAAAGGCAAAAGGTAAAGTAGGCTTATAGCTGCCAGTTTTTAAAGTTTAGGAATGAACAGTCTGAAAGATACTATTCCCTTCTATGCTCTTGGCTGTTTTTAGTTATTGCTGGCTTGGAAAAATCTGATAGTTGTCACTGACTGACTGTCATCTACCCATCTTGTTTTCTATTCTTACTCCTCTTTGCAGGAAAACTCACAAAAAGAGTTTGAGGACAAATACAGCTAGCTCCCTGGAACTAAAACTAATATATGTTGTGTTTACGACTCTCTTTAGAAATACAGATCCTGAAAGAATTATGAATGTGAAGAAATACTTTACTATAGCCCTGTTAGTCAAGTACATAGTAAGGTTTATGTTGGAGTATCAAATCTGTCTGGTCATTGAGTCTATACATCACTTATGTACACTATGTCTAAGTCACACAAGTGATGTATGGAATTATATGTGAAAGGCAGAGCTGTGAAATGGAAATCTAGCTGTGGTCAGGTTTTGCCAGAACCCCACTAACCTTAATTTCTCTGTGAAGCAATTCTATGCATGTTCTAGCCTGCAGCTAAATAAAGGACAAGCTAAGAATCAAGTAAAAGGACATAAGGCAGGCCCTTCGTTTCAGAGTCTGAATTCTAATTTCAAAAATGTCAAAGTAAATGGAAAGTGATTTTTATTTAAATAGAACCATGGCCTTGGCTAAAGATTTCATGAAGCAAAGGTAGGAACAGAATGCCAAATAACTAGGCAAGGAAGACAATACGGAGAAAAACAAAAGCTACCAGTTAATCTTATCGGAAGTTATTGCAATTTGCTGTATATTTTATTCAACACTAGGTTATACTTTTGTCAAGAGCATTTAATGAGCTTTCTATGAGACAATCTGTAGCTCCAACAAAAGAAATTGTCCTGGAAATATTTTAACCTTAGTGTTGTGGCAAGTCAGACTAAATGACCAAAGTGATCCCTTCTAACACCAAGATGTCTAATAGCCCTATGGTGTTGCTATTACACACTCTCAAGACTGAGCACTTGGTTTGAAATATAGGACTCTAGAGTATTATACGAGCAAGAAAAATCAGACAACAAAGATAATTCAGAATGGCTGACCACCTACAGAGAGCCTCAAGGGAGCAAATGTATTAAACAACTAGCTATTTTGTCCTCTGTAACCATCCCTTGTGCTACTCATTCACAGCAAGAAATGTCAGAAGCACCTTTGCCATGCTGTAAAAACACAGACTTTTAAAATTAACAAGGAATTGCAGTCACATAACTCTCAGCTTAGCTCAAGGTTGAAAACTCAGGCCATAGTAAGAATCTTCAGCTGAGACTCAAGAGACATGATCTAAAATAATAAATTAAGGTGAATTAGAAAAAATAGAAGTCATAATAATTGTTCCAGTAGAACTCATGGGATGCCAAAACTGAAACAATTTGATTTTCAATCTGGTCTAGTAGGAGGTGTGCTTGCCCATGGCAGGGGGAGCGGAACTAGATGATCTTTAAGGTCCCTTCCAGCCTAAACTGTTCTACAATTCTATGATTGGCACCAGTTAGTTTGCAATGGAATAAATGTTTGTGAAAGAACAATCCGAATGGTTGAAAGGAGACAAAATGATATTTTGGTATACAATTGTAAGGGATATGACCCAAGTGACATCCCAAGATCCAGACAAAATGAAAGTCATGTGGAAGGGCCTAGTGACACTTCTCTATTTGGCATGTCTTCACTTCTCTTGCTTTGCCATAAAAAGACAAGACGGAAAAGTACTGGTGTCTAAACCCCCCTAGGGACTGGGGCCAACAAATAGGGGCATGTACAAGTCAGAAAAGGAGGGAATTTACTCTACACCTAATACTCCCCATCAGCAGGCCTGATTCTGGATCCAGGACTGGTGATCTCTCTCTCTCTCCCCCTCTCTCTCTCTCTCTACCTTTTTCCTCAGGGTTGTTAAGTAACACAAAGCCTACCTTGATTTCCGCATAGCTTAGGTAGATATAACTGTGTAAGTGCCAACGTTTACAGAATACTCGTTCTCTGTATTCCCATTAAAGTTGATGTTTATGTACAGACCTTGAGTATTATCTCACCTTAGTCCACACTGAGGCGATTTGCGAATCTTAGTCCCTACAGGTGGGACGTGACAATTTACTGAAAAATTGCCAAAAGGGTAAAAAGTATGCTTGCAGTCTACAGTATTTGGTGTGCACATATGTCAGGTAAAGGTTGCGTGCTCGAGTAGAATGAAAGCATTCATAGCTAGGAATGGTGAGATTTACATACTGAAATGAAAAGCTTCTGTACAATGCAATCCATTAACTCCTATATTAATTTTTCCCAAGCATATGGAAAATTCCAATTGCTTGATATATTTAACTTTATAGTGGACATGAGTAGTTGTGACAGGAGGATGAATGAAAAGAACTAACAGGCCTTTTTCCACATGTAATATCTAGAGTCAGAAATTACTCTCACCATTCTACAGTCTTATTACAGGTCACTAAAATTATACAGGTGTAAGCAAAATAATGAATCCTACACTTTCTGCTAGGATGCACATGAACTAACTTTGGTTCCTATCTTCCCATCCAGGAAATGGAACATGAGAAACTGAGAGAAGTTGAGGTAAGGTATTTATTGAGAAATTCTGAGAATGCCTCACTATTGGATGATTGAATCCAACACTCTATATATCAGTTAGATGTACAGTCTCCAGGTCCTTCACCTGGATGTGAAGGCCTTGTCTATGTCAGTGTTTAATAGTAAAGGTAAATAAAGCCTGCAGATAAATCAAATAAATTTTCTCTCAAGTGATTTACACTTGTATGGAGAACCTGACAAAGGATGTTAGACTTATGAAAGTTAAGGGTCATAGATCAATTGAATCAATCACAAGCATTTACATTTTTAGAGGATTTCTTACTAAGTAGTAATCGGATTCATGATATGCTTATTCACATTGAAAAGTGCTGGTTTCAGAGTGAAATTTAACATATCTCAATTGAAACAAGTCCTTGTGACTGAAGTTAGTGCTAAGTAGAGCTCTGGAAACTGGAAATTATTTGATTGAATGTTTTGATTTCTAAAAAAATTTCAGGTATACAAATATTATTTGAAAATTATTTTTAAAAAATTAAGAAGAATTAAAAAAAAAAATATTATCAAGTCATGTTCCAATTTGGATTTTTAACCTATTTTTTATTTTTAAGTAAAATTAAATACTTATTTTTGGATAATGTTATTTCATTCTTTTTTTTTTTTTTTGTGGTATTCTTTTGAGACAATAAACAGAAATTTATCAACTTGTCTTAAAAATTGTTATGCACAATACTTTTGAACTTCATCCAAAAAAAAAAAGTCATAGAATCCTCTCACTTATCTTCAATTCAATAACACATATTTACTTTTCTTAGATATTATTATGGACATTTTTCAGAAGAGATGAAGTCACAACAAGTTACCAATGATCAAAAAATCATTTAAAGTTTATGCTAGAGGATGGATTAGAGATCTCTGGGGTAAGAACTGACAAATACATATGATTGTACAACAGCAAGAACATTTGGATATGTTCAGGTGCTACAGTAAAAATTTAGTGACACAAAATTTTCTTACCACAGATTACTGTTCTTCAACTGAATACTTAAAAGTCTATTGCTAGACTGAACACTGTTTTTCAGCAATTGTTCTCAAAATCTGTTCTTACATGGATTTTGTCTTTATTAAACAAAATGAGGATGACTTAATTGATTGTTTCAGAGACATTTAGACCCTCCCAAGTCAGTTTGTCTTCATTGACAGAACTGCAGTATTTTAAAGTGTGAGCAAGTGTCCTGGCTTATATATGTGAGATATGGATCCAGTGGGGAACTCCCAATTGCACATGAAAGCTTGATATTTCTTCTACTTTGTGCTGTTTGCACCCCAGTGTGCTGGCAGCTGGATTTTGGATAAGATTTTAAGCGTTAGTTCTACATTAAAAGAACAATACTATGAGAAGAGTAACAAATATGGACTGATTTACCACAGCAAGACAAATCTTCCTGTTTCTGGTGATGACTGGAAATAAACAGACACTAAACTGATGAAAGCACAAGCCAGCCCCTGGCAATTTTCATTACTGGTTTTTAACTCCTTAGAAACCACATTTCTTAAAAAGGAACAAAACCAAGTTTTCATTTTGTATGATGTGAAAAACAAAACTGTAAGTAGTCTGATTAAATTAACATTCAGAAACTTGTTGAGCTTTGCTTTGCTTTACAAATGTGGATCTGCTTGAGAAACACAAGGGATTAAGTAAACACCTGCAAAAATAAATCAGTGCACTGTGTGTATTTGTAGATAGTTATTTGACACCTTGCCTTACTGAGATATAAATAAGACAGATAACCCAATTAGATTTTTTTTCACAGATAATAATAAAAACTGTTTTTTTCCTTTGCACCTGGCTTTGAGTTGTTGCAGTTGCATTCGAGTCATGTTTTCAAGTTTTGCCTCATAACCATGAGGACTAGAACCTTAATTTTTACATAGAAGCTTGGATTAACACCTAATCTGTTGACTGAAAGACCTAGACTGAAAAGAAAAAAAAAAAAAAAAAAAAAAAAAAAAGGAAAAAAAAGAGAAGAAACAAAAAAGAGAACTTACATAAGACTTGTGAAAGAAATAAAACAAGTACAACCTTCTTACTGTATTAAAATTCATGAGAGACTGAATGATTGGAAATCCACCAGGAACAGAGGGAGCATGCAGACAGGTAGTGTAGCCTCACCAGGATTTCCATTGTTTGCTCTTAGAAAAATTATTGATAAAATTATTGATAAAATTATTGCTATTAACTTTGCTTGCTGTTTTAATAACTGAGTGCTTTAAATCATGGTACCTAAGAAGAAAGTGACCAAGCTACAGTATACAGTATAATGCAAAATGGCATGCAGAAACACAGGCTCTCTCTAGGCTAATTAGACCTTCAGAAACAAGCTGGGATGATTTAGACAACTGGCATTGTGATGCAGATTTGAGTGGTTCTCAAGGTTTGTACATGGAGGACCACACAATGCAGGGATGTTTAATGGGGCAGTTGAACAACATTAATCTGAATGTCTTAGTGGGTGCATCTGTGTAAGTCTTTTAGTCTGAATTAAGACGGTTTTGAAGTGAATCTCACAATTGTTCCCAGTTACCACTCTTTGGTTCAAATTGCTCTTGAAAATTTAAATATTTGTAACCTTTTTTACTTATTTATACCATACAATGTCCCATTGTATTTCCCCTTGTAGCTCTGCTGCATTTTGTCACACCATAGAATATGAATGCTTCACAGTCATTAATATGAATTAAACTTAGATTTTATTCTACTGTATCCAGTAGTCTAATTTAAGAAAAACTTCCCTCTGAGTTCAGCACCGTTCACTATAGCTACTTTGTCCTTCTGTTGCTCTAAGTCATTGGGTAGTTTCTGCTGATCTTTTTGTGGGTCACCCATCCTTCCAGTGGGCAGACACTGAGATGTGCCCTAAGAACTCCTGACTGGACACATTTTCTCTTGACGAATCATTTTCTAGCTAGAAACTGCAGTTATAATACATTAAAAATGGAAGTGAAATATTTTGAAAATACTTTAAAAACATAATTTTGTCTTTACAGAACATTTTACATTCTAGTTTCTCAGCAAAGTGAAGACCTTGATTCAGAGGTTCAGAAAGAGGAATAAACTTTTTCTCCTCTTATTTGGGAGTACAGTGATCATTGCAAACATCCAAATTTCATTCTTTACATAGCTGACCTTAGCTCCTTGTTTTCCCTGAGGTACTGAACTCTACCTCCAGGAGAATACACTAACCACCCTACTATGAGGTGATCTAAACTGGATTGTTCTCAGTCTCTTGTTGCTGCTTCTTCAGGACAAGTAAGAAAAAAAGAAGAAAAAAGTAACAACCAACAAGGTTTGGTGAAGGAAATTTTATTTTGATCTGTCTTGTTTGTTGCTATTACTGTTCTTTTACTCATCTGCTAAGCTAAAACAAAGAAGAAAGTAATTTATTTTTATAATTTATTCTTAACCTCTATTCTGGGCTCTCTTTTCTGAGCTCTACTGCCCTTAGCTTGGGTCTTATCATTGCACAGTGCCCTACTGGGGGAGTATAACACAAACAGCCACTGATATTCACACCATTGTTCTGTGACACATCAGCATTTATAATATCCATAACAGAATATTTTGTAGCCTATGGTGTACTGTGAGTCTAGAGGTTATTTTGTGCTGGCAGTTGCTCTTTATTCCTTAACTCCATGATATTCAGGAGATCCCCAGAAACTATTGCTCTTCTAAAACTATGTCAGTGTTAAAGCACTTACAATAAACCGAATAGCAAAATGCTATACCAGCTCCAAGTATGCACACCAGGGTTTCTCGAGCAATCAAACTTGCTGAAATGAAAGGTCAAGAGATCAGGACTGTAACTTTAAGCAACCCTGGGGAAGGCAACAATCTTCCACCTTTGTTGTATTATGCAAGCTGCCCATGATCACAGAACAGTGAAAAACAGCTATCAGATCACGAGATCTTTTCAGAGCTAGAAGCACCTGCAGTTAGGAACAAAAGAATTCACAAAGCTCTCCTTTCATAAGGGAGGCTAGCTGGTAGTTCAATGTGCTGCTCTTTGGTAAATGTGTGCACAGTAATCATCAGTAGAAGACAACATTATGGACACTAAAATTTTTGGCTTGAATTATTTTCCTGCATTCAGGCTGTCAGACAAGGATGTAAAAAATATATTTCTTGAAAAAAACAAAATCCAGAACATTGAAAGAATTTTGCATTTTAAAAGCAGAATTTATTAAGGAACAGGTAGTGGGCTGAAAGGAATGACTAAGTGAAATAAAAGGCAAAAAGATTGTATTTGCTACCACAGCACTATGATATCATTTTGGAATCAGGGATGAAAATGTGCTCAAAACATACATTGTGGCTTTACTAATCCTATCTGATTATAGAGTACTCACACTGGCTCTTACCTGGGGGATAGCGAAAACTGGGTATGCACAGCCTGTCTAACAGTGTTGAGAGTAACCAACACTAGCTGCTGAGATACTTAGACTAAACCTGTGGTGTATGAAAAGCAGTTCATTTTAAAAGCAGTACATTTTCTTGCTCCGTGGTATATTGTTGTCTGTATTAGCATTTTAGTTTGAATCAGAACTGCAGTTTTTACTCAGCTCTGCTGATAATCCTACTTACAGCTTGTTATTACACATAGAAATTAGCATGGGCTCAGACATCACAACCTGGGTTCTTTTCTGATGAAATTAAACCAGAAGGTGTGCTCCAGGAGTGCAACTAAATTCTCTTTGTCTGCTAATAGTCATCAGTCCCTGGAAACAGACTACAGAAAAATGAAATTAAATTCATCCAGGTGTGTACAGTGTGCACACCTAATCTCCAGCACTAACTGCTTTGTTCAACATTTGTTCCTTTTGCACTGCTAATGTAGACGCAGCATTTGCATTCCCTATTCCTCTGTGCAGTCTGCAGTGTCCAATGTTTCTCCTAGAAAATTAAGAACAGGTGAAGCTCAGACTACTTACAGACTTCATAGAATCATATAATGGTTTGGGTTGGAAGGGACCTTAAAGATCATCTGGTTCCAACCCTCCTGTCATAGGCCGGAACACTTTCTACCAGACCAGGTTGCTCAAAACCCCATCCAGCCTGGTCTTGAACACCTCCAGAGATGGGTCGTCCACAACTTCTCTGGGCAACCTCTTTCTGTGCCTCACCACTCTCATAGCGAATAATTTCTTCCTAATATCTAATCTATTTGGTGACAAATGGTGTCCTTCAGGGGTCGGTACTGGGACCAGTACTGTTCAATATCTTCACCAGAGACATAGACAGAGGGATTGAGTGCATCCTCAGCAAGTTTGTGGATAACACCAAGCTGAGTGGTGCAGTTGACACTACTGAGGGATGGGTTGCCATTCTGATGAACCTGGACAGGCTCAAGAAGTGGGCCTGTGTGAACCTCATGAGGTTCAACAAGGCCAAATGCAAGGTCCTGCACCTGAGCTGAAGCAACCCCTGGTACCAATACAAGCTGGGGGATGCAAGCTGGACTGAGAGTAGTCCTGCTGAGAAGGTACTGGTGGATAAAAAGCTGGATGTGAGGTAACAATATTCACTCACAGCCTAGAAAGCCAACCACATCCTCAGCTGCATCAAAAGGAGCATAGCCAGTAGGTCAAGAAAGGGGATTCTGCCCCTCTACTCTGCTATAGTGAGACCCCAGCTGAAATACTGCGTCCAGCTCTGGAGCCACATTCAGGAAAGACACAGACGTGTTGGAGTGGGTCCGGAGGCCCATGAAAATAATCAGAGGGCTGTAGCACCTCTCCTGTGAAGAAACTTTGTTGACTGCACTATACAGCTTTGTGTCATTGTCAAAACTTGCTGAGGGTTCACTCAGTCCAACTGTCCATGTCGCCAACAAAGATGTTAAACACCGCTGGTCCAAATATTGACTCCTGAGGAATTCTGTACGTCACTGGTCTCCACTTGGACATCAAGCTGTTGACTGCAACTCTTTGAGGGTAACCATCCAGCCAATTCCTCATCCACCGAGTGCTCCATACATCAGTTAAGAGACAAGGATGTTGGGCAGTGTCAAATGTTTTGCTCAAGTCCAGATGGATGATTTCAGTTTCTCTTCCCTTATCCACCAATGCTGTAATCCCATTGTAGATTGCCACCAAATTTGTCAGGCACAATTTTCCTTTAGTGAGGCCATGCTCCTTGTTCACCCATGCAGGCCTCCTGGTATTTTTGCCTGACCTCTTTGTCAGGAAGCATCACTCCTAAGCTTGGAGGATGTAATCCTTGAATATTAACTAGCTTTCTTGCGATACTTTTCACTTCAGGGCTTTGTTCCATTGTACTCTACTAAGCAGACCCCTGAAGAGGCCAAAGTCTGCTCTCCTGAAGTCCAGGGTAGTGAGCTTCCTGTGAGCCCTCCTTGATGCCCTCAGAATCTCAAGCTTCACCATTTCATGATCACTGCAGCCAAGCTGCCCTTGAGCTTCAGATTCCCCACCAGCTCCTCCTTGTTGGTGAGAACAAAGTCCATCATATCATGTCTTCTCATTGGTTCCTCTATTACTTGGAGAAGGAAGATATCATCAGCCCATTCCGAGGACCTCCTGGATTGCTTATGCCCTGCTGTGTTGTCCTTCCAACAGATATTGGTGTTTAAAGTCTCCCAGGAGGACCAGGGCTTGTGAATATAAGACTTCTCCTATCTGTCTAGAGAGGGCTTCATCCACTCAGTCTTCCTGGTCAGGTCACCTGTAGCAGACCCACACTGTAATGTCACCTGTTCCTGTCTTCCCTTTATTCCTAACCCATAAATTCCTGATTGGCTCCTTATCCACCCCTGGGCAGAGCTCCATGCACTCCAGCTGGTCATTGACATAGAGGGCAGCATCCCCTCCTTGTCTCCCCTGCCTGTCCTTTCTGGAGAGTATGTATCCTTACTTTACAACACTCCAGCCATAGGAGCCATCCCACTATACCTCCATCATGACAACAAGATCATAGGTCTGCAGGCATGCACACATCTCTAACTCCTCTTGTTTACTCCCCATGCTATGTGTGTTTGTATAGGGGCATTTAAGTTGGGCACCCCATGAAGCTGACTCACTGGCTAGAGTGGCTGGAATCCCTTTGTGCCACACTCTGGTGCTCTCCTGCTGACCTGTGATCCTTCTTCAGGCTCTGGGCATCTACTCCTGGCACTGATATCAAAGTGGTAGGAGTAGGATAGATTGAGGTTCCCTTCCCCCAGCAACTTTAGTTTAAAGCCCTCTTCGCCAGTTTGGGAAGCCTATGAGAAAAGATGTTTTTCCCTTGCTCTGATAGAAGGACCCCATAAGCCCCCAGAAGACCATGTTTCTCGAAGCAAGTCTCATGGTCTATGTAGCCTAACCCCTGGCTGTGGCGCCAGTCCTGTAACCATTTGTTGATTTGACAGATTCAATTGGCCCTTTCAAATCCCTTTCCTTTCACCAGAAGGACTGATGAAAAAAATACCTGTGCTCCAGAGTTGCTCCCGGCGCTCTGTAATCTTTCATGATACTCCTCAGACTGTTCCTGGTAGTATCACTGGTGTCCATGTGAAACAACAGCAATGGATAGTAATCAGTGGACTGTACAAGATCTGGTAGTTTCTGGTGGCATCCCTAATACAAGCCCCTGGTAAGTAGCACATGTCTCTAGAGAGTGCGTCAGGTCAGCAAATGAGTGCCTTTGCTGCATCTCTTAGAAGAGAGTTGCCTAGTACTATCACCTGTTGTCTTTTCCTAGTTGCACTGCTTGTTATACATGGAGCAGATCAGACTGCCTTATTCAGCTCCAGCATCTCTCCTTAAGGTCTTTCCTCGGCAGTCTAGAGAGGGGTGAAGTGGTTCTGCAAGGGTAACTCAGACTTCAGGGGAAGCCTCTCCTGTTCATCCTTGCTTGTAAGCTTCCATCCTTCTACAGTATTGGCTCCCCTCCCTTCTGTGTGTGCCAGTCGGGGAGTTTCAGGCTGTTTGGTCGTGGGCTGTTGGCCAACTGCAGACTGCCCTTGGAACCAGCTATCTAACTCCTTCTCAGCCTCCCTGATGTTATGTAGCCTTCTCACTCCCTTCTGCAGCTCAGCCACATGATGTAGGAGGTCCTTCACCAAGGCACACATTTTGCAGGTAGGCCTGCTGTCTACCCCTGCCCCAGGAGAAAAGCCTAGGCACCTCCTGCAGTCTGAGGTCTGCACTGCAGCCTCTCCCTTCAGCAGCTCCACCTGGGTGGAGGCATTGGCCACCACTGAGGCAGATGATGCAGACCGTACAGCTGAAGCTGCAGCCTTTGCTTTCATGTGACTACCCACCATTCTGCGTTGAGGGTCAGGTAGGATAAGTGTCCTAGACCCGTGCAGATGGTCACAGAATGGTGCCCGGTTGCTAGGTTTTGTGTGTTTCAAGTGTCCCACTCAGATAGTGGAATGCCCCTCCTTCGAACAGGCACCCTCCCTGCACACCCTCACACATGAAGTGCTGTTTTATTACATGATGAAATCAGGGATAATTTATTTATCTGCCTGATATCAGACATATCATAGCACTTGATGTAAATGGACAAGACAGTGGTGCACCAGGCTGAACATCACAAATAGCACAAGTTCAAGCACATACATGAAAAGCTTCACATACCCGAAAAGCTTCACATACCCGAAAAGCTTCACATACCCAAGATTTCTTCCCTCATGTTCTCCAAAGACTATTGAATCATTTTCTTAAGTATAGGCTTATCTACACTATTTGAAATTATGTATGACAATTGGTCATGTCTGTGCTTGAAATGCAACGTAGACAACCTCTAGTTTGCAGCAAAGCATTTAAATTATATATGTATGCTGTATTAAATATATGCAGTATACATAACCTCCATACTATTATCATATCATTATTTTGTTTTTCAAAGAGTATTTTGACCAAACTGAACATCCAAACCCACCAGAAAAAGATTATATGCGAGATCTAGATTTGGGGGTGGTGACTCAATCATGATATATATAGGAGTAACTGATACACTGTAGGATTTGTCGTATTAAGAAGGTTCTTTAGAGCAATATGTGGCACATGGTAACTCAAGAATTATGTAATATACTATTAAGGTCAAAGGCGTGAACTGCAGCTTGATTTCACATGCCAGGCTTTCCCATCACTGAAACAATGCAAGCCCTGTTTATATGTCCTACAAACGTATATAAAGGCACTGCTTGCTAAGTGACACCTGAGCAGTTCTAGTATCACGTGAAACTTAGTACAAAGGTGTTCAGTGGCAAATTGTTCCCTTGTGTCCATGGGCCCAGGAGATCTGTTTTTCATCCTTTCAGCTATCTATCCCGCTGTCTGCCTGTCCAACACCATAGACTAAGTCAGTGGATAGTCATCAAAAAATGCTGGTAAATGGAGTTTACTAATGTAAGAAATAGAAGTTGTTCTTGCTTTCAGTGACTGGACTGAAAGAAAACCAGGTATTTTTATGCTCTTTTTTTATTTACCACTATGGGACTGTTATATACAGCTTGACTTAATACTCTTATTTCTTCATCCAGCTCTACTCTCCCAGGAAAGGCAAGGGTACTATTCCACACCACATGGGAGTCACCACTAATGTTCTTTTAATTTCTTAAAGTGTGTTTTAAAAACATTGGTGCATTTTTAAAGACTTTTCCAGGATGTTATTTGAGGCATTAAACCTCTTCTTGTGGACTTGTGCTGTTGGGATGGATACAGCTCTGCAGAGAACAGGGAAGGGAAGATATTAGCTACTTCTCCTGTAACTGCCTGTTCCATTTGGGGAGAAGCCAGGTTCGATATCTTCACCTGGGAATAGACATCATTCCTCTCCTTAGCTTTGTTTCCCACTCACAGCAGCCATGGTAATNTAAGGTCTTTCCTCGGCAGTCTAGAGAGGGGTGAAGTGGTTCTGCAAGGGTAACTCAGACTTCAGGGGAAGCCTCTCCTGTTCATCCTTGCTTGTAAGCTTCCATCCTTCTACAGTATTGGCTCCCCTCCCTTCTGTGTGTGCCAGTCGGGGAGTTTCAGGCTGTTTGGTCGTGGGCTGTTGGCCAACTGCAGACTGCCCTTGGAACCAGCTATCTAACTCCTTCTCAGCCTCCCTGATGTTATGTAGCCTTCTCACTCCCTTCTGCAGCTCAGCCACATGATGTAGGAGGTCCTTCACCAAGGCACACATTTTGCAGGTAGGCCTGCTGTCTACCCCTGCCCCAGGAGAAAAGCCTAGGCACCTCCTGCAGTCTGAGGTCTGCACTGCAGCCTCTCCCTTCAGCAGCTCCACCTGGGTGGAGGCATTGGCCACCACTGAGGCAGATGATGCAGACCGTACAGCTGAAGCTGCAGCCTTTGCTTTCATGTGACTACCCACCATTCTGCGTTGAGGGTCAGGTAGGATAAGTGTCCTAGACCCGTGCAGATGGTCACAGAATGGTGCCCGGTTGCTAGGTTTTGTGTGTTTCAAGTGTCCCACTCAGATAGTGGAATGCCCCTCCTTCGAACAGGCACCCTCCCTGCACACCCTCACACATGAAGTGCTGTTTTATTACATGATGAAATCAGGGATAATTTATTTATCTGCCTGATATCAGACATATCATAGCACTTGATGTAAATGGACAAGACAGTGGTGCACCAGGCTGAACATCACAAATAGCACAAGTTCAAGCACATACATGAAAAGCTTCACATACCCGAAAAGCTTCACATACCCGAAAAGCTTCACATACCCAAGATTTCTTCCCTCATGTTCTCCAAAGACTATTGAATCATTTTCTTAAGTATAGGCTTATCTACACTATTTGAAATTATGTATGACAATTGGTCATGTCTGTGCTTGAAATGCAACGTAGACAACCTCTAGTTTGCAGCAAAGCATTTAAATTATATATGTATGCTGTATTAAATATATGCAGTATACATAACCTCCATACTATTATCATATCATTATTTTGTTTTTCAAAGAGTATTTTGACCAAACTGAACATCCAAACCCACCAGAAAAAGATTATATGCGAGATCTAGATTTGGGGGTGGTGACTCAATCATGATATATATAGGAGTAACTGATACACTGTAGGATTTGTCGTATTAAGAAGGTTCTTTAGAGCAATATGTGGCACATGGTAACTCAAGAATTATGTAATATACTATTAAGGTCAAAGGCGTGAACTGCAGCTTGATTTCACATGCCAGGCTTTCCCATCACTGAAACAATGCAAGCCCTGTTTATATGTCCTACAAACGTATATAAAGGCACTGCTTGCTAAGTGACACCTGAGCAGTTCTAGTATCACGTGAAACTTAGTACAAAGGTGTTCAGTGGCAAATTGTTCCCTTGTGTCCATGGGCCCAGGAGATCTGTTTTTCATCCTTTCAGCTATCTATCCCGCTGTCTGCCTGTCCAACACCATAGACTAAGTCAGTGGATAGTCATCAAAAAATGCTGGTAAATGGAGTTTACTAATGTAAGAAATAGAAGTTGTTCTTGCTTTCAGTGACTGGACTGAAAGAAAACCAGGTATTTTTATGCTCTTTTTTTATTTACCACTATGGGACTGTTATATACAGCTTGACTTAATACTCTTATTTCTTCATCCAGCTCTACTCTCCCAGGAAAGGCAAGGGTACTATTCCACACCACATGGGAGTCACCACTAATGTTCTTTTAATTTCTTAAAGTGTGTTTTAAAAACATTGGTGCATTTTTAAAGACTTTTCCAGGATGTTATTTGAGGCATTAAACCTCTTCTTGTGGACTTGTGCTGTTGGGATGGATACAGCTCTGCAGAGAACAGGGAAGGGAAGATATTAGCTACTTCTCCTGTAACTGCCTGTTCCATTTGGGGAGAAGCCAGGTTCGATATCTTCACCTGGGAATAGACATCATTCCTCTCCTTAGCTTTGTTTCCCACTCACAGCAGCCATGGTAATATTCCCAACATCTCACTGAAACTTCTCCACAGAAGTGAAGAACAGGACATGGTAAAGTGCTGAGAACAGGGACAATAACATGATCAAAATCTGAAACAGGAGAACAAAATAAAACGGAAGCCAATTAAGGCAAAACCTCAACTTAGTACCACACCTACTAAACCTACAACCCACTGCTGCCATACAGAAAGCATTATACAAAACAGAACTAACAGGTTGAACTACAACTGGTTTTTCCTTTCCCAAAAATTATTATTTTAGCTACCTAATCTTCAAATTAAATCATGATGCTATACTGCTTCTTTTATGAAGTTATATAGATTTCTCAAATATACCAGATAGAAGGTGCTGTTAATTCATATGGGGAAAGGAACAGTGCACCTACATTTGCGTTTTAGTTTGGGAGAGAGATGCATCATTGAAGGAAACCCTCTGATTGTCACCACTTGCCATGTTTTAGTTGCTACCACAGTGCAGCCTTATAGTAGAAGAAGTGATTTTTTTTTTTTTTTCAATGAAACTGAAGCAGAAGATGCAATCAAGAAGCTTATGCAATGTATTTAACATTAATGAGTATTCAGTTTGCAGGACCTGGCTAGAGCTAGTCCAAAGTAAAACCTGCTGAAATGTGTCTGGTATGGACAACACTTTATGGGTATGCTCCTGTGGTACCTCATTATTTGCTAATGTAGACATCGGCAATAAAACTTTCATACAGTATCTGATTGGCAGTTTTAGCTATGTCAAAAAATAGCTGAGTCAAATTTTTAAGCTCTTTTTTCTCTTTCTTATCTTCAAGGAAAAAAAAAGCTGTCAGTAAGTAAAAAAAAATAGTAAAGTCAGTTTAAGAAAAGGATATTTTGTTAGGAAATGGTCATTTGAGTGCAGGTACTTATAATGGAAAATATTTTTCCATCTTGGTTGGAGCTCTTGTTACCTTTCTGCCACAATCTAGTAGGTAACAAATGGTGCGTAGCATTTGCAAAGAGTTTGCTTATTCAGAAAAATAGAGGAAATTCATAAAATGTCTAGAAAGGTAGGATAGTTGTGAGGGTGTACAAATGAATGCAGAGAATGTAAGCCATTTGCTGCACATGGAAAGACTTTATTGTGGAAATAAGTCAATCTGAGAAAGACCTGTGTTGTATACATACCATATAATAAACACATCCAAGCTTGAGAGTATTAAAATCTATTACAAAACATCATATATCTCCCCAGAACCCAGTTTTTTATGCTGAGTCTAAGAACCTGTGAAAAAAAGTTGCCTAAATATTACATAAGGGAGAAGTTGTAACTAGGTTATTTTTTGCAAGCTATGCACATATGAAGGCCAATTCTTAACTAATGCCAATGTCACTAACTCACAAATTCTCCAATTCAGTCTTGGTTTTATTACCCTCCACTTGTACATGTATTTATACTAGTCATTCATACAACCTATAAAGTTAATGTAATTACCAACTCCAAATTTTCTTCTTGGAAAAATGCAGGATAAACTTGAAACCCCAAAGAAAAGATAGTTCTGATTACACTAATAGAAAAACCAACATCCAGACTGTCACTAAGGCTTCAGAATCTGGAACATTTGAACAGGAAGGGCCTGTGCTGACTGTACTGCTCGATCCATATCTTAGGGCCATAATTAACACTATACTTTATTTTCACCCCACACAGTTTTCTGTGGCCAAGGAAATGGTCTCATAAAACATTCAGTGTCTGTGTCAATCTAATTAGGTTTCATACCAGAGAGATAATAAAGCCCTATTTCACAATGTTAAAAAAAAAAAACACTAGTGAAACTTTTGCATGTAAATGTGCAGAGCCCATTGTGGACATATATTTTCCTCTCGTATCTCTTGATGATACAGGCAAAGAGACCCCTTTATGTTTCAATAAAGATTATTTTGAGTAAGTCACTGAAAATAATTGGAAACTATTCAAAAGGATAACAGGAATACTAAGGGCACAATTTTAGGTGATATTTCCAAGACCAGAAGAAAATAACATCTCACTGTACAGCAAATTCATATGTGTAATTTCTTTGTTCAGATAATAGTACTTTGTATATATGTCAATAGAAGATTACAGGAATACTGTTAAAAAACAGTAAATGAGATTTCTGGATAATAAAAAGGACTGTGAATCAAGAGACCTGGTTTCCATATCTACCTTTCACATGCAATTCTGCTGTAACCTTGGGCACAACATATTCCAGCTACACTTGTCTAAGCTTTTCTAGCCATAAAGTAGAAATGACACTTCCTCACCTCATTGGAATGAGGTCACGGTCATTTTTGGTACTGTTTGTTGCACATATTTCAGGAGACAGGCAGCTATATAACTCAAGTATTATTTCATAAGGGGAACATGATACAATTGCCCTGTGTGCATCTAACTGTGAGGATGAGAAAAATCACTGTATTACCCACACCTCTACTGGATCTTTTCTTTTGTTCCATTTTCATTTGAATGAAGTGTCTATTATTATTTTCTGTTAATTATATTAAAAGATGAAAAGTTTAGGATACATTCATCTCAAATAACATACTTTACATACAATAGAAAGTATGCATCTTTAAATTATTTGCTTCTCTGGGAGACATTTCTGTGATTTTTATTTTTTTTTCCTAAACCTGTCAGTTGCCAACACAATTACCTAAATAAGAACTAGTTTAAACTTGACATAATAAAATGTGATTCAAATACTCAAATGCTGCATAATTAACCTGTCAATTGCTCTTGTATGCTGTATGATTGGCTGTCTCATAGAAACTGTGGATTTAATTGGATTTAAATGTTTTTCATCGTATGTGTCAGATAAAAGATGAAATGGTACACATCTAGCCATTAAAGATTTTCCAAGAACTTATACTAGGATAGGCAGACTACTACCAAATTCCACCCTGCAATTATTCATAAATTTATAGGAACTTCTTCAATCTGTTGTGCATTTTTTAACTCTGTAAGTAAAAGACTGACCTCAGATATTAACTGAGTTCTGTGAATGTCACTTCACTGCCTTCATTATCAACTCTCTTCTCAAGCTTAGATCAGCATCAGTCAAAGGCATCAGTACTGTCAAACAGTGTATGTAAGCAGAGCTCTTTTTTATGATATTTTGAAGCTTAATACAAGTATCCAAAACTATGTTTCAGTTCTATCTATTCACATATTACTCTGATTATGGGCTGAGTGAGGTAAGGGAGGAAAACCGTGTCAGGATCTAAAAGTTCCATGGCTCTTGCAGTCTATTTCTGAAGAGTATGAATTTTATCATCTATCTTATGGGGAACCTGGACTCCAATTTCGATAACATGAGTGATTCAGGCAGCTGGAACAGATGTATACTGGACAATGTAACGTTTAACATCGCAGTATACAAATATCTTCTTGGATCTTACAAAATCCCAAGTGCCCTATTCTCACCTATTCTTAAACAATTTAAAGTGAGAGTAACATTTAAGAAGCCATGTTAACAAATTAAATAATTTAAAATCTATTTTAAACAAATGCTGGAAAAGTGTTCTAAAATATTTATGATGTTATGAGTCTTTTAAGGAAGAATAAAATGCTGTTAAAGTAAGACTGTCTGAGTTGCTGTGCAAACTCATGGAACTGGACATAACACAAGTTGATATGACGTGGAAAATTCCCTCATGCAAAAGTAGGAAGCCCAAAGATAACCTTCGCAAACTATGTTGTCCCTCTTATCCTGGTGGGTAAAATAGGGATTAGGCAAACCACCGTAAACTTTGCATATTTACACAAAAATCTCATCCAAGTAGCTAAAGAAAGCTGTGTCTGCATAACATGTATCCACCTGGAAGAGAGAATAAAGCCAACCAGGATACACCAAGTCTTGCCACACAACACTAAGAAATGGCCCTGCATATGTTTAGTTTGTGTTCATGTAATAAAGGTGAGCTTTTGTAGCCATTGTCGTTACTAACCACAACAGGCACACAATTTGGCTTTCCTTCTGTTTCAGTCCCACAGTGAGTGCGCATGTCCCATGCAGCTTGTCATAAAAATTCTGCCATCCTCCAGAATTCCCGAAGAGGGACTCTTTTCAGAAGAGGCTTGAGGTTGGCAAGTCCTCTCATGACAATATTGCAAAAGGATGTCAGTAACCACAAAGCCAGTCATAACAATTTCTGTTTGACATCTGCATCCTCATATGTGAAAACAGTGTTAAGCTACGAGTATAAAATACAACCACCTACTTCAAATGTAATCACTTGCCCTAAATATCAGCACACTCCAGAGTCAGAGTTATAATTTTTTTTCCCCTCTTGTTTTAGGGCAATGGAGCTGGCTTCTGAACATATCTGATTTGTCCAGATTTTTGTCACAAATGGCTGACAAACAAAGAAGGTAAGAGCACAACACTATTTTGGAATATGTAAACAACTCAGGAAAAAAATGAGTACACTTTAGCAATCCATGAGTGAAAACATGACACAGAGAATTAGCTTTGTGATTTGAGCCAAGTTTGTATAAAAATCATTATTATAATTGTCTATTATATATTGGACCAAGTTTTATGGGAATGGGAGACTATTACTCCAATGATAATGGTGATTGAATTGTACTTCTTTTTGTACTCTTGCATACACAATTACTCCAGTATCATATCAAATGTCATTTGAACAGATATTGCAATAGGGTGAAATTTCACCTAACTCTTTACACAGAGCAAAGGAAATAGATTTTGTGCTGTGGACAGACATGTAGAAGAAGGCCTATTACTAGCAATAGTAGATGAATAGTAGATGTTGTGAGTCATGAGCATGACTAAAACCAACCAAGTAAAAATTCTGTGAAGAGTGTTCAAGTCTCTCCTAATTTTTTTTAAGTAAGTATTAATACGAGAGGTAAATATGCAAGTCTGTGTGTTAATAAGGCAAGCTCCTAGAATGTTTTTCATTTATAGCCGTCAAGCACTTCCTATGATTTGTCATTATTTTCAAAACATCTGTGAATCTGAAAGCTCAAATAGTTTAATGGGAGAAGCATGTAAAAGTGTTTATGCTGAGAGCTAGATAACATATGAGGTGGCAGAGATGGTAGTCAAGAGAGAATATGCTGCATTCTTCAGAGACATGTTAATTTCCATAAAAGTACAAACGGTTTCCAGCATGCAGGTACTTAATAATACATTTGTTCTTATTAAATATCTTTGGGAGGGAGTGGGGAGGAAGGTTCTTGAAGGGACATATTATTATATTTTTATACTCGGGAGTAGCAACTTCAAGATGATGCAAAACAAAATGCCTGCTTACAAGTACATTAGATATCTCAGAAAAAAACGTACTTTCTTGACTGCTATTTTACTTACTTAAGGCATTTCCCAGATTTATGGTATAAAATAACAACTATGTAAATAGCAGAAGAAAAATATGATGCATATAAACTACAGCTTTCTTTCATTTCACACTCTCTTTTCAATTTTTCTGCCAGGTTTGTTTGGTTGGTTGGTTTTTCCCCTTCAAATTTGGCATGCAACAGATCTCTGTGATCTTTGCTCAGGTAAAAGTGGAAAAGGAACAGAAACAAAAAGGTGAGGACTGAATTGTTAGTGGGCCATTTGACACAGCTGTTGCAAATATTATAAACTTGAATTATGCTGTGCCCTTTTACACAAAAGAGAATTGTATTTGGAGCTGTTCTACTTTGTTATTCATAAACAAATTATTTTAATCTTTTTAGTTTTATTCATTTGTTTTTGTTGGCTTTGTTTATTGTCAGCAGTTCCTTAAGGACTTTGATTTTTCAGCTAAAACACAGTCCCTAAGATTTATAGGGCTTTATTTGGCTGTAAAAATAAATTTATTTTCTAAGAGTAGTGTAAAACATGAATACTAAATTGCCTCTATATCGTCATGTTCCTATTGCCAGAGACTGATCTGAAGATTTCAGATTTTACTCTATGGCACAATACATGAAGTCAATTGGTTCGATTTTCTAAATCTTATTTGGAGGTAAAATTCTGCAACCCTTACTCAGAATAGGTCAGATTCCAGCTTTGTAATGCCATTTAGTATAAAATTGTGTGATTTCATATAGTATCATTTAGCCATAGGGGACAATCAGTTAGAAATTACCTCAGTGCCTTGTCGTGACCGAAAAGCTTATGTTACCCTTAGATAGGTACCCTTAGGGTAGACAAAGTAGACTATGTAAGAATAAGGAGTTTATATTATCCTAGTTTTGGCAGTGAAGGAATCATTACATGAATATTGTTGCCATTCTGAGATTAAAGATTTAAAGAAGATATTGAAGAGCCATGGGGAAACAAAAATTTGATAATACAGAGCTCTTCAGACTAGTAAACAAAACTAGAACAGTATCTGAATAAAATTATTAAAAGTATACCAAGGCTTACTACCTAATTGTAATAATAATTTATGAATGAATTTTGCTGGATTCTACATCACTAAAAATGAGCTGTGTGTTCTTCCTTCCTTCCTTCTTTTCTTCCTTCTTTTCTTCCTTCTTTTCTTCCTTCCTTCCTTCCTTCCTTCCTTCCTTCCTTCTTTCCTTCCTTCCTTCCTTTTGGAAGAACTATCAGGATTGTAAATGACAAAAAAGCAATGTGTTTTCATCCCTTTCTGTGTTGAAGCTGGAAATTCAGTTAGGAAGTGGGACTATCACTAAGTTTTTGGCTGCCTGCTTCAGGCTAAACTTGCATCTAATTCCAGTATCTGTACTTGGTTTCATTTCAAATGGAGCCCAGTTTCACCAATATTTTCAAGAACTGAAAATGGAAAGGTAAATGAATGGTGAAATATATTAATAGAATACTCAATACGAGGTTTTGCCACCTTTGAGAAAAGATCAGAGGAATGCAAGCTACCTTGCCTCTTCTCTCTCTCTCTCAATCTGGCAAGCAGCATGGTAACAGTCATTTCCCCACCAGGAAGAAATAAAGTATCCTAACAGCTGCTACTGCTATCTGTTATTTATCCCTTGTAATGTCAGTCTGAAGCAATTTTATCTCTCAGCACAATCTCTGTCTGACAGAAGAATGGTTGGTGGATGATGATGCAGATGACAAAGCTGATGAACTGTTAGACGCAAACTGGAAAGAGGCCATCTGAGCTAATAACATTGTTCTATGAAAATACTAAGTCACATGTGAATAATAACACATGGACTATATGGGACATATTTTGTCTTGCTGCTGCATGAGAATTAAACTGACTAGTATGGGAATTAGCCAGGATTTTGAGTTCCATTCCATAAATATAGGATGCCTTACTTTTAAATTTTTCATGCTTCTACTTCTGATAGGGTTCTTTTTCTTTAACTTGGTATTTATTTCAGTCACAAATGCATGATATAAAACTGAACTGAGCTTTCAACTTATTTCTGGCAGTGTTGCAACTGCAAGTTCAGTTTATATCATATATGCCAAATATTTCCAAAGGAAAGGTATTCAGAGGTATAGACTGTGGACTTTATTAATACTACTCTTATTATTGTTGAGTTTTATAGCATTTTCTACTCTTCTGACATCATATGGAAACAAAACATCATACCAGGCTTTCTTATGAGACTTACAAAGGTAGGGGTTTTTTAGATTATTTTGCACTGAGGGGTTTTTTTTAATATTTTTTTAGGATTCTAAAATATATGACATAACCATTGTCTTCTTCCTAGAATATCAGTAACAAAATTATAATTTTTGCATACAAAATTTTTTAGTTTCCAACCTTGTTTTCATTGCCTTTTTTATCCTTTTTCATCTCAGTCATGTGAAAAATCTCAAAGCATATGTACCTGCCCAGAAGAAATATTATTTCATCTATAACATTTTTGGAACCACCTTTAAATAATATGTGGAGAGTCATACAGTATCTATGTAGAGTTTTAGTTTAAACATAAGGAACAGTGGTAGAACATTAAACATTGCTAGTGTTTTTACAAGCTATCTGTCATACCACAATTGACATTTTCAATCAAATCCCTTGAGGGTACTTAATTCTAGAAGTAGCAGCCAACGCATGTACTTCTGTAATCAAAAGTTTTTTACAATGGCTAACCAATAATTCCTACTGTCACTTAGCATAGACATTTCTTTTGAGCAATATATCTGCACTTTTTAACCATGCCAAAGATACTGTACAAGATAATGTGTAGCCACAATGAGGAAAAAATCTAAGTTTAAAAGCATGGTTCTTTGAAATCAAACTGCTGAAGTGGGGTCTTCATCTGTAGCCAACTTTGAATGTTCCTCAGCATTTCACATGCTTTCTACTAAGAATTTTTCATCAAGACATTTCCAACTATTATGTTGTGTCTACTAGAACACTTAGGGCTTGACTTTAGTATGCTTCATATCAGGCATTTAATTTGATCCAAAATACTCATAAGAGAGCAAACCCAAACTCATGACAAAGCCATTGGACAGTATATTTCTTTAAAAGTATATGACATTTAGAACCGAATATAAATTTTCACTGTGAAGGAATGGGTACTCTCATAAGCATGAAAATACTCTTTAAAATGAAAAATACAGAGTTAAGAATTGGTCTCATGGGTCACCAAAATGGATAATAAACACATATTAAAACCCCAGATTAACCAAAAATATTAGTGACAAAAGTCCAGCAATCTAGTAATTCTATTTTGCCAAGATTGTTCTGACAAGAAACAAACACTAATGAGGTTATTTCTCTCGCCAGTCAGCCAGCCTGTGAAGAGGTGTGTGCTTAGTAATAGTAGCAAAAAAAAAAAAAATGCCCAGTTAGATATCATTATATTTTGGTTCATGAAAAATGTGCTCATAGCGTGCCATGCAGAAACAGTGTCAAAAGTTATGTGGCTTTATGCTGTCACTAAAAAATGTATTTAAAATGGAATTACATATGTGTAAGAACTGTCAGACAAGCAAATAGTAAGTTTACAGGGGATTGTGAAAACATCCAGAGCTGTTTTTTCAAGCACTGCAACTCCGTTGAAGTTGGCAGTTATCCATCTCTTTATGTGTCTGAGGGTCTGAGCCATTGTTTCTTGATTTCTTTTTTCCCCCCCTAGCTAATTTCTCTTATGTCGTCAAGATAATTATGACTTTAATTTACATAGTGCTGTAATTATATTTTTGTAGATTTGAATATATATTTATTTTCAGATAACTCCTGCTTTTCATTCATTGCATTTTTTACTTCTCCTGGCTACTTAACTACCAATTTTAAAGAACCATCCATGTACATTGTATGAATTTAAAATCTATTTTCTGGTGCAAGTAGTATGCATAAGTTAGTATATATACAGGTTTTGCTATGTATATAGGGAGTTTCATATTGCTCATATGCATTACCTAGCACTTATTTCCATTGAATTTTATCTATCATTTCATTGCCCAGATTACTTGTATGGCTTTCCTCTCACAGCTATGGAAAAGTAAAGTATCAGACCTAAGATCATTATCTAAGATTTCCCTATAAACAGTAAAGGAAGTGATTCATCTTTCCATAAGCTGAAATGGATGAACCATCTTCCTAAAGTACATATCCCTTTCCACACAGTGTATTGGAATGTTAAATGCCAAGTTTAGTCTAGATATCACACTTCTAGACAGCTAAAGTTAGATTAGATCAATTCCATCCTTACTATCATAAGGTCTTTCAGCTGTTCATTCTAGGTACATTTATCTTATTCTCTTTAAAATACTTTCATTATTGTTAAATCAGAAATGTCTGTGACCTCAGTATCCATTGTCTTTATTGGAACACTTACAAATATATTGAAGAGCACAAGGTGCTTGTGGGTAGCCCATTTTTATACTGAAAAAGTAAAATGATTCCTAATTATTTTTTCCTAGATTTTAACAGTTACTACAAGGCCAGACAGATTTTCCTTTCTATCCCTCCATAGTGTCTTTGAGAACTTTTTAATGAACTTCTCCAATTAATATCTTTTTTTGAACTCAGATGTCACTCAGACCGGACTTATGTCATCTCTGATTGTCTTAAATAATTTTAATAAATTTATAATGTATTATTTCCTTCTGAAAGAGGTATTGTTTTTGTATTTCTTGCTTATCTATCGTCTAATTCCATTCTTTAGTATGATTTCTATTGATTTGTTCAATACAGGATATCCTATTTGAAATTAATATAGCTTTTTCACCTTCCATTCCTCCAGCCGTTTTGAACACTGGGTTATAAACTGAAACTAGTAATTTAACAATGTCGGATTCAAATTCCTTTAGAACTCTTGGGTGAATACTGTCTGTTTCTGGCAAATTGTTTTTGTTCATTTTCATTAATTTCAGTTCAGTTAGAAAGAATTACTCCGACTCGCCTCACTAATAATGTCCGTTATGGCTTTAATACCATTGGATGCACCTTGTACACCTTGGCAGTTTTGGGCTCCACCATCTCTAACAGTAGTCTGACTTCTAGAGCATTTAGAAAGCATTTCATTACAATGGTTTTCGCAAGTTATTCCTTAGAATCTTTTTTTGGCTTGGTTTATCGTGATTCTACATTTAGCTATTAAGAGTTAATGCACTTTTCTGTTTTGTTCAATTGGAGAAGACTTCCACTTTAGGAAGAAAGCTTTTCTACTACTTACCACTTTCTTTAGTCTGCTGGCTAGCCATACTCAGCAGGTAATAGTGTTTGAGTCCCTTCGTGGTTTTCTTTTTTTTTTTTCTTTTTCATCTTAAAGGCTTAATAACCTTTTAAAAAAATTCCTCATGTCGCCTGAAAACATTTTTTCCCCTTTTAGCTGATTTTACATAATCTTTTAATTGTTTTCCTCACATTTCTCCTTTAAAAGAAAAATAAAACATTATTCTGTTGAATTATAAAGTAGGAAATCAGCACGGTCACTATCAAAATAACTTGTGGATCAAGTATTGTGCCTTTCTCAAGAATAAATCAAAAGAAGATTTCATTTCATTGATTTGTTAGAGGCAAATTGCTACAAAAAGCATTTGAGTTTAAAAAAATGTAGCACTTTATAACACAAGGCTCGCCTGTCTATGTGCGAGCAATTGAAATCTCCCATTATGATTATGATTATGATTATGCTGTTCATACCATTTTACAACCATTTTCAAAATCCTGTCTGGTTCATTGATCATATATAACCCTAATTTTAAAATCTTCAGGTATGGTATTTCAAGCCACTGAGATTGTGTGCTATGTTTGGTGTGGCTAAATTCTACATACATTTAGTCAAGTTATCTATTTGTAAATGGTCTGCTGACCACAGACATTTATTTTCTTATTCCACTGATCTCATTTTTTCCTGCCTTAATTCTATTCCAAATCATTTTTCTGTATCCTATTACTAAATTTGAAATCCTCTTTCTTAAATAAATTTCTCAGACACCTGGTTCCTCAGTCTCTGGTATTGCACATAGAACACACCAGACAATGCAATGAAGACCTCAACTCTGTGCGGAGTTCACAGCCGGCAGTTTTCTCCTGAACTGATCCATTCATCATTAGCAATTACGTGCTCTGCAAATACCTGATCTGTCCCAACTCTCTCCAGGAGTCTGTGAAGCTACTTCAGCATGTCAAGAATCTTTGCATCCAGAGGGGAAAACATAGTATCAAAGGACCATCTGGGTTGGTAGCCACCTTGGGAGTTCACCTAGTTCAGGCTCCTTCTCGTAGGACAGGTAACACCAAATTCAGACCAGGCTGCTCAGGTCTTTATGTAGTAGTGCCCTGAAAGCCTCCAAGGATTTCACAAGCTTTTCTGGGGAATCTGTTTCAATGCTGGATTGTTTTAGTAATGAGAACTCTATTCCTAATGCCTGGTCAGGACTTCACTACCTTACTTGGTGACCATTAACTGATACAGTCCCCAAAGACGTCACAAATCTCTTCATCTATATCAATAACAATGAAATATTTAGGGCAAAGAACAAAGGAATGCAATTCAAACTGAACTTAAAATAATAAAACAGAATGACCAGATTAACATTTAAACTGTATAAATTTTAGGTAATTTTTACTACCTACACAATATAATACTAGATTACAGCTTTAATTTATCTGAATCTTTAAATAGAACCTAGAAGCCACACCTAGAATCAAGTGCCTTGAACTGAGCTCTAGAAATTAAAGTTACAGTTGCTTTGAAATTTTCATTTAAACTGAATATTCTAAAATTCTGAGGTGGTGAAACCAACCTTTTGGGAGATGAAGGTTCCTTAGCACTTTCCAGGTGTAGGATTGCTCCATCAGATGCAAGTCTTCTCCTCACACACATGCAATTTGTCTACTATTTTCATCTGTAGGGCTGAAGGACGAGCAGATTGTCTAGGGAGTGTTAAGCTTCAGGTAGAATTCATTTAATCTAATATTAGCCATCTGAAAAATAATCATTTGGCTTTGCAATCAAGACACCATCTATTCTCAACAGAGGAAGATAGACATATGTAATTAATCTATCTGGGATGGATCACACTCTAGAAGTGTATGGGTTTTTTTCTATAGAGAAAACCTAGATAAACAGCTTTAACTTGATGTCTAGCTTTTAAAGAACTAAAGTTTTGTGAGATGTATTTCCCCCTTACCTACAAGCATAGAATATCACAACATCTGAATATGCACCCTCCTGGCTTCACCTGTTAGACTGCCTGCATGCAAGACATCATTCACCATGTTTTCATGGTTCAAAATGTTCTCTGAAATGTTACAGATGACTACCCCTCCAATGTGAAATAAAAGTAATTCTTATGGCCTATGCCACTATATTACTTAGCAGTTTTGAAGGGGGTTTTTTTAGGGGAAAAAAAAAAAAGAAAACGTTTTTTAATGAATGTTCTACTTTAGGCAGATTCCTTTTCTTCCCAATGAGTTAAGAACATGTTTCATTCCACTTTGTGAATTCTGTTGAACATCGGAGCATGATTTTACTATTTAAAAATTATCCCCTATCTAATGACAATCAAGTATGCTTGAGGGTTCTGCAAGCATTTTGCACCTTTGAAATCAGTGCTGAAATCCCCATTGCTTTCAGTGACACAGGATATAGTTTTAAAATGTGGCAGGGTACCCAGAGGAGAAGGTACCCTCCTGTGAATGGAAGCACGAAAGCAAACAATGTGGATTATATACTTTTATTTAAGGATGAAATTGCTAAAGAGACCCTGAAGGTACAGATTCTAAAGAACTTTTAAACAGTGGATTTTATTAGGAAATCAAATCAGAAAAAGCAGTGGAAGAAAGGTGACATATATGTTTAAGAAACATCTGGATAAATTTGATAGCCTACAGTTACAAATAATTTGATGAGCTTGCTTTGGACATATACTCCTAAAGGATCCTACAACTAGGAGCTTGGAATCTGAAAAATCTACATTCAGCTAAACTTTACTTTTTCACGTAGGTATTTACTGAATATGTTTGCCTTAGTTTTAAAATCAGTTTGTAAATTTTATGGAGATTTAAATGACCAGAAATATACAATTATATTGTTTAATTTTATTTCACTAATGATAAATCTTTCTTTTAAATTTTGCCCCTTCTGCTTCTCTAGGAAGAAAGTATGACACTACCAGTCAGTTAGGAGCACTTTCTTTCACAATAGGAAAAAGATGAACCGATTTTACCTCCAGATATATTTGAGAAATCACAGTGCAGTGATTAAGCAAACAGTGGTGGTGGTAGCTATTTTCGGAAAATTGTGAAAGAGAAACACCTATGAGAAGCCAATCTGATATTGATTTGTAAAGAAGAAAGACAGATTGTTAGGATCTGTTAAATCTAATTTCTATTCCATTAAGTAATGCAACACATATAAAGAAATTTTAACTATTTTGAGAATATCAAAATAGTTTTATAACGAATATGAGTCACACCTCAGGGAACTTGTGGGGTCTTTTTTTTTTTTGTCTTTTTTTTTTTTTTTTTTTTTTTTTTTTTTTTTTTTAAATTGCTCTATAGAATGACAAAATAGATGTGATACAATGTGTTAAGCTTGAAAATAGCCGCAAGGAGAATTTCAGAACAGGTGAAAAGTTTTTGTGATATTTTAAACTAAACAAGCTAGTGTGTTTACTGTAGGGAAATAACCCTAAATTAGTGTAAGAATAGATTAAAAGAGCCAATTGCAGATGCTCTTATATAAAAGAAAATGTTGTGTATTTTGAGCTCAGATGAACTCCCATCACAATCACTGGAAAGACTGCAGACGCAGCAGACTCAACTAATCACTTCTCAGTCTTCTGGTAAAACATTCTTTGAGTAATACACACTCCAGTTTAAAATAGATTTGAAAGATTGAGAATTCTGGTTTACACATCAGTTAAAAAAAATAATAGCTGCAATAATGTGTATTGGTGTGTATTGTGTTTTGTGTCCATAGAACACCTTACAGCTCCTGAGAACATAAAGACAAACATCTATGCATAGCTTCCCAGGCTTGCAAAGCCATGACATTTCTGGGTCTATTTTGCCATAGGGCCATCCTGAGGACAACTTATGTTTTTAACAAGAAATGAAAGAAAAAGGAAAGTAGTCAAGATGAATATAAAAAACTACAGCCCTCAGTGTAAGAGGTAGATGTTAAGCTGCTTTTACTTCTGCGATGGATGGTTCAAATAAACAAAAAAAAAAAGCAAGCAGACAAATAAATAAATAAATAATTTAAAAAAAAACATTTGGAGTAATGTAAGCATACTTTTATGAGTGCTTGAGTTCTTTGCTTGTTTTTAAATTTCTAGAAGTTATTTTGGTTTTTGAACTTCAGGACAAGTTCATGTAACATGCTTGATAGTTTCCTTGGTTACAGAATTTTACATGTAATGAAAAAATTCTGATATAATGAACTGTTTTCACATTAAACTGATGGCTGAAGGAAAAAAGCTGAAGGTTCCCCAAACTAAAATATTTATTTGTGTTTTAGTGCAAAGAAAACAGGTCTACTTTCAAGTAGCATTTGTGCTTAAAAAGTCAAATCAAGAATAAAGTTCACTATCCAAATTTAGATTTTTATATAAAGAAACTTGACTTGAAAGCATCCCTGCCAGTTTTCAACTGCTACACTGTGCAGCATCCAGATGAAGCAGAAACAGGATTGTCCACTTTTGAAACTCAGTTACCCACAGTCATCCATGGTTCATATACAACTTGAGTGCAAGATGAATGCTGTGGATTCTGCTCCCAATTATCTCACTACCAGCAACAAATTTGTCAGATGTAGCTGGTCTACTTTAAAGTTTTACCTTCTCTTTATAAAGTAAATTAGAAGTGTTAAAACTTCAGAAGATAAGATGCCTCTGAAGTACTGTTGAACTCTGCTGCTCGGCAGGAGGGAGGGGAGACAAATTATGTATTCAATGCTGACATTTCTGTCAAAGCCTGCAGTAGGTCTTGAACAACTCATTAAAGTAGCTTGTACTAGAGAATAAACTTTCATGAGGTTTTAAATGTATTTTTTCTAATTTCATGTAATTTTTAGTAAATTAAGACTAAATCCTATAGTCCTTTTTCATGAAAAACACAGTGATTAAATATGTCCAATTTTATCTGCATTGATACTTATGGCAAATTGTTCATTGGATTCAGTGGTGTGTCATCAGCTCCTGGTTTTTTTTTTTTCAAATAGGGAAAAAACAGTAGTCATGATAATTATTTGGAATAATTATTTCTCTAGAATCACTTCCACTTTTTTTTTTGGACTACCGTTATACAAAGCCACTTCTAAACCTGATAACATCTAAATGTATTATCTACGTTTCCATAATTCAGCCTTAATGATACGATGGCGTGCAAACACACTAACAACACACAAGGTATGAATTATAGCAGCATAAATCACATTCTTTCAGGTATTATGGCTTCATTATCCCTTTCCCAGTCACACCCATCATCACTTCTATACAAGGAACCACTATGGAAAGCATAAAACTTACAGAAACAACACTGAAAGTTCATGAAGAAAGATCAGAAGAGACCACAAATGTAACCAGAAATATTTTATATTTTATATACAGTGAATATTAAAGAAGCATAATCACCAAGGTGTTGAGGGCAAGGTGCCCTCAACTGCTCTTCAGGAAAATACAAAACTAAGAAACTGTCTGTTCTCATTAAATAGTTAGTATTAATGGCTTTTGCCCTTAGGAGACACTTTTAAATGGAGAATGTGTTATGAGTAACATGCAGTGTTCCAAAATCTAGCCATACTTACTTCTTTACAAGTTCTAACATATTGAGGCTTTTAAAAAAACACTCAATAAAATATATAGATGATCTTATTCCAGTATGTAATTAAAAATTAGTAATATGTGAAAGTAGCAATGCTTAGGTGAAAACTGGAGTACCAGAAAATTAAATAAATAGTTACTCTTGACAATGTAATTATTCAGAATCTTTGACTGCTGGAAATAGAAAAATTGAAAGTATTAATCAGATTCACTTTCAGTTAAAAACAAAATAAAAAATTAATTAAATAAATAAAAACACAACAAAACCCAAACAAATAAATAAACAAACAAAACCAGAAAGTGGAAATAACTTGAAGATTCTGAGTTTAGAGTGCTGAAAGCAACATTCTAATTTATTTTTTTTATCTCAATAATAGTTCCAAACAACTTTGTCAGCTGCAGATATATTTTAAAAATACTACCTCTAGGAGCATGGAAATGGCTGAAAATATAGATGTGTCGGGAAATATGTCTTTGCATAAGAAACAAAAGAAGCTGTCATCTTAGATAAAGCTGAATCTTACAAATATTTAGGAATATGACAACTGGCTTTGCATTGCATGCTCTCATATGTCAAAGTGTTCATGTGTACAAGAGTCAAATGTCTGAAGATTCATGATTTTACCATGATAATCCCAGGAATAGAAAGAAGTGAGTGTACCAGAAAATACAGACCTTTTGAATGGCATTTGGAGTTTCTGTGCTAACTAAGTGGAAATGGCTTTTTTATTATTATTTTATGGGTTGATAGATTTCTACAAGCATACATAGTGTGGACTACAATAATATGACAATACATTACTTTTGCTCAGTGACAGAGAACATACAGAGAAAAAGGTATTTGGAAGATTTAAGTAAAAAAATAGTGTTTAGAAAGAATAGAGGGTTTATTGGGTTTTTTTTGTTAATAAGCAAGCAATTAAGAAGCATGTTATAAAAGTACAGTTATATTGCACAGGTAAGGAAATGCTTATGTGTGACAAAAATATGCTTAGTTATTCATAAAAATATGGACTGGTTTACACTAACTAAAAAGACCAAGAAGAGGGTAAAGATCCAGTGTGTGTTTTACAGGGGATAATTGCTGTCCTGTAGGCTGAGTTATTTGATACAGTGTCCAAACACTGGAAATGAGATTTCAAGGACAGCATTTAGAGGAACTTCAAAAAATTGCCTTAAATTAATGTGTTCATATGCAAATAGGAACCAATTAAAGAGAATTAAATGCTTTTTCTCCAGTTCATAGCCACAATCTACTCCTTCCTTCAGTAAGTGGTTAGTTAACCCAGCCTTTGTCAGAAACGTAGAAATCAATATTCTTCCAGAGCTGAATAGTGGAAAAGGCCACATGAGCTAGGATGTAATCATGTTGGGTATAATTCATGTGTCAGTGAAGTCACTAGAACACTTCCTAATAATTTCACTGGATTCTATATCAAAACTAAAAAAGCTAAAATCATATCTTCACTAAAAGTAATCAAAGAGCTTTCTTTATAAACTCACATAACCAGAATTAAAATCTCCAGCTTAAATTTTAACATCACATATGTAAGAGGTCATTTAAGTAGTGCCTTGTAGTTGGACACAGAAGAACATTTTCACAGTTTTGAGATTTACCTGCAAATTTCTGTTTATTTTTCCTTTAACTTCTCTTTAAAGGTCTGAGTATTAAAGATCCAGAAACTATTTGCCTCTTCATTTGTTTACAATCTTTATAACATATTATAATATTAACATACCTGATACACTGATTAACTCATGTTCAGGATTTCAGCAAACTAACCTCGACATTCATACTTCTTCCTGAGAAAATAACAGACTTGCTCCTGTCAAGGAGATCAGAGTTTGCAAATAATTACTTGTAAAGCTTATGGAGGCAGGAATTGTCTTATTCCTATTCTGTCTATATGATTCAAGCCTAACTGGGGACTGATCCTGAATGGAATATCTAGGTCTTCAGCACATCATAAATAGTAAATAAGCAACAGTAATAAATTCACTTCACTAGACTGTGAGTGTTCATTCTATAGCCAAGGTGTTGTTTAGTATGAAACTGTCTGCTTAAGATGAGTTTCCATATAAATAAATACAACTATCTTCAATATACTTTCTGAACTGCTCCACCATGAAATCACCCCAAGAACTGGAACTGTCCTTGAGAATCAGATACTAAAGCATAAGTCAATCAAAAATTTTCAATATTAGCATACTGCTCCCCAAAGCACCTCATTTGTACAAATTTAAAGAGATGTCTATTGGTCCTGACCATTAGGTGTTTTTCAGCAACATTTGCAACTCATGTACAAATGATTCTCTTTATTTGTGAAGAAATATAGCCAGCTATAAGAGATCTTTGCAATTTTCCACTGCAGGGTTGTTATTTCCACACACTGTGCATTGTTTATTCCAGGGAAAAAAAATCACTTCCTCTAAACAGGGAATTTAGAAAAAGAAGTACAACATTTCTGATATTGAATGATGTAACAAGTTAAGATCTGAGGGATAAACTATGCAAGCTGTGAAAAAAGTAATATTCAATGTATTTTCAACTGTATCTCATAGATAAATTAAGCGTGAGCCAACAGATCTGTAATCTTTAACAAAGAATGTGCGGGTTTTGTGATCTTCAACTCCTTTTTCTATACAAAAGGTGAAAGAGTTTACTCCCCTTTCTGTTCTGAAATGTGTCTCCTAATGATAAATGAATATGGCAACGGCACATAGGGATTTCTGACTATACAATTTGTCTTCAGTGCCAGTAGATATAACTTCCTGTTTCTTTCTTCACCTTTTTTCTGTTATATCGAAAATGCTTAGATTTTAAAGAAGTGGTTTTCTCTGTAATATCTTGAAGACATAAGTAAAATGAAAGGCAGTGAGCAATTAAGATCTAATAAAATATCACTAATTTAAGCTTTCCAAGATGTTTAATATTCAGCTTTGCACACACCAGGCTCGAGCTGGAAGAAAGAATCTGAACTGGGTATAACAGAGAAAATCTGCAATGATAGACACACACAACACAGAATTACAAAGAAATCAGTGTCACGGAGGAGAAATATTAAAAGTCCTGAAACACCCACCTACTATTTATGTCTAGTAATAGATTTTAACCAGGTAACTGTCATTGAGAAAACATGTATCTTAATCTAAGAGTCCAAAAACTTTAAGTCACCGCAACTTGGTACCAGCTGTTAAAAGTAAAATCATGCAACACTGACAAGTGGTTTTCAGCTGCCTGGCAAATATGCATAATGTGGAAAGTCACAAGTGATTTGATTTCATTTTATTATTTAGTTTGAAGTGCTTCAATTGCTTAAGAATTATATATTTAATATATGTGCTTGACATTTTATTTCATTTTATTTGATACTTAATTCTATTTTTGTGAATAACAGTTCAACAAGGACCCGATGTGTTGTAGAGAAAGATTTTACATCCTCCTCACAGGAAAGCAGAGGATCTCATGATATCCTGGAAAATGTATTCTGGTACAGCAGTGTTACTTCTTTCACTGTTCTTAGTTTCATTCTCAAAGTGTTTAGGCTTTAGGTTGAGATTCATATTCTTGCACTTTTTAAAGTAAGCCTTTCCTCTTTGATTTCTTGTCACGGGGAAATTTAGCTGGTGTGACCAGAAGGACCAAACCATACTTAGTGACACACAGCTTAAAACTTAACGAGCAGGACAGGAATCACAAGTGGAGATATGTTTCTATTCTAAGATTCTTATTCTGCAACACAACACACTTGTACCAAGCAAGTCTCCTACCCTCTGCCCAGGGAGGACTAGAAGCACCCAGGGCACTACAAAAAGAGGGGACACTCACTCTAACCCTTCAAGAGGGTGGTGGTTTGCCTCCCTCATGCAGCGATACCACCTCCTCCACACTACCAGGTGTCTCTGGCTGTGCCACTCCACACCTGAGGGGCTATTATTCCAACTGTGCATTCTTTTCTGTATAGATTGTCACCATAAACCACTAATGGCCCTGTTAATCATGAAGGTGGAGATAATCCCTTTGGTTTTCACAATATCTGAGGCAAATTAATGGCTGCCTTTGTTTTCCAGATCTGAGCCAGTCAATCAGTTGGAGCTGAGCAGATGTAGTGGAGGTTGCATCTAAGTGGTGCTTTCAGACAGGCCTCTTCTATGGCTTTTCTACACGTATGTGACTAAGGAACATCAGGTCTAACAGAAAAATATTAACAAGCTTATAGACAGTGTTTTACATTTTTGGGATGAGAGATGAGATGAAAAGTGGGCCCTAGTATAGATCTAATTAAAAAACAGGTTTACATACACATCCCCTCTACCTCCAGAAGCTCCTGAAACTGTTAGTTTTACTGAGAACCGAGCTCGTTGGTGTGGACACTATAATAATTGCCTATCAGTCTGCTGCAAAGTTATCAGTCATTGTCAGTTTGAGATAGTCAGTAATGATGTTAGAAGTTAATATTGTCATGGATTGCTGCCAACAAACAATGTACAGATTAAAATAGGGTCATTATTCAGCATACTGCACAATATTAATTTTCCAGTATAGTTCATTTACTACCAATGGCAGTTGTTACAGACTTCTAAGTAAACCAAAAAAATCCAGCTGTTTGGAGATGCCTCCTGATACAGCATAGGCCTACACCCTCCTGGAGACCTCCTCTGAACAAGGGCTGAAATGACTGACAATTCATTGCAAGATCAAATGAATTTTGAGAGACTTACCCTTTCATTTTTTTACAGCTCCAGTACCAGCAGGATCCGCAGTGGAGCCCTCTGGCACAGTGCACGGAGGGGTTTCCCAAAGTGGGAAAACCTCAGGAGGATCCAAGAGAGCTGCCAGGACCCTGCAGTTCTCACAAGAGTGGCTGATGAGACCTGTGTGGGACCAGGAGCAACAGCAGCCAAGCCACACCCCACAACTAAAAAAAGCCCCTGGGGAGCGCTGTGACCATGGCGCAGCACAGCAGTTTGGGTGACAGGTTACGCAGGGAGGGTGCTGAAGCTCTGCCAGCTTGACCAGGGAGCAATGGTGTCCACTCAGCAGAAAGCCATGGCCTGTCTAAGCTCTGCATCTGCCAGGAGTGGCATGGCTTCACAGACAGAGCTTCAGTGGGAACACACTGCCATCCAGGTGCCAGGCTGTGGGATGTACAGCACTGGACGGCAGCAGTGAGCCCAGGTAGATGGACTCCTGCTTAGTGACAGAGCTCAGGGAGGAGATCAGTAGGTTGAGGAGTATCTGGGAGAGCGAGTGAGAGAAAAATTACTGGAATCGCTCCCTACCTTCCCTGAAACAGGTCCAACAGGCAGACAGGATACATGATATGGAGGATTCCCTGTCGTCTCTCAACCTGACTGAACACAGTGACTTAAGGGATAGGGGGCAATGGCAGCAAGTTCCTGCCAAGCACAGCCAGCAGCAGAGATAAGCCCCAGGCAGCAAGACAATGTCTGAGGAATGGTGTGCTAGTGAGCTCCTTTGGTCTGCCATCTCAGTGGGGGTAGGGGATGGAGATCCATGCAGAAGCAAAGACACAAGCATTATTGATGCATTAGAAAACAGAGAAGTGCCTGAGAATGGTCACATAGGAATTAAAGTTTGTACCCCCCAAAAAGTGGTGGGACCAATAGCCCAACTGAAGTGCATCTATACCAATACATGCATCGTAGGCAACAAGCAGGAGGAGATGGAAACCACTGTCCATCAGGAAAACTATGACACAGTTGCCATCCTGGGAAGATGGTGGGATGACTCACACAACTGGAGTGCTGTAATGGATGGCTATATACTCTTCAGAAGGGATAGGCAAGGAAGGAGAGGTGTTGGGGTAGCCCTATGTGTTAGGGATTGTTTTGATTGTCTAGAGCCTAATGATGGTGATGATACAGTTGAGTGTTTATGGGTAAGAATCCGGGTGAAGACCGAAAAGGCAGATATCATGGTGGGAGACTCACAGATGACCCAACAAGGATGAAAAGACAGACAAAATGTTCTATAAGCAGCTGGGAGAACTCTCACAATTGCTAGTCTTGTTCTTGTGGGGGACTTCAAATTACCAAATGTCTGTTGGAATTACAGTACAGTGGAGAGGAAACAGCCTATGTGGTTCCTGGAGTGTGTGGAAGCTAACTTCCTTATGCAGCTAGTCAGTGAGCCAACTGTGGAAGGCACCCTGATAGATCTGTTGCTTATGAACAGAGAAGAACTTAGGGTGATGTCATGGTTGGAGGTCGTCTTGGACATAGAGATCACAAAATGACAGTTTATTATTCTTGGAGAAGCAATAAGGGGGGTTAGCAGAACTGCCACCTTGAACTTGTGGAGGGCAATCTTTGGCCTGTTTAGAAGACTGGTTGACAGAGTCCCTTGGGAGGTTGTCCAGGAGGAGAAGTCCAGGGATGCTGGACATTCTTAAAGAAGGAAATCTTAACGCATAGGAGCAGGCTATCTCCATGTGCCAAAAGACGAGCCAGCAGGGAAGAAGACCAGCCTGGTTGAACTGAGAGTTTTGGCTGAAAATCAGGAAAAAGAGTTTATGAACTTTGGAAGAAGGGGCAGACCGCTCAGGAGGACTACACAGATGTTGTGAAGTTATGCAGGAAGAAAATTAGAAGGGCCAAAGCCCAACTAGATCTTAATCTAGCTATGGCCATAAAAGACAATAAAAATGTTTCTATAAATAAATTAGTAACAACAGAAGGGCTAAGGACAATCTCCATTCTCTGTTGGATGAGGAAAGAAACATAGCAACAAAGATGAGGAAATGGATGCCTTCTTTACCTCAGTCTTTAATAGTAAGACGATTTCCCCAGCTTGGAGCAGAGTGGCTGGAGAGCTGCTGGGCAGAAAAGGACCTGGGGGTGTTGGTTGATGGTCAGCTGAATATGAACCAGCAGTGTGCCCAGGTGGCCAAGAAGGCCAATGGTATCTTCGCCTGTATCAGAAATAACATGGCCAGCAGGACTAGGGAAGTAATTGTGCCCCTGTACTCAGCACTGGTGAGACCCCACCTCAAATACTGTGTTCAGTTTTGGGCCCTTCACTACAGGAAAGACATTGAGGGGCTGGAGCATGTCCAAAGAATGGTAACAAAGCTGGTGAAGGGTCTAGAGCACAAGTGTTATGAGGAGCAGCTGAGGGAACTGGGGTTTTTTAGCATGAAGAAAAGGAGGCTTAGGAGAGACCTTATTGGTCTCTACAACTTCCTGAAAAGAAGACAATAGGAAATAGCCTCGAGTTGCACCAGGGGATTGGACATTAGGAAAAATTTCTTTACCAAAAGGGTTATCAAACATTGCAACAGGCTGCCCAGGGAAGTGGTTGAGTCACCATCCCTGGAGGTATTTAAAAGATGTGTAGATGTAGTGCTGAGGGACATAGTTTATTGGTGGACTTGGCAGTATTAGGTTAATGGATGGACTTGATGATTTTAAAGGTCTTTTCCAACCTAAATGGTTCTCTGATTCTATTATTCTATGATTTTAAACCTCAAGCTTTTGATCACAAAACCAGGTAGGTATATGAAAAAAAATTTCTGTGTGTAAAAAATCAAAATTTTAACACAATTTGTTAACTCATTGTATAATCATTTAGCATTTCAGAGCTCAGTTTTTCAGAAATGAAGACTGAAATAGCAGGGATCATTGTAGTATTCCCTGTATTGTTATTTAAATTAAAAGACACTTAAGCCAATTACAGTAACAGAGTATGCTCAAATAACTCAAGAATATTGACATCTAAATACACACCAAAATATTTTATGCTTGAAATCCAGAGAAGAGAACAGATAACTAGAAATAAGAGCTCTCAGAGTTTTTTTCACTCTCTGCCAGTAACTGGATTCATAGGCTTGAGTCAATTAACTTATCCATGTTTCCATTTGCGCTTGTTTAGAAGAGGGAGAATAACACTCATGGCCTCAAAGCAGGGTGTAAGAACTGATATTGAAGACCTCAGACTATCTCAGATGAAAATGTGGTTCTCCACTCTCCCTTACCTTGGTGTCACAGTGATGTAACACCTTCAACTTCCTATAAAGAAAATTAAATGATTGTGTTTCGATTTTTTTTCAAATGCTCTCTATGACTTCATCAGACATAAAAGAATTGCCTCTTGTTCCCAGTAGGCCCTAAATTTCTTAGATTACTGCTGAGTTTGCCTAATTGTGAACAAAATAAACAACTTTCCTCAAACTGCATCTATAATTGTAGGTTTTCTATGTATGTGTATATACCCACATTCAGAACACACTGAAGAGAGAGATTATTGCTCTGTGTGTGTGTGTGTGTGTGTGTGTGTGTGTGTCTGTGTGTGTGTGTGTGTGTATTATATTTGTGGCCTGTCTGGATGTTTTCTCTCACCACCACAGAAAGTAAAGTAATTTTCAAAGTCAAGATACAGAATTAGAAACTGAGTGCACAATCTTAGATTACTTCAGAGAGTCCATTTGTTATCTACTGTTAGCTCATATGGGTGCATTCAGCAAATTTATAGCCATTTCAAGGGAAAAAAGTACCTGGTGTGACCTTGAAAATACATTAAAATAAAAGACCCATTCCTTAGTTGTGGCTATACTTGGCAAAGCAAATAAATGAAGATATAATGTGTATAATGTGGTAGTTCAATTCTGCTATTGATTATTACCTAGAGACATAGTTTTTTGGAGTTGGTTATGGCAATCCCCATGTGATTCTAATAACATTTCTCTGGAGTCTGTGCCCTATAAAGTGCCATGGGGTATTATGGTGGTATACCCAGCCATGCAATAAACAGTCACATAACGTTAAGGGAAACTGCCTGCCTAGCTCTGACTTTAAGTATATTCTGAGCTGATTAAACTATACTAGTGAGGCTGGGTTAGAATTTGACCCCACTTATCCCCTCTGAAAGAGTAGTATTCTGCTGAGCAAAGGCAGTTGCAGATGTATTCACTCACCGCTGAAGCAGACACGCATTTTTCTGTCATCAGAATTCATATTTACTCCATGCTTTGTACAGTAATTTGACAAACTGTTACCTGACATGAACATGAACACATTTCATTTGAGGTTCTGACACTTACTCATTTCAAAGTAGTGTTCTGAAAGAAATTCGCATAGTTAATACCAAATTAACCAAAATACCAGCAATGATCCTTGAGTTCTCTTTAAGTATCTATACATATGCATCCATGTAAGCACCTGTCTTATAGTATAATGAATGAGTCAAAGCTGTGTTTCTATATAGGTATACTTACATATATACATATATGGAATTAATATTGGTAGAGTGATAAATCTATGCTGCTTTTCCGTTAAAGTAGCAACTGGCTTGAATGTCCTCATCTGATTTTCTCAGCAGCTATTTCCACATGCAATTAAACTACAGATGAATTATGAGAAACAATGCAGAAGAAGCATAGTTAAAGTACAAAACACTGCACCCTTTTTAATTAGAACTAATATTTCAATAATTGTTTGCAATAAATCATCCAGTGATGAAATAAAAACTTACAAATCTACTTAGCTCACATGCCACACTTGGTATTTCTACACAGATATATACGTGCATGCACAAATACATATGTGAGGACTACAGAATAGGGTTTTATGCCACACCGTAAGTTCACACTAAGTTTCAGTGTGACTCTCAAACATCCTTTAGAAGACACTTTATAAAAAAAAAAAAAAAAAAAAAAAAGAGCACTAAACATTGATTCTGTGCTTTGAATTCCTATCACAGAATTGCTGGTTGTACTTTAACCTTGGAATAGGTATTGATTGACATTTACCACAGGGGATTTCATTACTTTGCACCAGTATATCTGAATGTAAAATGGTGTTTTCCAAATATGGAGAGACATTATCTTCTATGCAGCAATACACTCACACATTCATCTATGAGATACCGGGCAACTCATCATGACCTGGTCCCCAGGTTGCCCAGAGCAGGTAATGCTAGTGCATGCTCTGGGTTCTGTTAGGAATATTCATCTTGATTTCTTTTTTATGTAGATTAGGATGTAGGTAAAAGAGGAGGAGCAGGCAAGGTCACTTTAAGTGTCACCTCAGTGTGTAACTCAGATGATGCATAGACTGAGAATGCAAAATTGTTTTTAGGTTTTTTGGCCTAGGCTTAGTGCTGAAAGCCATCTTCCTGTACTCTGCTGCTTAACTAAGGTCAGGTGAGATACTCAATCTACACAATATAATCTTCAGTCAATGAAGAAGCTTAAGGAACTTCAGTGTTTGAATCAATCTTCTTCTTTCCATTAAAAAAGACATTTGTTTCATTATGGAGATATTTATTGACCTTTGAATAGGTCTTTCCCATCAAATGGAGAAGAAGATTGTGGGAAGGAAGCTTTTTGCATTTAAGTATCACAAACTCACAGGGGTAAAAAGATTTTTTTTTGGTATCTATTTATAAATATTGAAATCTCTTTGTCATGAAAAAAAATTCTACCCTCTATTGAAAGGTAAGAATGCACTTTTTACTGAAGTAAGAAGAAAGGTAGCTAAAAATTTGCCTAAGGTTTTCTTATGTAAACTTCCTATTTCTAGAAAATATGCTTTAGTTATTGAAAAGACTCATTTCTTAACAGAACTTGTATGTGACTGTCATTTCACTATAAAAAATTTTGCAATCAGGTCTTTAAGACTACTTACATAAATAGACTAACCTGTGACAAAATACTTATAGGATCACACTCATGAAGTATAAACATTAAATTTACCAGTAAAGCAACTGTGGCAAAATTCTACAGTAATCTAATTTGAATTTCATTTCAACCCAAGGTTTACTGAAACAACCAAGATAAATTGTGTTTGAATGATCTACAGGTCGTTCCTGTAGCAATGTAGATGGATGCAGATGAAGGCTGCCACATAGAAACTGCTTCCCGTTCATCCTGCCCATATAAACTCAGTTTGGAATTCCATTTCAGCACCCTCCATTCACAGCTACTGTCATGGTGCCACAGAGGGAAGAGGTTAGCACTTAGGTAAGTGACCTTCAGAAATGGCAAAAATTTAAACTAATATTTATGCAAAGATTAAGCTGGTAGATTACATAGCATGAATGCAATACACTTTTACTGTGAAATCTTGCTAATAACAATTTTCTGTATACTGCACTAACCTCTCTCTCAAATTACCAGAAGCTACAACCCCACATAGAGACCATTATAATGTGGTCCTAAAGGGATAAATTGTTCACCAAAGAGGGGTCAAACAAAAAACAAAGTTTACTAGCTTTTTTTAAGGAAGAAAAAAAATCTTTTTTATTTCAATTGGAGTTACTTTATACATTAAGGAGCCAACTGGAATTTAACAGACTAAGTCTATATAAAAAATAGCAGGTGTATTCCTTCTGGTGAGTTGAATAGCCTATTCTGATGCTTTCAACTGCTTTCCCTGTCTACTGAGAGTGTCTGAGTGGGTCATGAAAATTCTCTGAAGTAATCTCCTACATCCAGGTGAGCTTTCCTAATGTCTTAGAAGAGCTGATTGCAGCTCAATAAGCACTAAGAATATTTTTGCCCCAAAAATATCTTTTGCATGTGACAATATATCGCATTTATATATAAAAGCGATCTAAAGAACTGGATTGTAAGTCCCAATGAGAATTTCTCAGCAGCTAATTGTCTTGTGTTCTGCCTAATGTTTCACTATATCACCTTTAATAGATAGTCCATGAGTGCTGCAATACCTCTTGAGGAAGAACCGGACAGGACATGAGTGGAGAGACTTCCATCTAATATAAATCTGCCTTGTGTAGTAAATTCAGATTCCACAACTGCACAGTCAAGGAAAATTTCACAGAAGGTACTGCATATATGCCTATGTATACCTAAGGATCTATTACCTAGTGTCTGACTATGTCAATTTATTGTACCCTTTTATGGGGCTTTCTGAATGGGTCAGTGACGTGGCAGGAGCTTTTCAATGAAATCCACAGGGAAAATTTTTGCAGTGAGGGTCAGAGCATTTAGCTGTTGTTATACATAGCACAAATATATAGCACTAGTAAGGTGTAAAAAATACACGTTACTCTTCACCTTGTTCAAAAAAATTAACTTCTAAACAAAAAACCCTGAAGTCTCTCCCTTTGTCTCACACACACACACGCATACACACACACACACACAGAGAGAGAGAGAGTGCGTGAGTGTGTGTTTATCTGTTGCTTTCACTGGGATTCCCACCAGGGGGAAAAAGACAAATTTAAAAGGTAAATGTGTTGATCTGAATCATGATTGTGCACATCAGGATTATTAAAGGGCTCAAAGCTGATTTCTTTTCCTATGCTTTTAACTACATTCACAAATTACCATAGTTTTTTTTTTTTAATCAAACTAATTTTTTAGCCAAAAAATAAATTAACCAGAATACACACTTGTTTCTAATTCCTGTCTATATAGTTACTTAAAAGAAAGCACTCAAGTATTACCTGAATATGCAATGTTGTATGAATAAAACTTTTTTTCTGTAAGCTTTTGTCTTTCCTTGTAGTTATTTGTTGAAATACTTAATAGCCAATTAGAAATCTATTTCTCCGTCAGTTAAAATCTATAATTCATTGGCTGTAATATGATAATCACTTATTTATAATCTCAAACATTGCACACTATTGCAGCGCGGAAAAGGTTCAGAATTATTTTCCAATTATGAATAAACTTAATTGCTTGGAAAACATACTGTCTCTTAGAATCTCATCGAACCTGGCCTTTGGAGCTAAGATGACACTACTTAAAAGTTCTGCCACTCATAATTTAGCAGTTTAAATGCACAGTTAAAATTTTATAGATATATATCAAGACCAATGGCGCTATTCATAACCTGCAGATGCAGCATTTGAAGCCTAAATCAGGACTACGGTGATGATCAGATAGAGACAGTGATTTGCCTTGGGCCACAGTCTCCAACGCACTGACAAACATGGTGTTTCTTACTCTAGCAAATTCATGAGACTAAAGGGACAGTAGGGAACAGTTGATCCACTCTTTCTTGTTCATGCTCTAGAGACTTGTCAGCCACCAGAGAAGTATTTGATTGTTCTTACCCTCTGGAGAATGACATCTTATATCAATCTCTCTCAATTAAATGTGTAGGAAGAAACTCTGGAAATTGAGATCTCTATCAAGATTTTCCTTGATGACTTAAAAATGTGTGTTAAAGGAGCTGCAGAGTAATACAGAACGGTTACCTGTAAAAAAGATGAGGTATAAGATTAAAAATATTGACCTTTTCAGTCTGCAATTTCTATGATCTTTGAGACTTGTATCATGACTACTTGATATCCCAGGCTTGTTGGTCAATTTGCCAGGGACTAATATTTATGTGATGAATCCTATACTAAGGTTGTTTGTTGTAAAGACAGAAGCCCTGCCAACACGGAAATGTGTTTTACAGAGACCCTCCTCTTTTGTCTCCTTTTGAAGAAAGAAAGGCATTTTGCTCTGACTGACAGAGATGTCATCAAAATTTGATTCTTAGCTCCTGTTTCAAATGCCTGAAACATGGAACTGTCAAAAAAACACAGAGAAAATCAACCATCTCTGAAACCTGTTAAACTGGGCTATTTGCAAGCAAATAACAATCCCATACAAAACAGTCTGCCTATCTGGAGAACTATTTGTCCTTCGGAGATGTAGCTGAACCAAGAAATATTAATGCACAAACAGAGTGGCAATCTTGCAAATGGTTGCCTAATATGTTTGTAAAACTCTTCAGTGGCAGAAACTTCATGGTGAGTCGCACCTTAACTAACTCTAATCTCATTCCTTATAGATGAGATCATAACCTATCTAAAATAATGCATGTATGAAGCATATATATGAGAAACTCCATAATAATTTGGGGATTTTGCTTTATTATTATTATTATTATTATAGTATTTGGGGATACTTTCAAAATTTGTAAATGAACACACTTCCTCAAAAGAGGAATTTTCCCTTGGACAACTTCCCTACACTGAATATTTCAGCCACCTCACCCTCACCTCCACGTTATACCTGTAAATAAAAATGTATCTTTGCACTTGAAGCAGTCTACTTTTGTTCCACCTGAAGAGAGAGAAAGCAGTTACTAATCAGTGAGAAGCAACAGCCCTCTTCCCTCAAATAACCCTGAGGGATCAAAGGAGGAGACATAAGTACGGTTGTATTGTAAAAATGTAGCAATACCTCACAGTATATTGCTAGGTTTGACACTTTTTGTGTAATCGCTCTGCTGTTTCCAATATAAAATACCTGTTTGTGAGATTTTCTTTTCAGTATTTACTAAAATAAAGTTTATAAGACATTATAGCTAGTGTGACTGTGCAAACACAGTTCACTTACAACTTCAGAGCATAAAGGTCACGATGGGATCCCAACTCAAAAGCAGGTCTTGCAGCTGAGACAAGTAGGAATAGATTCCCTTTGTTATAAAAACTGCATATTGAACATGGAGAGTATGCTCTGACATTTATATTCTTCTCTACCATGCATATTTAACATAGCTCTATTGCATGAATATATAATTTGCTAGTTTCCAGGGATAATAGAAAGCAGAATGGAGAACACATAAGCATTCAAAAGAGCAGGAATGTGAAAGGTAAGGTTGCAACCACAGATACATATCTCTAGCAGCTGATGTTACTCTGATTTTATTCAGATAATCAGAATTCACTAGTTATGTACATAAAAAAAAATATCACATGACTTAAAGAGCAATATCAAAATGTACTTAAATCAGACTGAAGAAGTTCAAGCAGCTCAGATTGTAATACATACTTATTCTGGGTATATACTTAAGACTTCCAGGTTCTGTCTTCCGAATTTGGCTAAATATTTGGCTAATGGAATGCTTACAGAAGTAGTTGTTACTCCATCTTTCATGTCTTTCCTCTCAAAAGTTCCCTGCAGTTGTCATTCAATGTGGCAGAATGGGCAATTTCTGCTCTCAAAGTGAGTACCAAAAACCTGAAAAAAAAGAGAAATTGCAAATAACGTTTTCAGAAAAAAAACTATGCAGTCTTATGGTTTTTTCATGAGCGGTGAATAAAATTAAAATGCAACTCTAACAATGCAAAATCCGTTACTGGGCATAGTGCTCAATTCACTAGTCTTAAAACAGGAGTGTTAACTGAAGGTGAAACTTAAAGAAAAGAGTTGCAATTCTGGTAATACAATTTGGTCTCTTTCATACTAAAAACATTAAAGAAATGCAGATGATGAAAAATACAGAGGGTATCCAAATGTTCATTTTGATATCAATTCAGTGCCATACCACTTCTGAGCAGGCCTCAGGCAAGAAACCAAATGGAAACTACAACACCGTATGTAAAATATTTTGCAATGTAGATGGATTAAAACCAGTGCTGTTGACCTATAAGGATTGTGCATGTGTAGGGTATTGCATGTTTGAAAAAAGATGATAGAATAAATTATGCACTCAGTAAATACAGAAAGAGCATTTTCAACAGCATGCCTCATAGAATGGGGAGATTAGACAAAGTGGAGAAGAGTCTGGGTTAGCATTTGCCAATATACGGTTTGGAAGAACATTACTTTTCTACTTGCTATCTATAAGTTCTGTATTTCAGACCACTATTAATAATAATCATTTATCTAAACTTTCTTCTTGTTTGGTTTTGGGGTGTTTCTTTTTTTAGAGGGTGAGGTTTTATGAGTTTTTATTTGGTTGGTTGGTTGGTTGGTAGGTTTGGCTTGGCTTGGGTTTTTTTTGCTTTTGTTCTCTTTATTCTTCTTGAAGACTGTGATTTGCAAAGAGTCTTTCAGGTAACATTAAGATAGTTAAACCAATGTATCTAGAGTTTGTTTTGTCTATTACCTCTTGTTTAGGGACATCAGTGTAATTTTTCAAGCTATTGTTTTGATGGGTTTGAGGCTGAATTTGTTTTAGACTTGCTGGATTGATTCTTGTTTTCTTAGTTTCCCTATGTCTATGCTTTATTTTTGCTAGCTGTTTTCTCATGCGCAGTCAGGGCCAGATTTAACCCTGATTTACATCTCTTACTATTTTTTACACTGCATTGTACAGAATGCTAGATTTTGTTCATCACTTTGTTCTTCTCCATGGCAGATTTTCACAGATTTAAAATGCTAGAAAATTCCTAACATGGGCTACATTCAATTCCATGTAACGAGAAAGCACAAGAGCTGTGCGCAATTTAAGTCTCCCTTAACAGTGTCAGAAAAGGCTGATCTAGGATTTCATAAACAAATTGACCTTGTGTTGTCCTCTAAATCAGGGTGAACTTCACCCTATAGTAATAATGGCCGTAGTAACAACAGCAATTGCAAACAGTGCTATTGGACTGCAACCAGCCAGGACAATTTCAGGACAGCTACTATACAGCTCAAATCACTGAGCAAACAGATGCTTAGCAGGTTACTATTATATCTGTTAGTTCTTGACAAAGAAAATCTCCTGGGCACCACCAGGGCACCCTATCACTGTAGAAAAGCTGCTTAAAACAGAAGCTATCATGAAAAACTACTCAAAACCCACAAAAGCCTAAACCAAAACCAAGACCCTCAAAAGCAACACAGCAGGGAACACATTATTATGGTGTACCACATATAGGTCAGTGTTACAGAGTTCTTCAGGACAATAGTGGCAAAAGAAAGATCAAGAAAGGAGTTGAAATACCATCTCAGAAAAGCTGTTTGATTTATTCTTGTTCAGGTTTTGTAAGAAGCTTGAATGCTTAAACGTCTGGCTAGCCTGTACTAGGGAAACACCGAGACGTCTTTTCTGTTTGTTTTTTGTTTTTTGTGCAAACGTTTAAAAATATATAAGGAAAGGATGAAATGATACATCAGATGAAATGATAATCAGATACATAGACATTTACAATACAAATATATGGAAAGGAAAATAAAGAAATCTTCTGAAGCACAACTCATTGACTTGCTCATTGATATGAGGGAAAAACCCATTCAGAATGAGTCCCTTTGTATAAGCAATTTTTGTTCCTGCCTCTGCATTTGTTAATACACCATCTTATGCAGATGTCTGAATATAAAACATTTCTGTAAAACTAAATACTTATTCTAGGAAAATTTAACCACAGATCATTTTACTCTACAGATGATTACCTAGGCCAAACAGGGGCTTGAAAGCTTCTTCTAATATCTTTGAAAGATTTTAAATTGTGAGGGATTCCCAGAACCCATCTGCTTTTGTGTCACAGGAAAAATAGTACTTGAGTCTCCTGATAGTTCAGTTCCTCTGTGTTTATTTAATTGAGGTAAAGACCTACTGGCTGCAATTTATCTGACAGCTGGTTGTGCACATGAAATTGCAAATACCATACTAAGAAGTTTTAAAACAAAAGAAACACATGAGTAGAAGAGAGAGCTTGTTTCAGAGTTATTCCAAAATTGTGGCAAAATTCTACAAGGGTTTTGGGCACCAGCAGTCTTCCCTACCAAACTGACATATTTGAAGATTTCTATATATATACAATGTTGTATCTTATTTCACAGTCAATGTGGGCACATATATGTGTATATATATGAATGTGTATTAAAAACACATAAAATACTGCCTGTTTGTATTATAGTATTTCAATGGGAGATCTCAAGGTCTATGACTATATGACAATAGCAAGGTACACAGAACAAAATGGGATAGAATAAAATACTCAGAGACAGATCAGTTACTAACCACTTATCCAGAAATATAAAGATACTGAATTACAAAAGTGTTAATTGCTGGAAGGGTTAGGATACACGGAGGCTGTGAAGAGCTCTTCACACGAGAATGACTTTTGCTTGGTAACATTAGGAATACAGTACTTAATATAATCATTTGGGTTTGGTCTTAATTTCAGTAAATTTCTATTAATCAACTATTAGTTTTACCTGCAGATTCTGTCTAAACCACTTCTGAGGGCAGAAATTTATTTTTAAATTGTTGTTTATTTTTAGGTAGTGATAGGTGTTCGTAATACTTTAAATGGACTATCTGCAAACAAAAACCCTAACCTTGATGGGTTTCCATTAAAAAAAAATGTATTTATAATACATAGAAATATGTGAAAGTGCAGTGTGTAGCTAGTGATTACTGTCATATCGATGTTGATCAGCATGCTAATATTGCATTGAAATTGAGAAAATCACTATTCATTGTTAAAATCATACACTTTTCATAAATGTCATGCTATTAAGTGAATTAACTTTCATTAAATGGATATGGGGTATTCTTATAACACAGAAAAAAATCAGCAGTAGAATCAAAACTTAAAAAAATCCATTTTGTAATGAAATACCAACATTATTATCCTGTGTACATTTTCCTTAATTGAAAGCAAATGTGCAATGAAATTAAGAGCATGTTGCCAACTTGTTCAAATGGAAATTCGGGAGCAACTGACAGAAGAGTTTTTTTACCTACTTAAGTGTGACACGTCCTCCCGTGACATATATTGAGCTCTGTCAAGAGGCTTGAGTTTACAGTAAGTTTTCTGGCATGAGTGTTGGGAGTGAGATTTTTCCTCTCCATTCCTAGCTGACAGAGCTGTGTTCACAGTATATTATAGCACAGGCCTGGCTTTATTTTTAATACATAAAGCTAAAAACACGCATGAGTCTTTGCAATATTGATGCCTTTGATTTCAAGACCTGTAAGACCATGTCTGTGTTTTCAATAGCGTTTTGTTTATAGACACTTCATTAGTCTCTGGTTTCAGAGTGAGTCTCTAAAAGACTGCAGAAATAAAAATTATAATTAAAAGTAATAGGTATTTATAAAATGTGTGGAGCAACTTACAGGAATTTATGAAGCTGAGAAAAGAGTCTTACAAAAATCAGGAGGAGGAGAGGATTTTATGATCTACAAAATCCAATAGATACAGTTATACTAGATGCCCACACAATTTGTACCAGTGTAAATGAAATAGTTTTCTCCTTTAATAAATGCTTTGGGGAATATGCTGCAAAAAGGTTCTTGTTCCTTTTAATTTGAAAGTAGCCTACCCCTGTTAATTACTGTATTCAGGCAGTCACGTACTGCATATAACAGTTGTAGCCGATGAAGTCATGGAATGCTTTAAATCAGAACAGGCAAGAAGAATTTTAAAAGGAGAATATTATATTTATTGGGTTTTTCTTTATATCATTCTAAGGAAAAAAATACATGAGAGAAATGAAGTCTGAGAATCCACCGTATTGAATGAACGCAATGCAAATATTTTATTTACAATTTGTATTTCTTTGATTAAATATGTTTATTTAGTAACTTAAATTGCAAGAAATATTTGAAGAGTGTTATCACTTTCAGGGCCTCTTCTCAAACCAAGAATTAAACCAAAAAAATTGACAACAATCAAAGACATTTAAAAATCAGTCAGAAAATTATGACATCTTTCTACTGGGATCTGGATGCTTTCACTTGTTATGAAATATCATAGATGCACTGTTTCATACTGCTTCTCTAGATTTCAAGGAGGATTTCTGCTAAACTGTATTCCTTTGAATGGTTAAAATGGTATCTATGCTTTTTTGGCATTGAAATACTGTCTGAAGGGTAATGCAAAATGGACATCTTTCTGTTTGGTTGGTTGGTTTTTTGTGTTGGTTTTTTTTAAACAAAAAGCAAAGCTTAAGTATACCAGTTACACCACAATGTCATTAGTATGCAAGGATATCATTCAAGTCAAATGTCAGCAATAATTTCACATGTGTGCTGGCACATTATATGGAAGGTACTCAAAATTTTAACCAGGAATTGAAATAGAAATAACAAACATACATAGAAAAGGAGACGTAAAAAGTCTTTTGAAATATGGTTTTATTCAGGAGCCATGAGGCAAATGAAACAGCGATTTCACTGCCTGTCCCTCTTTTAAAGCATGGAATAAAAATGGTAAATTGTGATCCACACCTTGTATACCAATCAAACATTGCAAGAACAAGATGGCATTTACTCTAGAACTTGCTTACTAGCTTTGACATAGGTCAGTCTTTACTTGTTTTAGAGAAGCTGTTCCTGATTTAACGTACTGTTAATCAAATGGAAGTGAGATCTACATCTACTGAGACTAATAATGCAATCGAGTGCTAGCTACACTTTTTCATAGGTAAATATTCTTTCTACATTATTTCCACCAGCAAATGGACTTGAAGAAAGTCTAGTTCCGCGGTCACCTTCAAGTCAAGTAGTTCTATTGATGACATATACTTTGGTGTCTCAGATTGCCACCTTTCTCTCCCACCAAGGTATATTACGCTGATGATGACATCAGACGGATGCCTCAAGGACCACTTTTTCTTGTGAGCCAGGTACAGCATCCATTACTACCCTGTTGCTCCAGAGTGGACAAAGAATGGTCAGTAATTTCTGTGGGAAACCCTCTAAGACAGCATCAAAGACAAATATATTCATTGTGCCCAGTTTTTTTAACCCACTCCAGCAAAGAGAGACAAGTGTATCTTGTGACCCCAGAGGTGATTGTTGAGTTCAGCTTCTGACAAGTTGTGAGCTCAAACGTTCATGTGAGGAACAGTGTTTTGATTAGGCTAATTCATAGCTGTCGGTCTGAATAATGATCTAGTTTGGAGATAACTGGCAGAAGAAGCAAAAATAAAAATTAATTTTCACCAGAATATAGGAACCGGGCAGAACAAAGAGAAAGTCTTGATCTGAACATTTTACAGTCTAAACAGATGATAAGTTTTTAGACAGAGTACAAAGACTCCTTTGAATAATGACAAAAGCTTCTGCCTAGCTATTCTGTGGTTAAAAGTGCTATATTAGCTCAGGCAACAACAACAAATCTCTGAATGTGGAAGCAACTCCATCACCCAAGCTGTAGTTAATGAAAGGGCTGTCTCTGCCCCTTACTCAGACTTCGAATATTGCATGGTTTCTGTCCAGGGTTCTGGTGGATTTATAACATGGGTCAGAATATCATTAGTACAGATTTCATGATACATCATTAAAATATGTAAATAATTCTGGTCATAACATAACATAACATAACATAAAATAACATAACATAACATAACATAACATAACATAACATAACATAACATAACATAACATAGCATTTAATAAATTATTAATACTTCTGGTTTACAGATGGGGATTACCTTGATCCGTCCTCACCCCTGGAGTCAAGAAATTCCATATAATGAAAGCCCTATATGCCCCATATTAATAAACTGAAATTTCTTAGCATTCCCAGGAGCTTTACAGTGAAATGTTATAACTAGTCAGAGTGCCAGTAAAATAACATTATAGGAGGCATGTATTTTTTTTAAGAACAGTTTATGGGTATTTCTTACAGTACTTGTTACAAATAATTCTACAGATCATGAAAAAACATTAACACTACCTCTGTCTTTATATTCAGTTGTGGGGGGGTTGGATTTTTTTTTTTAATTAAATATACCGTCTGTATTTTAATTGCCACAACAGCAGGGGGGTTGATATGTCACCAGTCATTTGTTAATTCATCCATTTTGAAGTTGAATTAAGTGACTGTTTGTCCTAGTGTATATTCCTGCTGTAATGGGAAGTGTACCATTGCAAGCTGAGGCTCTGATGTTCAAAAATGTTAATACCGCAGCAACTGGTACTGTGATGATGAGCAATAAATTATGACAAAGGCAAAAAAAAAAAAAAAAAGGTGTTCATATGCATTTAGCCATAAAGCTGATGTTTTCTTATGAACCAGTATAAGGAAATATTTTTTAAAAGCTGGGAGCTTGTTTGAAGTTTTTGTTCTCTTGAATATAGTTATTATTTTGTTTTAATTTCTACTCCTTAAAGTTGCAGGGGTTTATGGATTTTTATTATTTTGTAATGGGTGGGATATAAAATGGGAGCACTGCAGGACAAGTGTACAAATCATAGAATCATAGGATCATTTTGGTTGGAAGAGACCTTTAAAATCATCGAGTCCAACCATTAACCTAATATTGCCAAGTCTGCCACTAAACCATGTCCCTCAGCACCACATCTACACATCTTTTAAATACCTCCAGGGATAGTGACTCAACCACTTCCCTGGGCAGCCTGTTCCAATGTTTGATAACCCTTTTGGTGAAGAAATTTTTCCTAATATTCAGTCTAAACTTCTGCTGGCACAGCTCCTGGCCTTCTCCTCTCATCTTACCATCTAACGCTTGGGAGAAGAGACTGACCCCCACCTCTCTGCAGCCTCCTTTCAGTTAGTTGTAGAAAGCCATAAGGTCTCCCCTCAGACCCCTTTTCTTCATATTAAACAACAGTTCCCTCAGCTGCTCCTCATAACACTTGTGCTCTAAACCCCTCACCATCTTCATTGCCCTTCTCTGGACACGCTCCAGCACCTTAATGTCTTTTCTGTAGTGAGGGGCCCAAAACTGAACACAGTATTCAAGGTGTGGCCTCACCAGTATTGAATATAGGGGGACAATCACTTCCCTAGTCCTGCTGGCTATGCTCTTTCTTATACAAGCCAGGATGCTCTTGGCCTTCTTGGCCACCTGGGCACACTGCTCGCTCATATTCAGCTATTTGTCAACCAACATCCACAGGTCCTTTTCTGCCCAGCAGGACAGAGCTATCCTACCCTCAGGTATGTCAACACTCCCACCCAACTTGGTTTTGTTTGCAAACTTACTGAGAGTGCACTCAATCCCCATGTCCAGATCATTGATAAAGATGTTAAACAGAACAGGCCCCAATACTGAGCGCTGGGGAAGAGGGCTCCCTCCATTAAAGCAGTGAGATGGGTCACAGGAACAATGGATAACAAATAATGACAATAAAATCATTTAAATAGGGCTAAAAGAATGATAAATTTTAGTGGAAAAACACTGAAAAACATGGGCTGTAGATAAATTCATCATAATTCTTACCATGCCAATAAAATATCTACAGAGTAAAGGAACACTTCATGCCATAAGACTCTTCTGCTCTTCACTAAGTATTCTCTATCTGGGTGACTAATGTGGTCATGATGGAGAAACAAAAATGCCAGAAGACATAGCACCTGCTACAGACAGCCTGTTTAAAACCTTAGAGTTGTCATCATATACAGTTTGCTATTCCTGTAAAATTAAATTTTGCTGCCCTTGTTCGCAAAGTGTGTTCATGAGCTCAGAATAGGCTTCTGGAGAGCTGTTCAAGTCCTCATAAGGCAGGTCAGAAAAATCAGGCCACCACAGCTTGCACAAGTTTATTTCCAAATATTTTGGAGTCTTCTACCATAGTTTTTGACACAATATTCAGACAAGACAGATAATCTGTTGATATTCTACTGTGAAACTACAATGGCCAAGCTAGTTTCTGCTCTTCTGCTCACAAAGGAAAATTTTTCTAAATTTAAAAAAGGTATAATATTTCTGGTAGGAGTATAACTGAAAAGAGTTCTAGTCCTAAATCTATTTTTACTTGTCAAGCAATAATTTAGTGATTTTAATGTAATACTCTGATATTTTCATTCACACTTATCCTCATTTTTAAAAGAAAAACAAAAAAAAGGAAAAAAATGTTTCTTGAAAGATTGAGCCAGATGTTAGCAGGTAAAAAACTAGAAGAGCTGTTTTAATTTTAAATATTAAATAAATAGCTAGTTTAAGCACTCTTCCAGGACAATGCCCTAGCAGCTTATGTTCCCCAGAACCTCTCTGCATCTTTTCTTCTCTTCCAGTGTAGAGCACAAATGTTTCTGTGCTTGCAGAGTGAATTAGACCTGGCTGAAAAAACCAATCCAAACCCATAGAGGTTATTTTTCAGGGGAATCATTTACTCTGTCTTTTACACTCTGGGTAAGCAAGCCTGTGAACAGCAAGGCTAGACAAAAAAATCCAGGGTCAGAGCAGGCACTTCCGCATCACTGAAAGAAAATTAGCTTCTAACAGTGATCTAAGTATTGGCAATTTATTCCAGTTATCAAGGCAGCTCTTTTCCCAGGAATTTGTCCATGCTTATCTCATTGAAAAAGCATAACATGTTCTTCCTCACTTTCTGGTGCCTTTAAGTCCCAGCCACAAACGAAACACAAGTAGTGGAGCTTGCACCCAGTGCTCTCATGAAAAAGACCCCTCGCTATGTCATAAACTAGAAATTTGACTCCTGTTATTGCAACACATTGAATAGCAGATGAATATGAGCTAGAAACCCAGTTCTAATAATACTGAAGGATTTTTAAGAAAAAGTTTAGAAAAAAGAGTTGGATGGTTTTTTTCCTGCCCTGGCCTAGGGTCTGACACATTTTGATTGAGTCTTCTGAATTCAAACAGAGAACAAAAACATTTTAAACAGAATAAAAACATGTAAATTATGAGTTTTATCAACAAGCACTACTCAAACAAAGCCTTGGCTAGAAGAATGGGTGATGGAGAAATGAATGGGAGAGCAGTCTTCTAGTCTTTTATCCAGATTTCATTTTTTCTACTATATTTTTTTGAATATTCAAAAGGCATTACTGATAATTTTCAGCTTTTTGTCACTTTGGCTAGAAGCTCCACAATGACTGTTTTCTCTGTTGAAGCAGGGTTTATAAGTAAAAATACATACAATTTCTTTTTAGACTAGCTAGTGTAACTAAGAAAAGAGTAAGCTTTCAGGCCCTTGCTATCTGAAAGAGGTAACAAACTTCAGTCTAAACACAGGCTGACAACATTTGGTCTGAGTTTAACTTAATTATTTGAATTAGGGTTTTCTTAGTGCTTGACTAAGCTTTTGACAACTTGTGAAGTGGTATGTGAGTACTGCTGAGACTGAGAACAAGATGATGTTTTATAAATATACTTGGCAGAGAAAAAGAGAAATTCATAGTGAAAATTAGCTTATAAAGACTCAAGAACCTTGGTATGTGAAGTAAACTGTGTTTTGGCAAGCCCATTCAAGTAAATTTACCTAGCATATAAGCCTGAGGGAGGACTCAATTTTTCTATTCACCCATCATTCATTCTCCTGCTCCCATTTCAACTTCCAAACCCTGTCCTTCCCTCAGGGAAAGCACTACTTGTGATTCAGTGAGGAAAAAACGGCATCTGATCCTACACAAATCCAAAAATGCAGCATCAGGACATCACTCGTAAGGTTTCTGACTCACCACAGGCCTAACCAGCTCCTGGGTACAGCTATGCTTCTCTGTTAAAACAGAAAAAAGGGATGGTGGTTTGATAAGGGAGATAGATAAGTAGAATTTTTGAGTTCTGAGAAGAAATACATGTATATATATATTCCATTTCTGCTTCTAGTCTTTCTTTTTTTCCTCTTTTTATAAACTGAATTGTACATTTATTTTTTTTTTAGTGTTGATGCTAATTTTGAATTATTTAGTGTTTGAGTTGCTTAACCTATAATGGGAGAAGAACTTTCATGAGTTTTCCTGCTTTGTGATTTTTAAAACCTTTGTTTTTGGCACAAAAAGATTACAGAGAAGAATATTTTTGTCAACTTGCTTTGACATTTTCAAATGTATTCCTTTTACATTTTCCTCTGAAAATACATCTTGGAGTAAAACCTCGTGAAAAGTGTGAAACAACTCCATACTGTGGTGGATTTTATAAAAATTATTAGAAAATTTTTGGAATTCTATCCATTTTAACAGCTTACTTATGAATTGCTGACAATATGTGGATATACATAGTTAACCCTTCTGAATTTATATGTAAATGAAAGATATATATTTTCATTATATTACATTTCTGTTTACAGATAAATAGACATACTGCATAATATATAAACCTGAAGCATTCCTGGAAACACAGGAATAAAGAGATCATCTGGGCCTGCTGTTTACTCCTGGAGAAGATCAAGTAACACACCTGTAATAAGATTAACGTTTTCCTGATACCTAAAATAAACAATCGTTTCTGTAAATAAAGTTCATAACTTCTCATTCTGGTAATCAGAATACTGAAGAAACAGAAAATCACTATCCTTCTTACAAGAAACATTTTCAGATTGGGAGACCATTATAAAGTCTCCAGGACTTATTTCTCCTTCCTCCCCAGGCACACAGTCTTCTATTTTTAAAATAAAACAAAACCATTCCTCCAGGTTTTCCATTCTTTCTTCACTGGTCTTACGTGCTTTTTTTAAGTTTTAATCTACTCGATCTGATTCCAGTTTTTCCCCAGCTTTTTAACAGCATCTGAAACTGGAAATAATTCTGTAGCTACACTATTTGGAGAGGAATAATTATACTTCACCTCATTTTCTGCTTGCAACACACTTGCTAGTGTGTCAGAAAATACTATTTGTCTTTTCAACAGCAGTAGTTACTTATTTGGACACACTTTCAGCCTTCTTTATCCCAGATTTGTATTTTTCTCAGCCTGTTTGCTATCATCACTGTGTATTTTGATTTATTTTTCTTTGTGTGCAGTTTTTCTACTTTACTGTCTTGAATTTCATCTTAAAGGTTTCTGACCATTTCATTGATTTATCAGGATCAATTTATATTCACAACTTGTCCTCTGAAGGGTTTGCAGCACTTACTGTTGGGTGTCAAGGCTGATAAGTCATCTAAGTTGTTAAAGAAACCATTAAATTACACAGGACATAAGACAGATCTCTGCAGGGCCACCCACATCAAGGATCTTCCTAGCTTATTGACAGCAAACTGTTGATAGCTGCTATTTAAGCTTGATGATTTCAACCTGATGTGAATCTGCCTGTTGGTATTTTAATGCATACCATATGACACTGTCTGAAAACTACGGAAATACAGAACTCCATTAAAAGGTAATTGTAAATTGCAAATAGACCAGTTACCTGTCTTATAGAAGTTGTTCATGTGCATGAAATTCTGCCTGGAAAGAACAAGAAAAAATACACTGAGCAGTATATGAGAGCTTTAGTTTGCAATCACAAATTCTGTCATAACATGACATTTTAACCCATATTGTCTTCCATTTTTGTATTCTGTACAGATATTACGAACGATTGCATAGCAGTATGCTTACTCTTCGCATTCCATCCAGTCAGCTATCATATTATGATTCTCGTCACTCACGCAACCTTCAAAAAGTGTTAACATCTATCAGCCACCTCCTTCACTTTCCACACCTGAGGCAAATATACATTAAACCCCTGTGCCATTATTAATTCAATTTGTATGGAATATAGATCATCTTAAGCCAAGATAAGAATAAACTCTACAGTACTGTATTTACAATTTTATGCTTCTTGTCATTATGAGTAACTGAAACACAGGACTTACAAAAGTAAATCAAATTATTTTCTTTTTCTTCTACATCAAAACAGAAATAATTGTGAAAATCTCTTTTGGTAAATAGATTTTTTTCTTTTGGTCAATTGTTTTGGTAAATTTGTCCTGATTTTCTATGAAAGTTCATCACAAATATTTGTAAAAACTCTAGAAAAATATTTATCTCCTGCTTATACCAGCATAATGCTGCTTTTTAAAAAACAAGCAAACAAAACCCATTATTTCAGAAGGCTGAAGATGCCAAAACCACACAAATATTTTGTTTACAGTGCTAGACAAATTTGGAACCTATTGTGGATTACCTTGAAGATGACATTAGAGACCTTGAATTTAGTAAGATCTTCCATGAATAGAGCCATGTATTGAATAGGTTGCTGATTTAATGGGTAAGCCACGCTTCCTTTGGTGGCACGCTGCAATATTATGTAACATCTGAGCTCTTCATAGCACTGTGCTGTGTTGGCGGTGCTTAGCCCAGAGGTGATGGAATTGTGAATAACTGAAGGGAATAATTGTGAATAACTGGTCCACAATCCATCAGAGAGGAAAAATGTTTTAACCTAACTAGAAATAAAATGGGAGGAATCACACTGATACCGGTTCATTGACCACTTGGTGGAATTTTTTTTAATGTTTCTACTGGGAGGACCTCCCAGGAATTTATGCTACCTTAGGAAATCTGAAAACATCAAGACCTGTATGTGTATAATAATGGCCTAGGGAAGGGACAGCTTTTTGCTTAAAAGGCAAAGGCTTCCCTGAAATAAGAATCACTGAAAATCAGTATTTTGTGGAGGGGGTAAAAAAAAAATCCAAATAACCAACAAAAAAATGACAGTAAAGGAAAAAACAAACTAAACTAAAACAAACCACCACCAAACCAGATCTCAATGAATGATGTTATAGTAAGTCTAATTTTAGCTTCCAGACTTTTTAGGGGTGGGGGGTAGCTACTGGTGACCACTTTTAATATATTCTTGTATCACTAATGTGATAATTTTATCATCCTAAGGACAATTTTACCAGTCATATCATAATATGTTTCTGAAAGAGAAGAGACATATTTCAATATGTGCTATTGAATTGCCAAACTTTATCTCACAGTATTAAAACAAAAAATTGGTAATAAAATTTGACAACCTCATTGAAGAAGTAATTTTCTGTTTCATTTTTGCAAATTAATTTCATGATATATTAAGAGTTTGTTTGTCATACATTTTTAGCACAACTCATTACTCTGATATGACACTCAGTAACTTAAGAGGAATATGATATTGCACTATATTGATCTAATATCTTATTAAGTATTTCATAATTTCTTAGGAATGTCTGTTTCAGAGAACTGCAGAATCATAGAATGGTTTGGATTGGAAGGGGCCTTGAAGATCCTGTATTTCCAACCGCCCTGCCATGGGCAGGGATGCCTTCCACTAGACCAGGTTACTCAAAGCCCCATCCAGCCTGTCCTTGAACACCTCCAGGGGATGAGTATCCACAGTTTCTTTGGGCAACCCGTTCCAGTGTCTCACCACTCTGACTGTATAACAACTGGATTTTTATTTGTTTGCGTGTTTGTTTGTTTGTTTGTGACAGTTGACAGGTGACAACTTCTGCTCTTGTTTTGTACAGAGGTAATGATTTGTTATCCTTTTAAGGGAGAAAAATTTCAGGAAAAATAGAACTACATAACATATTAAAACCAAAATGATGCAACAAAATCCAAGATGCATGACGTTATCTTTTTCCCCAGTAACCACCTCAAAGTACATTTTTTAAGCTGTAGAATCTGAGGAAAGATATGCAGGAAAGTGTTGACACATTGAGTATAATCTCTCTCTCTTCCATTTTATTTTATTTTATTTTATTTTTTATTTTTTATTTTATTTTATTTTATTTTATTTTATTTTGTAATAGTGGTAAGACCATTGTGGTTATCATCAAGGTACACAATGGGATGATCATCACTTCTTACAATCTAATTGCTTGCACCTTCAAGCTGCAACTTCTGCTATGACTGCCTGGAGCCATATTGATTTAAACTTGTCTATCAGGATGCATGTGATTGCCTCCACAGAGTGAATTTGCACTCATTAGTGCTTAAGTAGAAAGAACACACAAACTAAGGCTCTAGAGTGAAAAACTAAGTGATTTTTCTGTGCTCCATTGATTTCAGTTGACTTCTAAATATCTATCCACATACATGAAATTGCCAAATCAGTGTTCACACACTGTAGCACGGCAAAAGAAATGGCTGCAAAGAGTGACTCACTGGATATTGGTGAGTATAGAGGAAGGACAGATAAGTGTAAGCTGTAAGAAATAGTAAGATCGTTTTCCTCCAAAGTCCAATGTGTAAAAGCCAATACTTCAAAATAAAGATTTTAAGTACCCGTCTTTGTCAACTAGTACAAAACTGATGCAGTTCCAAAGACTGTCTCACGGTCTCTAATCAGTAAAATGTAGAGCAACTGCTATGACGGTGTGACATTAAAAATGTGAACATGACAGAAAAGCCTCATCTATGACAGAAAGCCTCATCAAAACCCAGAAATTTTTAATTGTTCCCTTTTGTGATGCTCTTCTTAGAAGAAGAGTGAGGATGTAAATACCTAAAGCCACAAAATTCTATAGTACCTAATTCAATATTATAGAGGTAATAACTCTGACGTTAATACAGGAAATTATTTCAAAAGTCTCTCTTAAGGACATTCCAAGATAACATTTCCTAGCTCCTGGAGAGAGATTAAGTTTTGTAACAATTTTATACAGAGAGTTTGTTGTATTGTTCATCCTATATGGAGAGTGCATTTTGATTTCTGTACAGAATTTCTAAATTAACAATTCCTGACCGTCTTAGGTATGGAATAGCATTACACAGCTTTCAAGAGATTTCATTAGGACTTTAAACCAAAAACAGAGTGCTATCAAACCCAGACTGCGGAATGATCAAAAACCACGTACACAAAAAGTATTTATTTATAATATTCCCCAGTAATCAGCAGACATAAATTGTATAATACAAGGCAATTGAGCATGTACTATAATTCCCTGCTGTGATTCTGGACTATAGTTTATTCAAGGTAACACAGTATTATTTTGAAGTCATTATTTTAAAGTCATGATTCAGCTTGCTTTTTTTTTTTTTTTTGACAGGAAGTAATATATTAATAAATAAAGTAGGGTACTGTGAATTACATAATATTTCTCAGAGCTGTATGTTCATGTTACCTATGCGGTGCTTGTGTACTATAAAAGTTTTAATTTATATGACATTTACTGTGTGTGCTATCAAAAGATTAATGCCCACAGATACCTACTTCTCTAATATTAAAGCTGTGTCTGATATAACTCAATAAATCAGGCATTGTCTATAGCATTAAGAAGGGATAGGTAACTCCTAAAGAGAAATTTATTCCATTTCAAAATACCTGTCCAACAGAAATGAGATACGTCAGTCTCTGAAGTTATCCACCTCTTTTGATTAACTACAGAAGTAGCATAGATTACTATCTTAGACTAAACTTTTAGGTAGCTAAGGTTAGGTTACATCAATCTCCTGTCATTCCCTAGTTCCAGAATACCCACAGCATTATGAGATGTGCTGGCAGCCTCTAAGTTAATTAGAAATTATTATGTTCTACAGAATCAGCAAACATCTGTATTAAAACATAATGCACACTTAATCAGGAAGCGTTAAGGGAGTTACATTCCACACTCCAACCCCTTCCCTCTTGCAACATTGAATGTTCTGGATTTATCTTTATGATGCAGAGAGAAAGAGGGAGATTGAAAATCTGGACCTGAAAGAAGAAGAAAAGGAAAAAAAAAAAAAGAAAGAAAACAACAACAAACAAATATATGAAGAAAAAGACCTGCTGTAACCTAGATTCTGAAGACACTGTTTGGGAATGTTGTCTTGCACATGACATGCACTGAGTGGCTTCTGCGGGTCCATTTGCACTACTTTATGTTGATATTTATGCTTTGTTCAAGATGACTTACAGCTTTCCTTTCACCCATTGTGTATACATTTGCCACACTAAATACCAGTGGATATCTCCCTGTTTGCATTCCTCAAAGTAGACATTTTCCAGCTAACACCTTGGGGATAGAATGGCTGAACTGGGAAAAAAGACAGAGATTATATTCTACAATTAATTTCATAGGGAAGCAAGAATAAACCTAACTCATTCACATAAATTTAGCAGTTTCTGTATTCAAACCGTTGTTCCTTGAGTAGCTCAACTTGCCAAATCACCTTCTCCTGCCGAAAAAAATATGTATTCCCTCTCCTTATTTTCCCTCTGCCTACCCCTGCTGCTGCTTCTAGTAGTATGGTCACACTCTCACGTGAGCACTGACATTCATAAGATCTTCCAGATCACCAGCTCAAATGATCAAACTATCTGTAGTTTGTTCCATTCCGGTTTTCTGCCAGGTTAATTAGTTGCATTAGTTTATGGCAGGTACAAGAAACAGGTGGGATTGGCACAAGGTTAACAGTGAAAACATACCTGGGAGTGATAGAGACTAGGGCTTCCCTCTTTCAGTGGAAATGAATGCTTAGATTACCTCATCAAGTTGATTGGAAATGCAACTGTAAGTTGTGGTTTCATGACCAGTTTAATACAATCTAAGAATGTGCTGCTATGTGTTCATACCACCTACCTTGTGTGAGCATTGATGGTCATGCAGTCTAAAACTTTGCCAGCAAATAGTAAATGACTAGTTTTCTATATTAGGATCTGCATAGCTTGCCAGAGGGTATAAAATAGGAGTTCGATAATGTAAAATTTATGCCTTGTACTTGCAAATGTGGCTTATTGGATTCACAAAGCTCCTAAAGCTGGGGCAGAAGTAGCAGAAGCATACTTTTAAGACTTGAACAGTGTTTTCAGGACCTGTAGCAGTGTGACAGCAGCATAAAAGGTCCCCATGCTACTGTAAACATTCAGTGCTGCCACAATATTAGTAAAACAAACAGCTTTGCTATTTGCGGTTCTTTTTTAGCAGTGTATGTGATCAAAGATTGAATTTGAAGAACATGAAACATCTTAACTCTAGCAGCATACATAGCTTGGACACAAACATTTTCATCCCAAGGTATTTTTTTTTCTCAAGTTTCCCGTTCATTAAGACTTTCTTGAAAGCCATCATTAAAGTGAAGTGCATAGCAATAATCCACCCTCTACTTATATACATATTTTTTGCCTGTTTTTTTCAGCGAAAGATCAACTAATAAAACCTAATCTCCATGTTGTGCAGGTAACTGGAATTCAGCAGTTTGTGCTGCATGAAGAACGTGTATAACAATGCGAGGTATACAACAATGATTGACTTGACTGACTTCCACCTCATCTATGTGTGTGCCAGCATGTTTGAGACTTTATTGCTGTGCTAAAACATAAATGAAACAACAATTTATCATAATGTCGTGTTGGGATTTGTCTGACCTAACTTTTGTTAGACAGTAGGTCTAAGGCATCATCTCAGTTCCCTCCATGTGTTATAGATGCCAAAGACAACTGGGATGAATCATCCTGTCTGGTGTCCAAGTGTCTCTACCTACTAAGAAAGGTTAGACTAGCTTTGAGATCATGCCTTACTTATCTAGCAAAAACAGAGTAAGATTAATCCTTTGTCTCTAATGAACTCTCTTTATGTGAAAGGCATACTTATTAGCATGAGTTTTATCTATACCAGGCTAGTTTTTGTGGTGTGCTGGGAAATACTGATTCTTACTGCATCCGTACAGAAGATGATAACCCTTCCTATTTACTTAAGCCAGCAGATCTATCCCATACACCAATGAAAATCTTCACTTTTCTGGTATAGTAAGTGAGGGAAATGTTTCTGAAGTAATCCACAAGTAGGCTGATGCAGGGGTATCTTGCTCTTATCTCTTATTAACAGCATTTCTCCAGCTTTTGCTATGCTGGAACAGTATACAATGCAGGACATGCAAAGTTTCTGCTTACACTTTGCTTTATATATAAGCAAAACATGGATGCACTAGAGAATGAAGAGCTTTGTACTTGGTGGTATTTAATATGTCACAACTATCTACTGTTTGTGTTGAAATGTCACTTTCAGCTGATAGCTCAGTAATATGTGAAAGGTTCTCAAAGGCTAAAACTTAAGACTACAGTTACCTCTGGCTTTTTCTAAAGAGAGGGATTTGTTCTTAAACTTCTGAAAACCTGAAAAGCGAGATATATTCTATCTGTTTTGCAGATGTATGCAATTTTTAGATCAGTGGGGCATTGTAATAGCTGCATAATGGGGTTTATGGAATGCTGCCTCTGCAATTTCAGAGCAGTAGCATATAAAAGGTGGGTAATAATGAGTGGTTTCCATTACATGTATTTAAAAAATCAATGTCAACACTTTTAAAAGAAAAGAAAACATTGCTCAACTCATATATGTAGTATTCAGGTTGAGTGTGATTGCTTCGTACTGGAACACCTGTGGGGCAATTCTTTTTTTTTACAAACAAAAGTGAAGTGCGTAGACAAGATCATAGATAATCACTGCCTAGTTAAAACAGTGAAGATACAAAGTATCAGCCCTTTCTCTACATTCAAAGAATTCATTCTGGATCTACTTCACTTAAGTCTTTTAACATAAAGGAATAGGAAATATCTGATATTCTGCATTAATATCTGGAAAAACATAAAGGCCTGCTGACTCCACACAGCTTTCTTAAGGCCACTACTGTAAATACACTGTCGGGATTTCTGCTTTAAGTGGTGGCTTTTTAAAGTCACTGATAGCAGAATTGAAGTCCTAAAAAGAACATTTTCATCAACAGCCAACACACCTTATCATACTCATCAATCAGAGGGGACTATACATTGTAGTGTGTGACTATAGCACCGTCACCCTCTGGGTAATCACAACTTCTCTTTAGATGCTTGTGCCACAAATGGCAGCTCTTTTGTGAGCAGAGGTATACATATCCACAGAGAGCAACACTCCCCTGAACTATCTATCTTTAGCCACAGGGGACTGGGAGGACTGATTGGCTATGGATGCCTTCACTCAATAAAACTCATTAAATTATAAAGACTGAAACAGACCCTGCCATGAGCTTCCTCATGCCAAAGGGGTGCCTTTTTTTTTTCCCGTATTGCAAAATGTAAATGCAAATGATGTGTTTAAAGCATCAAGAAACAGATTCACAAAAAGCAAAGAATAATTACTTTTTTCCCCTCTGCTTATGTGCAAATACAGCTTTTTAAAATTTTCTCATTTTTAAGGAAACCCCAAGACTCTATTCAATATGCAAAATCCAAAGATTAAGGAAATGTACCTCTAAATGATTTTTTTTTTAATCACTGGATATGCTCAAAAGGCAGATTAAAATTCCTATCCTATAAACATTGTGCTTATACTGAAAGCTTTTGTTTATTTCACTTGGTTATATAGTGCAATAAAAGTACAGAATTAACCACAAATTCTCCTATTTCTTTTTGTAGATTATATAACTATTACAGAATGTATTGAAAAAATAGAAATAATGTGCAGTAGGATTGGAAGGTATTTTTGAGTCATTTAACTCTACATACCCTCTTTCCTACACATAAATTAATATACCAGAAATGTAATTGTCTTCTTATAATACTAGAATTGTTCCTTTACCTGAGATTACCAAAAGAAGTCCTTTCACTGAAACAATGACATTAAGAATGTCTGCCTTCTCAAGAGGAGAGGGAGAGGGGAAAGGGAAAACAGAAATTAAAAAAATCCTTTGAACACCTGTTAGCTGTTGATTTCAATCAAACCAGTCTGGCAATTCTGTATGAAGCAAAGTTTCATTGACTGATTCACTGTAAGTTGCACTTCATTGTTTTTTTCTCTTTCTATTAGAGCTATGAAAAACTGCAAATTAGCAGGATTCTGTATCTCAAATGCAAAAACCTAACTTCTGGTCTATGTGCGGTATCATATTTGCTGGACAAAAGAGATTGAGAGAAACGTATTTCTTGTGTTAGAGTACTTTTGAGATTTCTGGAGAAAAAGTCTTGAAAATGTAATAATGTTTTCTTTCTTCTTTGTAAAACTTCTATGTGTGCACACATTTTGTTTACCTGTAGCAAAAAGTTCAAGAATCTATATTCATTTACCGTGTAACTTGATTCAGTTTTAAAAAATATAGTCATTCCAGCTTTATATCATATTAATTATTGTTATTAAAAGTGTATAGCACAGTCTTTAGATGTCTCTTCTACATCTTATAAAAAATAAGAATCTTAGGAAATTTCCATGTAGAGGATGATGTTAAATTGAAATTAAGACTGAAAATTAATAATGTTGGAAGGATGTGATAAAAAGAACAAGTCCTGTTGTAATTTCCAACATTGTAATAACTGTAAGTCCAGTAATAGTTATACTTTTTATAAGTACGTTGGGTTTTTTTGTAAACTTTGCTAGTGATGGAGACTTCACAACAAACCTAAATATACCATTCTTGCTGTTATTTGATGTAACAGTTAGACACATTCATGATCTCAGTTAATCTAACTTCACCTTTGTAGTCCTAATTTATCCAGGTCAAAATTGCAGCTAGTGGATTGTGTGCAAGACTGAAGAGCCTTCTATTATCTGTTCCTCATACAAGTATTCAAACTGTAATACAATCCTCTTTCTGGATTGTATTTCTGGTAAATAAGGCTGAAATCTTGAGCCCCTCAATAAAATGCATATTTGCATTAGCCCAATGTGCGAATTGTTCTTTTCGGAAATGCTTTTCTGTCTGCTGTAATTCTTCAGTTGTGAACTAAACAATTCAAAACAGCATATGGTTGTTAGCAGTGCGCTGATGACAAAGGTAGTACCTCCCATGCTACTTCTTGATACTTCTCCGCTCACAAGTCTATAGATCTGTATAGATCTATAGCAGCTGCATTGTATGGCATATCTGTATCTAATGGATAATCCACTACGAACATCAAACCCTCTCCAAAATCCTTTCCAGTGCCCAAGTAGACTTCCCCACATGAGTTATATTTCCTGCATTTTTTGTTCCTGCAACTGTGGCTGCATTTGACTGTACGTGTATACTGTGCATTTAAGCCCTGCTTTACCAAAGAGTCCAGACTACATTGTATCAGTAGGTGAGCCCTTATACTGTTCATCTTTCCTCTTAAAACTCCATCATATTGCTTCTTCCTGATAACTGATAGAACTGTCAAGCAGTGTCCGGTCACATGTAGAAATACACAGAGACAGAACCAAAATTCTCTCTCATGAAGGGGTGGTGATTTTAAATACATCAATTGTTAATGATATTATTTTGTATTTTAAAGGTTAAAGATGTAGATGAAAGTGAATGCTGTACAATGCATTATCAAAACAATATTTTACTGAAAGTTTTTTTTTAATTGCCACCTACCCTTTTTAAAAAGGTGACTACTTTTCTGTCTTTTCCCTTCCAAGCTTCACGATCAAGCAGGCATAGTGTAAGGATGGAAAGAACATACTTGCTTTGCTTGTTCTAGATTTTCCCGAGGTTCAGTCCAGGACATACAGGAAGGCTGCCTTAACTTGCTTGTTATGAATATTTGTGATACAGAAATGCTAGGATTTTTCTTTGTCTCAAGCCAAAACCCAGTTATTTCTTTACCTTAAGTAATCACTCACTGGTTATTCTGGGACACCACTGATCAGACAGCAGAGAGTTGCCTGTGTGCTCTCTTGTGTCAGGAAGACTCAGAAGAGCATTCTTTGGTCCATGATCTGGTCCAAAAAGCCAGATTTTTTTCCCTCCCTTACTTTCATATCCATATTTCTTATCTTCTTTCATATTGTATCTTATTAGTTAGTTCTCATCTTTTTACATATATATAAATGTAAGACTGTCATCGAAGAGGTCAGCAAATACATGGTTGTTCAACTTATCACATAAATATGTGCTGAAGTCTTGCTGTCATCACGGGGACTCCAGTATACTCTTATGCTAAGTAAGTGCTTAACGGTTTACAGAATTGAGGCTTTAGTTAGGAACGTATAGTTTTCCTCTGCCAGCTCTCATTACTCTACTAAACTGCTTAGTTGTTTGACAAATTTTAATAATTCAGGACTGAAAACTGTGTGACAGAAACAAACTCAACACAGTAAAATTATTTCATGAAATACAGTAAAAAATTGAGGTGGTAAGAAGAAAATACATCTCCAAGGGTTTGGAAATTCATAAAAGCTTTAGACATCTGATCACTTAGCTGTTCATATTGACTGCACTGAGTCTTTGAACTTTCAAAAGTTTGTTTTTCTGGTATTAATACTACCAGAGAAAAATAAAGTAGAAAACAAAAATTGATTTACTGGGCCAGTTCTTTTAGAAGATTATTAATGGGACATAGAATCTTTTAGCTCTAGATCATCAGTTTTCATCTAATCCAATTTTTATGGATTCATAGATTTCCAGGACAGAAGAGGCATTATATTTCCCTAGCCTAAACTCCTGCCTGACACAAACCATAGAATTTCAACCAGTGTTTTCTAAATCAAGCACTTACCAGCTAGTAGAATTAAAGAATAATGCAGAAAGACAGTATCATTGCTGTACCATGAATACTGAGGTGTCTATAGGAAATCACCTGGCTTTAGAATAATATTTAATAATCAGGAATTTGTGCACAAATTCCCCTCTTTTCTCCAGCTTCTGCCACCATTGTTAACTAGAATGGGTAGTACTAGCCACAGTGTCAAGGACATGGAAAATAAACTGCTGTTACAACATTGCAGATGATTTTTTCTGTACTAAATTGAATTATGGTAGAATCCGTTGCCTGTGTTGGATATCATTCTTTATGTTGTGCTGGCGTTATCATTTTCCTATCAGTCTTCAACACTAAATTGTTCAGAATATTTTCAGTTAGAATGTCTTTCATTCAGGAAAGTCTTTAGAATGAAAGCCTTCAGGGAAAGACTCAGATATATCTTTCAGGCCAACTTACAAAGCCAGTGGTCCCAGCATCTAGCCTGGTGTGATACATGAGCTCAAGGGAGGGATTTCTCTTTATACCAAAAAAACTTTGTTTGTTTTTCCAAAACGAAATTATAGAGTTGCATTGTCTCACTATACGTTAGGGAGAGGTTTGATTTTACAGCCCTTAAAGTTAGTGATAATGTGGTTGGGAGCCTCTGGGTGGAGATTAGGGGGATGGAAAACAAAGGATGTGTTGTGTTGGATATCTACTATCCATCGCCCAGCCAGGATGTAAGCACTGATGAATTATTCTATAGGCGATTAGGAGATATTTCTGGGTCAGCAGCCCTTGTCTCTTATGGGAGATTGCAACTTCTCAGACACCAACTAGGAATATCATACTGCTGTGACAAGCAGGTCTTGGAAATTCTTGAAGTTTGTAGGAGAGAACCTCTTGTCACAAATATTCAGTGAGTCAACTAGGAAAGATGCTCTCCTAGACTTGCTATTTGTGAATAGAGAAGGACTCAGGGATGTGATGGCAGATGGCTGTCTTGGCCACAGTGATCATGAAATGGTTGAGTTTAAAATTTTCAGTGTAATGAGAAAAAATGACATCAGAGCTACTACCCTGGACCTCAGGAGAGCAAACCTTAAGATATTCAGGGAGCTATTTAGCACAGTACCCTGGGAAGCTGCTTTAGAGGGCTTAGGACTCCATGAGTGCTGTTCAGTCTTTAAAAACCACCTTTCACAAGCACAGGAGCAGGCAATTCCACTGTGTTGTAAGTCAAGCAAGTAGGGCAGAAGACCAGCTTAGCTGAACAGGGAACTCCTTGTGGAGCTCAAGAGGAAAAAGAAATTGTATGATATTGGAAGAAAGGTCAGGCTTCTCAGGAAGATAAAAGAGCTGTGGTTCATATATATAAGGAGAAGACATGAAAGGCCAAAGCTCAATTAGAGCTGAGACTGGCCAGTGTTGTTTCAGATGAAAATAAGGCCTTTTTTAAGTACGTTGATAGAAAATCTAAAGAAAACATTGGACCAATACTTGTTGAAGATGGTCATCTAACTAATAGGGATGAAGAAAAAGCAGAGGAATTCAATGCATTTTTTGCTTTAGTCTTTAATGATACTGATAGACCTTGGGCTACCTAACCCTCTGAGTCAGAGGACCACAAATGCAGGAACAGTGACTTTCCATTTGTGGACACTGAAATTGTAACGGACTAGCTGTATCAGCTGAATGTTCATAAGTCCATGGGGCTTAATGGGATTCATCCCAGAATAATGAAGGAGCTAGCAGATGTTATGCTAGGACCCCTCTCAATCATCTACCAAAGGTCTTGGGAGTCTGGGGAGGTTCCTTTTGACTGGAAGCTAGCCAATGTTATTCCAATTTACAAAAAGGGTGTGAGGGGAGACCCAGGGGACTACAGACCTGTTAGTCTAACTTCCATTCCTGGAAAAATTATGGAGAAGGTTATACTGGGTACTGTTGAAAGGCACTTAATGAATAATGCAATCATCAGGCACAGTCAGTGTGGGTTCACAAAGGGAAAGTTCTGTTTAACTAATTTGATATCCTTCTATGACAAGGTCACCTCCCTAGTAGATGAAGGGAAGTTAGTAGATGTAGTTTTTTTCTGGATTTTAGTAAGGCTTTTGATACCGTCCCTCACAGTGTCCTTCTGGACAAGCTTTTGGACTGTGGGATGAGCAGATTCATAGCGCATAGGGTGAAGAACTGGCTGAAGGCCTGAGCTCAAAGTGTTGCAGTGAACAGGGTTACCTCTGGCTGGCAACCTGTCACTGGAGGTGTTCGTCAGGGTTCAATTCTAGGGCCAGTTCTGTTTCAACAATCTGGATGCAAGAGTTGAATGCACCATTAGCAAGTTTGCTGATGATACCAAACTGGGAGGTGCTGTTAACTCTCTTGAGGGACAAGAGGCCTTGCAGAGGGATCTAGATAGATTGGAGCATTGGGCTATAATTAACGGGATGAAATTTAACAAGTCAAAATGTCGGATTATGCACCTAGGATGGAGTAACACTGGGTGCAAGTATAAATTGGGAGAGGAGTGGTTGGAGAGCAGCCCTGCAGAAAGGGATCTGGGGGTGCTGGTTTACAGCAGGATCAGTATGATTCAGCAGTGTGCCCTGGCAGCCAAGAGGGCAAACTGCATCCTGTGGTGCATTAAACACAGTATAAACAGCCAGTCAAAAGAGGTGATTATCTCACTCTAGTCAGCATTGGTGCGGCCTCACCTCTAATACTGTGCGTAGTTCTAGGCCCCACAGTTCAAGAAGGGTGTGAAGGTCCTTACATGCATCCGGCTTAGGGTAACAAAGCTGTTGAAAGGGCTGGAAGAAACATCCTACGAGGAGTTGCTAAGGATTTTGGGTTAGTCTGTTTTGGAGAAAAGAAGGTTGAGGGGCGACCTCATGCCTCTCTACAGCTTCCTGAAGGGGAGAAGTGGAGAGGGAGATGCTGAGATCCTCTCCTTGGTATTCAGTAAGAGGACCTGTGGGAATGGTTCAAAGCTGCACCAAGGACTCATCATTGTAGGTCTCTTCCAACTGAAATTCTATGCTATGCCATGCTATGCCATGCTATTCTATTCTATTCTATTCTATTCTATTCTATTCTATTCTATTCTATTCTATTCTATTCTATTCTATTCTAAACCCAACAGATTTTTGCCCCAGTTCAGAGGGGTTTTTTACAGAAATTAGAATCAGTTCTGCAACCAGTTTACCAATAAACTTAAATGAAATGAAATTATTCTGCACGTCTTATTTTTAATGGACAAAGGATAGTTTTAATTGTATTTTATGGTATGTGCTTCTTGGTGGAAGGGCCAAGATTAAGCAATATGTCAACTCAGGGAAAAAAAAGAATAATTCCGAACACAAAAGAAATCGTTACTTGGTCTTTGTTCCATAGTGAATGAAGTGAATAGAAAAGAATAATATTTCAAATGTGGGTGAAACTAAATATTTCCTCTTTGGTACGTAAGATCTATTACCTCATTTGTTTTCTGATATCGCCAGTATAAAATATAAATATACATACTGTTTTTATATTTATTTTAATTTAAAAAATATGTTCAGATACAATTTAGTATTGAGGTATAACATAGTTACCTTTTATGCATACATCTACAAAGTCCATGTCCACATGTTGACTGGCTTTTATTGGCATAGAACAGTATGGGAATTTTTTTACTTCTAGTCTTTAAGGCTGCATTAACAATGTTTCTGTTTTCTGTGTAACCACTGAAAAGGGGATAAAATTCTCATGGCTTTTCATTAGTCCTGTTAATTTGGAAAGCAAGCTAATTCAAAAGTGGCACAGGAGTAGCCTGGATTCTGTAAAAAGATGAAGACGGATTGTGACGGTCAAGCTATGGGCAATACCTTCTTTGAATCAAGGGAATTTCAATATTGCCAATATATTTTTTAATATGAATATGTAAATTTGTAAACAATACAACCACTTTAAAAATAAATATTATGGCCTTATGTGGGCAGGAGCTTCATTTTCTTTGCTTCAGGAGCTAGCAATGTTCCACAGTACTTATCAACTGAAGATTTCTTTCTTAAAACAATTTGTTCAGTTCTGCTGAAGGAGCTGGAGGAGGAGTATCTCAACTGGAGTCTGTTCTTCCTGTTGTTTAGGAAGGGCCAAAGGAAGAATAAGATTCAAAAATGTTATTCTGACTAACAGCTTGTCTAGCCACCTAGAAAAATATTGTAGTGCCAAACATATTTATATAGTATGCATTTTTTTTATTTCTTAAACATTATTTATTTACTTATATTTAGGTATTACACCAGCCCTACTTGCAGAATTTAGAAGGCGTGATCCTTGACTGTTTTCATTTTGTACTTTCTGTCTTTGCTATCTGAATTGTTATTTAACCTCACTTTTTGAACATGTTGGAAACTCAAAGCACCCCTTGATGAAGTTGATATAAATGGAGGTCAACATAAAGGTTAGTGTCATAGAAGAAAAATGTGCAAAAAGATGTTGTAGGGATAGTTTAATAAAGACAGTTTACTAAATGAGAGCTGCAAGTTCTCATTATGTTTAAAACTCAGACTGCTTTAATTCAGGAACCCAAGGGGGCTTCTTTAAAACCTCACATGAAACCCAGATACCTAACCACCAGTGAAAATTAGTGGAGTTAGGTATCTACTACAAGTTATGCCTTCAACATTTCCCTGCTTATGTGGATATAAGAGATTCAGAGAGCCTCAATTTTAAGGGCTTGAGTTTGAACACAGTATGAACAGTTAACTATATGTAAAGACAATGTATTCGTTTATTCAGCTGAGAATGCACAAATGGACTAAAAGACAATTACCTTGGTTGCACGTGAAAAAAATGCAACACATGCTTCACAAACATGTCCAGTATTAAAAAAAACCCCAACACACACCAAAACTTCCTTTTTTAAGTTTTTTGTATGTTGTGTAAACTGAGAAAAAATATCTACATGCTTTTTCTTTCTCTGTCAGCTTTATGACATCCTGCTTCTTGGTTTCCATACAGTTTGTACAACTGTTTGGACAAGCAGTTTGCAATCTAATATTGTAAATGTTTATAACTGTTTAGGAAAAATGTTCTATAAATGTGAGCCCTACAGGGTATCAGGTCTGCACAGCAACTTAATAAATTTTAAGGCAACGGTATCCAGACAGGAGTTTAGTTATCAAGTTATTCTTGATTATGGTGTTTTCAGAAAGGGCAATAAATCCCCAGAGGCTCCTGAAACACATGGAAAGTGATAGGCTTTCCTGTTTTGCTATAGTTTTTCCAATGTGGTCTGTGGTTCTTTTAATAATCAGGAAGCAAAGTTTATATAGATCATTTGCTTTTAATGCCAATGCATTTTCTACTTTTCAGAAAAAAAAAGTAAAGCTGCCTGAACAAATTGAAAATCTCTTTCGTTAAAAAATTCAAAATGTCACCACTTTTTTCATTTTGTGAATTCTATACTTGAATGACTTTTTATTACTTTTTTTTAACACCTTCAGGATTTACTTTACTAGGATTGAGTTTGAAATCTTCCACTTTCAAACCTGGCTCTAATGTTAATAAATATATCAGAAAGTTTCATTTGTATTTGTCAGCTTTTCTCAAGGAAAGTTTATGCTAAAAAAACCCATACTCTTCAAAAATAAAATATTTCATCTGTGATAAAAAGCTATTTACCAATAACCAAAAGTTTTAAATGAAAATTTCCAATTGTCCTCACTGCTGATTAGTTATTTTAATTTTAGCAGAACAAGAAAATGCATTGGTAAAGTAATGCTAAGAGTAAGTTTCTCAAAGACTTCAGCTTTATCTTAATTTTTACCTGCAAAGCTCTAATTTGTACATATTGCTTCTGTATTAGCAACCTCCATGTGAGACTGCGATTTCAAATACTACTTCTAACATAGTACCGTGAATAAATTGTGTCAATCACAAAGTAGTAGGACTCAGTTATCACTTCTGCATTTTGCTTCTCTTGTGCTGGGAAGGAATCAACATTCAATATACTCAGTGCCTTGCACAGACCACCTGCTCCAAAGAGGTTGTAATGAGGATACCTATCCTGCTTAATTGTTTGAACACAGGTATAAAGTTCCATTTCTCTCTTAGAGCAAGCAGTCCAAGTCTGTCCTAACACTGCACACATTTGCAACAAGTGAGCACTCTCTGTAGAGGCAAAGTTTGTATATATCACTGATCAATTTTTGCACTGTTATAAAAATTTTTGTCATTTGAGTTTCTATCGAGATAAAAGCCGTATGGCTTTACATGGTGTAAACATGGTGTCCTAAACCAGGATTTAAAACAATTTGGAATGGTTTTGGAATATTTTCATAAGGTGGAAAGTTTTAATGTACTACTAAAAACTACCACATGATATCTATCACAAGCTATCCGTCCACTTCAAGTCTTATTTTTAACATGGTTTGAAATTTAAGATTTATTGGTTTAGGGTGCAAGTTTTTCTTCATGTAGAAGGCCAATTGTTAGTTAAATGAATCTTTATTTGTGTAACCTGCAAAACTAACTTTGTATGTCAGCTTTTCTTCCTCCTCCACAGAGAAGGAAGAGAAAATGAAGAGTACATTCTGAGACACATTTTTATTTCATAGATACATATGAAATTCTACTGAAGTCAGAAACCTTGCACATGTGTAACAAAGAGCTAAATGTGATCCCTGCCCTCTGCCTATAATGGATGCAGAGGGACCTACATGAGTAAACTTTATGCTTGACTTCTTTTAAAAGTGAATATAAAAGGTAACAGTAAATTTAAGCCCACAGGGAACTTTCTACATTGTATAATATGGATGTTTCATTGCGTACTACTCATGAAAATTGAACTTGATATGAGCTATAATTATGACAAAGGTAAGTGAGAATGTGATTCTCACTTTGAGCACTCTTCCCCTTTGTCCTTTATCTGTACTTTTAGTCACCTTTAATAACAAGGGAGATGCTTCGTGCCAAAGGTTTTCACATATGGTTGAAACTAATTAATCAGTTAATAATATATGAATCTTGCCCTACATTATGAGTGCAATCACCCAGATGGGAAACCAGAAATATTGAGGATGCTAAAGGTTTAATTGAGACTTTCTTCCTGGTAGTGTTCAGTGACTCTGATATTTTCATACATTTCATCAGACTCACATCACAGTTTATAAACTACCCTGACAGTCTAGAATTCCGCGACTTCTTATCCATCAGGGTACAACTAAGTTGTTGGTTTTCTTAGTGAGAGACATGTTAAAATAACCGTTAAAGTTTTATTTCTCTTTCAATATAAATATCTTCTCAGTCCTAGCTCAGTCCGATTTAATTCTTTTATCTCTCAAATTAGGAAGAATGAGCCTAGACTTTATATTTTTCAGCTGCATTTTGAAAAGAAAATTTTGGAGGTACTTGAAAAGTCCATCTAATTTGGGAAGTCTAAGATAGTTTCAATGAAAACATAGTAGTTTCAAATGCCTGCTGGGTTTGTAAGCTATAATACTAAGTAATATATTCAGAGACAACTTCATATTTTTACTCAGTTTCAATTAGAGCTTCTTAACCTTGTGTAATCAAGTTGGAGTATCTGTGGGTTATGATGTGGTATGGGACCACTGTTGTCCTTTGCTGGCTCCTACTGTGTGGAACTTAGGAGAAGCTAGCTAGGATTTCCATATAAAAATAAAAATCGTTGTCTAGGACTACACACTACTTTATTTGTTTTAAAAAGTAAACAAATTTCTACCTGTTACGGCTGTGAAGAAAGCCTGAAAGTATAACTGAGGCAGCAATGCTCCTCCTAGTTTAATGAGAAAGTGAAACAATAACTCAGGTGAGACAAATATAGTCACTTCAAAAAAACATGACATTTCAGACAGCAGTCTGCAGTGCAGTGTAGTGACAATCAGTCCAGGTTCAAACAGAGACACTTTGAATGCATAAGCTATCTAATCAAAACAATACTGAAATCTGTCTAGGACAACATACTCCACTGACATCTGAGGTAAATTAATATGTACTGAGCTCTGTGAATTTTTAACTTAGCTAGTCTGGAACTTTAGTTACTGTATTTAAACATGTCTCTACTCCATATATTCGTCAGGAGCATAGGATGCCTGGATTGGCCAGCCCAGGTTGGCCTTCTGGGCTGCAAGTGCACAGTGCTGGCTCATGTTGAACTTCTTATCCACCAACACCACCAAGTCCTTCTTCCCAGGGTTGTTCTCAATCCGTTCTCCACCCAGCCTATATTTGTGCTTGGAGTAGTTTGTGGACAGATAGTCACTTAGGAACAGCAGCTCCAGTCTAAGATGTTATATCACACACACCAGCTACTTACTAGTCCTTCTGCTGGGGGTTATTGATCTCATGGTCTCAGTTACGGAAGGAGGGTTTGGTGGTCTGGCAAAATCAGGCAAGGTTACTCAAATTACCAATTAAAGTATTTTAACTAACTCAGCCTATTTTGTTTTGAAGAAGATTTTAGCTGGAAATTACCTGAGAAGTGTGGTGGTGGGATGGTTGGGTGGTAGGTTCCCACCGAAGGACAGCGATAAAAAACTGGTGTTGAGGTCTGAAAAGCCCATGTGGATCCAGGAAAGCATGCCTTTTTACAGGGTTACGCAGTAAACAAAATCTTAAGAAATGGCTGAGGCTGGTTCATATAATGACATAGAATACCACAGAAAAGTCATTATAGAACAACATTTTCATATTATTACCACAGAAAAGTCATTATAGAACAACATTTTCATATTATATTCCCTTTCCTGTTAGATTTATTAAATTACACTGTTTCTCAAATCCTCAGATTTTATTTACAAGAAATGATGCAAAATCTGGCAAACCCAGAGATATAATATGCAAAATCCACACTCTAAGTACAAAGAAGAAGAGACTATAAGATATCTGAGCCCAGTCTGCAGTCCTTAATCATGTGAAACATATTCTGAAATCAATAACATTAGTCAAGATGTATTGCAGTGAAGTTACTTGTCATTAATGTCAGGTGATAGTGATAAAGAATCTTATATTAATTGGCCATGTGCCCATGCAAAAATCTGACTCTCTCATACAGTCTGAGTATTTTCACACATAATTAAGCGCACACAGATGCTTGCAAAGAACCAAATTGAAAATCAGAAATTAAACCATAATTTCATTGATGTCAGCTGTAAAATTCCTGTAGCTTCAGCTGCACTGAGATTCCAACCCTGGATCTGCAGCTTCCCTGAAGCAGTCTGTCTTTTTTTTAAAAACAAAACCAAATCTTTCTTTGAAACTCTGAATATAAGAGAGAGTTCTTTCCCTTGACAAATCACAAATGTATATCTTACTGACCAAAGCAATTTTGTATCAGGTGAAGTATATAATATGTCAGGAAAGGAACTCTTTTAAAGAAAATGTTATGAATAACGTTTGACTTCTGAATAAGTCTGTCCTAAAGATGAAAAAATGGACCCAGACAATTCCAGGAAATTAAAAAAGCACTGAGTAATTAGAAATAAAAATCAGGCCAATCCTGAACATTTTAATTCTTAAGTTATACACAGTAGCTCTTTCCCATGCAGCTTTCACTCATTTCTAATCTACAATACTGCAAGATCTTCAAAGCCTCTAATATGCTTCCTAAATTCTTGTTCAATGAGAAATCATAGTTTAAGCTGCAGTTTAATAGAAACAGAGTTACAAGAACAATGGTAGCTAAGGTCATTATTAAAAGTTATTTTTACCTTCAGTAATATATTTTTAATTCAAATTTTTTTCCCTCTCTTTTTTTCCCCTGTGCTTTCTAAATGGAAACAATGCTTGTTTAATAATTTATTAAAAAGTAGATAAATGTATACATACTAACTTTTTGCAATAAAATATCATCAGAGAATGCTGGTGACAAAAGCTGGAGGGAAAGGGGTTATAAAGAAAGCAATGAAATAATAAAGTCATCAAAAAGTTTCACTTTTTTATTCTTCTGAAATAACTTGCAAATGCAGGTGAAATTTGCCTAACAGTATCAGCTGAGACTGCTGGATGCAATGAAGAGATGTTCTTTTTCTGCCTAATAATTCTAAGGTGTGAACATGCTGTCAAAATTTAAATCCACACAATCCATTTCAGGACACAGATTTTAATCACCCTGTTAAGTGAGAGGCCAGACCACCCACTGCTCTGAAACAGAGTTCTGCAAAACCTTTGGTTCAGGCTACTCTGCTTTGCATTTGAATATTTATATAGTTGCTGAGAGAGAGCCCACAAGCAAACAGGAGTAAGTGCCTATGTTGATGATTCCCTTTTTAAAGCTAGATGAGAGAGAATGGTTGAGTGACAGATTTTGCTGTGTACATGCCTTGTTTTGAAACAAAATATGAACAGTGTCTAACAAGAAGGAGGCATACATCTCAGGTACTTTGTAAGTCAGTGGTCCTTGCGGAAGGTTTCAGTTTAAATCTGTGTATATATGGACATCGAATTTTTATCTTCCCCATGCTGCTGAGTGCTTCATTTTCTGGACATCATTAAAAAAAAGAATAAGTAATTATATAAATTATTTGGTTCCACAGAAATAAAACAATATTTACACTGTCCTACTCATAATCTCTTTGAATGTTTCAGTTTCTGCACAAAACCACAGCCCAATGCTTTTATTATAGTTTTTCTGTTTTTGGAAATGGATGGTAGATGACAAGACACTAAGGCATCATAACACAAAGTCATGAGACATTGATTCAGCTCAAAGCTGCTGGAGTTCCCATACATCAGAGCTTTCAAGTAGTAGTGCATTCACCCTATATCATGTCCATTAAGGATTTTTTTATTATTAAAAGTCCAATAAAATATTTATAACTCTGTTACAAACCCCTGATGGTTAGATGAATGCAATTCGAAGCACTGTGATTATCTAACACCAATTTTTACACATATATCTTGTTTGGAGGTTCTTTCTTTTCTTTTTGTCAACTGAGTGCATTTTAATTTCAGAACTATCAAAATTTTCAGGCTATCTACAAAAAGAGTCTTCCTGACAACTGTCTCAAATGTCCATCTCTCTCCAGCAAAGCCTGAAATTTAAATCTCCCTTAGGGCTATTTGAATATCCTTTTGTGAATTCAGAAATAATTAGATGATCTCTTATAATGAAGCAATTTATATTAATAAAAGAAAAGTCAAAACCTATCTAATGAAGGTTGGAGGTGGACTCTCTGCTCTTTTGTTACCACATCTTAATGCAGCATCTTTGTGCTTCTGGGAAAGCAATTGGAAAGTATTCTCTGGAGATGTCTGCACTAGAAAGAACATGAGAAGGTGCACGTACAGGACAAATGCATGTCATTTCAAAAGAGTTATCATATTTTAGAGTTCAGTCAGCAGTCTTATTTCAAGCAGATAAGTTTTGCTAGCTCAAGCATAGTTTTTAAGCTGTTTAAACACTGCACGTCCCCACAACAGAAAAGATTTAGCAATATTTTCATTCAGTTTCATCAGTTAATGCCTGAACTATCAAGGTATTTATATTTACTGATGCCAGCAGAGACTTTTTTTTATATATGGCTTTTCAAGGTATCCACAGGATCAGGAAAAAAACTCAACATTCTGGAAAGGGTTTGATTTCAGCCTTTATTTCTTATTCAAGTTACTATATAAAACTAAAATATGAAATTATGCCATTTTTCATGTATCTTGTAAATTACTATTCTAGATTAATAATTACTAAAAATTATTCTTGCACAAATATGATAAATTTGAGACACAGAAGATTTATTCACTATTCTAAAAGACACCTCTATATAAATATTGGTGCAGTAGAGAAAAATCTCTTTAGGTAGTACCTGTGTATCTTTGTCAGAGCATCTGTACACATGGAAGTAACACCAGTTTAACGACTTCATTTTCTAAACTCATTTACCTAAACTGGTATAAGAAAGACAAAGGATACTTTTCAGTACATAAACTTGGTTTCACTGCAGATTTGACATTTGCTGCAGGCAAATGGCAAGACCTTTCACCTGGCCTGAGGTAAAGAGAACTGAGCAGGACATAGAAAAATACTGGGCAAGACATAAGAAATTGTGTGAGAAGCTGACAAAAGTTTCCTGCCAAAAAACATGACCAGACCTCACAGATGATTAAAGCAGCAGTTGAATGAGAAGCAGTCAAACTTCACAGAAAATTGGACGGAAATGCTGAGCACCTTTTGGGGAGCGCAGTCTTGAAAGGCCAGTAGCACCTGGCTAGTCACAGCAGCAACAACATATATGGCAAGGACTACTGAGATAACAGAAATAATAATTACAGGTTCAGGTGTATCACAGCTGGCATCAGAGGAGAAAAATTAGGGAAGGTTGTTTATTTGGGCAGAGACTGGGCAGAGAAAGGTGAGTACAAGGGTGGTGAAACAAAAGGCCAAGGAACAGAAAAGGGGGTACCAGGGTGTACAAACTTGTGCTTGATGCTGCCTGGCTGTACCACTCAGGGAGCCATTTGCTGTTCCCTGTAGTAGGAACAGGACAAGAAACTGGACCTGTTGCCAGATCATCAAAGTCAGGTCTGTGCCCGTGGCCAGGAAGGCCAGTAGGGAGGGAGGTGGGTGCTCTGCCTGACCAGCTCAACTGGGGAGATCGAGCATGACAAATAGTGGGCCCTTCCTCTCTTTGTGGTATACGAATTTGATAATTAAATTGCTTTTTAAAAAAAGTCTTGCTTTATAGAAACAATACTTCATTTTGTAGCATAAAAGATATCATTAATTTAAAATTCACATTAGAAAGAAAACTAGTGTTCTTTATCTAACCTGAAATACAAAATGGCAGGCACTAACACATCAGAAAAAGGAATTCCTCAGCATTAGCAAAGGAATGATGAAAATTGTAGAAAGCACCATATCTTGTTCAGCTGCAGAGAATAATCCCTTGTTACAAAAATTCACTCTGTAGTTAAGTTGACACCATAAATTAAGGACTGCTTTAAACTCTGTAGGATAGTCACTAACACAGAGTCGTATATCTGATAAAACCACTCTAAGAATAACAGCTCAGGTTTAATAAAAAAAGTGAGTGAAATTACTTTAATACCTTTTCCATCTGCTAGATAAATGCAAATTATATTTCTAAACATTAAAGATTAATAGCAAATGTATATTCTGTACATATAATTGAGGAAAAGTCTGAGGTAGATGTAAACATTCAAACAAAAATATTCTGACTTAGATTTTTACCAGAAGTAACTCATAATAACTGTTTTTTATGTATCTTTTATGCCCATTGTCTTTTATTGGTCATAATGTAGTAACACATATCAGACCCCTGTCTTGAGCTTTCCTCATTCAGGGGAGAAACTGTGGCATCTCATCGAAAATAGTGTGCTATCAGTAACCACAGCATGCGCAATATACTGGAAGTGCAAGACTCCCGTATTTGCTTCCATGGCTCCCATAAGCTTCATGAATACATTTCCAAATCAAAATAATAGTGGGGGGTTTTCACCAAAAAAGGGGAAATTTCCTGAAGATAATAAAATTTTCAAACAGCTCCATTAGTGATCTTGGATATCTAATGTATGTCTTATTACAGTATTACCGAGTTTTGCAATATAGTTTATTCTAATACTTTTATAAGGTCAGGTAAGGTTTCCTTTCTCCATGGGAAACTGAACCATTTGAATCTCGGAGGCTGAGCCACAAAGGATCAATAATGGGATACGGTTGCCTGAATATAAATTAAATTTCTAACTTCCCCTGTTGACTGAGAGACTTGCCTAGGCCTGCCAGAGTACCTTTGAAAGGAGCAGTTATTGAGCATGTATCGCTTAAGATGCAGTGCCCCAACTAGATTAAACTCTTGTGTACAGAAGACTGGACTCTATATAGGTGACTCCTTAACCTTGCGAAGTCTATCCTGGTAATTTTTTGCACCAAACATCATACAAGCACTGTCTCAAAGTCCTAGCTGGTTTAATGGTTTTTGATTTACTAATTTCCAGGAGCATGGACTTCCATATATGGTGTCTAAAACAGTCTTCCACAAATAACATTTCAAGTCCTTTAAATGCCAGTTCATTTGCGTTCAAATGTCATTCTCTGAAATAACTGTGGCACTCCTATGGGTGACATTTCAGTGTGGAGAGTCCCTTTTACGTAAGGAAAAATAACAGGGACTAACTGGAGTGTAGAGGAAGGTAGTGGCAGATGAAACCTTCCACCTTGGAAGCGTTGGTGAGGTCTGTGACAGTACATAGCACGACATGAATACTTGTTACTGTTCGAATTATCTTGACATGTTTCTCTCCACCTGTTTGTGATTGTTTTGGAAGGTTTCAGAAGTGACTACACCCTCAGCTGAACAACAGTAGCTGATGAACTGCACACTCCCAAATCATTGCAATGTTGCATAAAGCAGATTAATTTAGGTCAAGCTAAAGGCTAGCATGGGTTGAAAACAACCTGTTTTATTCAGCATTTTTAGGGAAAAGGAGTGTTTACCAACAGGCAGCTAAGGTTTCGCTGAGTATAAACCAGCTGTCAGGCTTCACATGGCACTGATCTCATCGGTATTGAGGCACAGTGCAAGAGCAGTTTGGGAAAGCCTAAGCCATGAAAACTGTTCCAGTCAAGGAGATGGGTTTTTCTAGTGTCCTGTGTGTTACAGGTGCCGAATATCTTGCAGCCTTTACACCATTTGTTCACTGGAGTTTCTTTGCTGTTTCCCTGCTGTACTCCTCAGACTGCACTGCCTTACGGGGTTGCTTCATCAAGAGACTGAGTCCCACTCCATCCAAAACAGAACAGAGGAAACTGTAGTCAAAGACTGGGGCATTGTAAGCATGTGCACATATTATGTTTTTACATAACCTCTTTGTTGTTCTTTTTTTTGTATGCTGTACTTCTTGTATCTAGATCTCTTGGTAAAAATGGCACTTGATACCTTGTTTAACTCAAGTATCCAAATGCTTTAGCATATTCTTGTCCCCCCCAAAAAAAGTAAACATATAATTCAATACTTTTCAATTCAAAAACATTTTTGGGAAACAGTAAAAGACAATTAAATACTAAAGGAATTTTTTTTCAATATGCACTGTCTCATTCAGAGTACAGAGGTAAAAAACCCCAGGCATAACAGAAGACTGTAAGATGAACTTCTGGTATTCAATTTTCTAGCATCATGGGCCAGTAATAACAGCAATGATAGATAATCCTTATGGAAAACTACTGAACAAAAAGAGAAATAGTTTCATAATATAAAGCCATGTCCACAGCTTAGATCACAAAACTTAAACCAAATATTTAAATAGTTTCATAAAGTTACATATTGATTCTTAAAGAATAATGCAGAGCAAAGACTTAATCTACAGTGCTGACAAGGAAGAAAAAAAATCAATAGTGACCAAGAAACTAGATGCAAAAAGCTGCCGAAGCAATGATACTATGAAACTAACCATCAGCTAATGCTCACTGTTACGGCTGAAGCAATACAGAGTAAATACAATCTTATGCTGATATACCTATTCCCCAATCCTTTTGCCATCACTGCCAATAATATTCAAAAATGTCTAAAGGTATGTGGAAAATGTAAGTAACAGTGCAAATATTAGGCATGAAAGATACGTAGTCCCTCCTTACCTCCCTTTTTCCCCAGTTACAGTTCAAACCCATACAATACAGGATTGAATAGACCCAGGGGAAATGATAGCTCATGAGTAATACTATAATTTTAAGAAAACTTAGTGCAAAGACAGGTTTGCATAATGACTTAGAGAAACCAGACTTCTCCAGGAAGACACTGAAGAACCACCAAATGCATCTCTTTGGGAAATTATCTGAAGGAAAAGGAAACTCAAAGACATAGAGCTTACATTTTGGTTGAATTATTTAGCTGAAATAAGGCATTACATCTGAACCATAAGGGTGGGAAGTAAAGTTTCTGAAGCTAAAGAACGTAGACAGTTATTTACTCCTGTCCATAAGCAGTGCTTGACAATGAAGGGACTAAAATGTATATAAAGTATTTGTACACCTCGTAGAAAAGGGCACTGTCTTGAAGGGTGCAGAGGCAAGTATTGATTGAACAATGGGCACAACTCTAAAAGAATTGGGTTCACATTTCAATTCTAGAGCTTTTTTACAGGTACTTTCTGCAAATATTTATGTGTTTGATATATGCTAGTGTGAATGTTCATAGAAATTAGTATTCATGTGCTTGTACTTCCAATGAAGAGATTTTTCAATGTTTTCACCTATAATATTTCTTACAGTAATCTGCATTTCACGTGTATGAATGACATAACTAACCAGCATAATGCAAGCTATTACTGTTACAGTCAGATTGCTATTTGAAATTCAAAGTATACCAGTTACTTTCATAAAGAAATGATATATGTATGATTATATGAAATACAAATAATAACACATAATTTATTTACCTAATACCATTACATGAGAATTCTCCATTATGAATTCAAAAGTAATTTTCATGATTAAAATAACTTCCAGCCCAAAAAATTCTCTCTGGAAAGAAGTGAATTTTGAATAACAGAACCTGGTAAGTATTAGGAAAGGATTAAATATCAGAAAGTTTTAATAATTATTGCTATAAAATTATTCAGTCAGTACAAATGACCATTGAAAAAGAACACTTAAATTACGCAAATTTACTCTGTATTTACTCTTCCGACATTCTTCCCACTGACAATATTATTTAGTGAAAAGCCTTTAGTCTGTTTTTTTTTCTTTTTTCAATTTGAAGTAACCATAACAATTCAGAAGAAAAAATCTTAAAGGCAGAAAAATTTTATGTTTAAGTATTAAATAAACAAAAGCTTTCTCACTCAGTAATTTTCCTGGTCACATGCTCTCAAGAATGTAGAATATAGTATTTGCATATTACACAAATTAACCTAAAGATCCCTTTGGTTTTGAAACAATTCAAATTAATTTTAACTATCAACCCATATCATCCCTGAAGATTCTTCAAGGTGCAAGCTGCATCATCTTTCTAGGACTGTGTCTTGGTGCATAATAAGGTATTAAAAAGCCTTCTTTCTTATTTTTTTCCCCCCCAAAAAAGTCTTTAAAATAGATTTTGATCAAAATATACATTGAAGTATAAATGCATGACAAGTAACAGAAAATGCCTATTTCTCATTATAATTTGACACGTTAAAGAAAATGTTATTAGCCCTGTGAATTGCAATATGTGAAGGCCTTTTGGCTTGCTTTTGCCTTTCACAAGTAAAAAATAGATATAAACCAATCTGCATCATAAAGAATGAGGCAAAGAATAATTTAATACCCCCATCAAAAGATGATCCTCCTTTTTATTTCTCTAGTCTGGAATTGCACAGGATTAGTATCATCACAGATAAAATGTAAGAACTTTAGAGACAAAGATCCAAAAACGTGAAATACTGAGCAAAAGCAGTTCATGACTTATGAATCAGACAAAAAATGAGAGCCATACATGCCAAAACATCCAGAATATTCTCAAAAAAACCCACCAAAAAATAAGTAATGCCACTATAGCTCAAGAAACTTATTTTGTGTGATCTGGAAATGACCCTTACTATCTGAAGCAAGACTTAAGTAATAAAAATGATCTGTGGTATAGGATAGGAACACTGGCAAAACAGAACAGAGATTCATAAAGGTTCAGCAGCAGATTTTATGTGAATGCATATCTTATTTCCATGGATTTTGTCCATTTTTATTTTACCATCTGAGAAGAGGGCATACATTTAAAAAATTTCTGGACTCAAAGTATATAGGGAGTTTGACATTTTAATTGCATAGCTGCTGGAAGGTGAAAATTGCTCTAGAGTATGCAGAGACAATTTTGCATTCATGGGTGGGTGGGGCGTTTTATCCTTTAGCCTTAGCAAAGAGAGAGCTTTTCTGACTTTTTGAGGATAGGGTAAAAAGTAGGGAGATGTGTGGGATGAACTTTGGACTGGGTATCAATTAAAACAGGGACATTTAAATGGTCCCTACTAGAAATCATATTGGGCTTTTCTAACAATAATTCCCACATATCTAACTTAAGGAAAATATTTTGCTGAACACGTGTTGGCACTAACAGGCAGACACTCTCAACTGCTAGTTTTTCAGCAACAGTAAAATATACATTTTTTACTAGTGTTTGTATTTCTTTGTCCCAGTTCATATGTCTTTTTGTGCTAAACTTCCATACTCTCTTGATAAACCAGGCAGTCAGGATATGCAGCTGTGTGGCTGAACCCTCTCCTTACATTCATTTTGCGGTCCATTTCAATGGAATGATCTGAAGTAAAACAGTAGAAAGCTCTCACTGTTTTCTAACCTTTCCTAAGAGATGACCTTTCCATTAGATATGGTATAGTGACCTACACTGTTGGAAGCCTTTTAAAGACAGTTGGTTTGCTATTTCCCAAATGGATTTGTTTGTCTGGAAACCAAATCATTAGCTGTCTGCGAGTCAGTTCTTTGCTGCTCCTATCAAAAGCTTTGAGGCTCTTTAAGTGTTGGAAGTTAGCCAGCAAGATTTTATGTTGTGTACAAGTTCTGTTTCAGAGCTCAGTCCTGAATTCTTTATAGCGAGATTACTGATATCTCAACTACTCAGTCTCTGTGGGAGTGAGACTCTGGTCCATTCCAGGAAGGGAAAGGAAGGGTGATTTTAAGTGAGATTAACCATCTAAGTTCAGGAGAAACTTGAGTTTCCCAAATAACCACCATTGCTTAAAGACGTCTGTTTTAACTGCTTGAACCTAAATTCCTTATATTCTCTTTCTTTCAAAGCATTTGATTTTACATGAGTCCAGAAATATACAGGTATTTTTAAGAAAATGTGCTGATTTGTTTTGTCTTCTTTTTATCTTGTTTTGCTAAACTCCTTTTATCCTCTCTTCTCTCTTTTATAGAAGAAAAAAAATATTTAATATTCTCATTCCTTATACTGCATTCTTAATTGTACAAAACATAAACATAATTGATCATATACAAAAAGCTAGGGAAAAATCCTAAAACTGACAATTTAGCTGCAAAAAAGCTAAATGAGCACATGTAGGCCATACTGAAACAAAACAAGCTTCCTACAAACAGTTAATCATAACAACTCAAGACACAAGATGACAATGGACCACCTCGTTTCTCCAGAAAAAAGGAATGATAACTTACTCAGGTTCTGTTTTATTTCATGGCCTCCAGACAGACAACCTGCCTCGTGCCCTCTACAGTGCTGTGGTCAGTGACTGGCAAAGAAAGTAGCTGTGTCAGGTAAAAGCGAGTTAAAAGCTTACTTCTGTAATGTCATCCTCTGATGACCATAGCATTTTACATTTCCTGTAGGGTACAAAATGGCTGGAAGAGAAAAGACAACTTGGCAAGCTGGGGATTTAGTCTCTTCGAATCTTCCTATTTACATTTCTAAAACATAACCCCATATGTAATGTTAATGTTCTTAGATATAAATGCTTATCAATGAAAGTTGTTGTACACATACATGAAAATGCTAAGTCAGCAGCCTCAAAAGACAAAAAAAGTTGCCCAGGCAACACCTATAGTCATACCAAGCTGTGAAAAGGGATCACTTGCTCACTGTACCTTACAGATCATGAACTAGCATCAAATAAAGGCAGTAGGTAGCTAGTTCAGAAAGAAGAAAAGTAAGTATTTCTTGACTTAAGTTCCTTGGCTTAAGATCTGGGAGTGCTAAAAGTCTGCAAGAACTCAAGGGAGAAAGTGCATGGAAAGCCAAAAGTACTGTAATTCAGGGAACTACAGGCTGGTCAGTCTCACCTCTGTGCCCAGCAAGATCATGGAGCATCATAGACATTTATCATTATGGAATGTTAGGGGTTGGAAGGGACTTCTAGAGACCGTCTACTCCAACCCCTTGCCAGAGCAGGTTCACCTACAGCAGGTTGCATAGGATGGCGTCCAGGCGGGTTTTGAATGTCTCCAGATCCTCCTGGAAACTCAGCTAAGGCACATGGAAAATAAGGAGGTGATTGGTGGCAGCCAACATGGCTTCGCTAAGGGCAAATTGTGCCTGACAAATTTGGTGGCCTTCTACGATGAGATTACAGTGATAGTTGATAAGGGGAGATCAACAGGTGTCATCTACCTGGACCTGTGCAAGACATTTGACGTTGTCCCACAATAGTTTGGTCTCTAAATTGGAGAGACATGGGTCTGATGAATGGACCACTCGATGGATAAGGAACTGGCTGGATGGTTGTGATCAACAGGTTGATGTCCACGTGGTGAGCAGTGACAAGAGGTGTTCCTCAGGGGTTCATACTGGGACTGGTGCTGTTTAACATCTTTGTTGGGGACATGGATGTTGGGACTGAGTGCACCCTCAGCAAGTTTGCCAACGACACCAAACTGTGTGGCACATTTGACACACTGGTAAAAGGAATGCCATCTAGATGGACCTGGACGGGCTTGAGAAGTGGGCCTGTGCTAACTTCATGAAGTCCAACAAGGCCAAGTGCAAGGTCCTGCACACGAGTTGGGGCAACCCCAAGCACAAATACAGTCTGAGAGGAGAATGGATCAAGAGGAGCCCTGAGGAGAAAGACTTGAGAGTGCTGGTAGATGAGAAGCTCAACATGCATGGACAACGTGTGCTTGCAGCCCAGAAGGCTAACTTCATCCTGGGCTGCATCAAAAGAAGCATGGCCAACAGGTTGAGGGTGGTGATTCTGCCCCTGACTCTGCTCTGGTGAGAGAGTACTCCACCTGGAGTACTGTGTCCAGCTCTGGAGCCCCCGACATAAGAAGGGCATGGACCTGTCAATGCGGGTCCAGAGGAGGGCCACAAAGATGATCAGAGGATTAGAGCTCCTCTGCTATGAAGATAGGCTGAGAGAGTTGGGGTTGTTCAGCCTGGAGAAGAAACAGCTCTGGGGAGACCTTGTAGCAGCCTTCCAGTATCTGAAAGGGGCCTACAATAAATCTGGAGAGGGACTTTTTACAGGGGCATATAGTGATAGGACGAGGGGTAATGACTTCAAACTAGAAGAGGGAAGGTTTAGATTAGATCTCAGGAAGAAATTTTTCCCTCTGAGGATCGTGAGGCACAGAAATATGTTGCCCAGGGAAACTGTGGATGCCGCATCCCTGGAAGTGTTCAAGGTCAGGCTGGATGGGGCTTTGAGCAACCTGGTGTCGTGGGAGGTGTCCTTGTCCATGTACAGGGGTTGGAACTACATGATCTTTAAGGTTCTGTCCAACAAAAACCATGCTATGATTCAAAAAAGTAATTATTTCACAATGTAATTGAAACATCAGTTGTTGGAAGCTAGGAAAATATTGTGAAGAATTATCACTCTTGAGGTTTTTTAAATATGTTTAAATATATACACACAGTGCAATTTGTTCCTGGCATCTGTATTTCACCACTGCTGGTAGGAGAATACTCAGATAAATGAATCTTTGGCCTTATCCATTATGGACAGTTATATATTTTTATAACATTTAGTTTGTCCTTAAAAAAAATAGTTTATTGTGTGCATTTGCAATGGGTGACATTCCACACATTGCCTCATCATAAGTTTTTGAGGCCAATAGTTTATCTCCAGGGTGTAAATTAATTAGTTAAATCCATGTTTTTCATGTTCTCAAGTATTTTTGCTTTTAGAAAAAAACCCCAGAATTAATTGTTCTCATTTATTCTCCATGTGACAGTGCTCAGTTTCAACTTTTTTTCAATGAATTACAGTAATTTCTTCATTGTGAGTTGGAACTGTTCCCAGCTTTGTATATTGTTAAATAACAAAACTGTGAAAATAGAATTTCATAAAATGAAACTCTAGAAGTGAAAAAAAACAACACAAAGAAAAACACCTTTTGGGTACACTTTTATTTATTTAATGTCTACATCAAAGAAAATACATAGAAAAGAAAATTTCATGGTTTGTGTGAAGATGGCCATCCATCTAAGACACTTGGAGAAAAAATAAAGTGGAAAAAATTTTGAAATCAGAGCAGATGACAGTAAAAAATAATAAAATCTTTTCTTCTTTTCTTTAAAGGAAGAGATCAACTATTTTCTAATGTACCACAGTGTGATGAGTCCTGATAAATTCTGACTATATTTCACAATTATGTTTGTAGTTACATATTTTTACTGGAATATAAATATTAGTGTGGGTTTTTTTGGTAAATTGCATAGATGTGTGCAAAGGAGTAGATGAAAAAATTTGGTAACAATATTTTTTCTTTATTGATTTGGAGTCAAATCTCACTTACCAAGCTGAAATGACTATGCTCATGCAAGAGTTTCACTCATTTTAGTATAGTCCTCCTGATTAGCAATATCTACTCTAGAAAGATGCAGTACTCCAGTAACTGTGAAGTTCCTAAGCCACCAAGAGTGGCACAAATCATAAAATATACAACTGTCACCATTAATTCACCATTTGTGACACTGTATGGTAAAGGATCATCAAAATTTCCTATATCCTTATCCCAGCTATTAGCAACTTTAAAAAACATAGGGAAAGAATGTTTATCTCATGAACTTGAGTTTACAGAAAGATCTATTCAAGGGGTCAGTGGATTCTCTAGCGTGTTCCTTCATTTATTGGTTTATATCTCAGGGTATCTCACAAAAGCGTCACCACAGTATTGAAATATTAAAAAAAGGTTGGGACACCTCCTTATGGATACAATTTGCTAATTCCCTCCTGATACTAAAATGATCAAATCTAGCAGGTAGGAACTTCATATCACACAAAAATGCAAAAGCACAAGTTTCACAAGCTCTGTGAGATGCCTTCAAGTAAAGGGTGCATGGCAAGCTATACTCAAGAACAGCTCCAAAACCAGTAGGTTTTCAGGCATGACAAGATCTGATTCCTTGCATACAGTACACACTTTAAAAAAACAGGTATTATATCTATGGAAACTTCTAGTATCACATGGTTTTGGTTTAGTGCTAGGAAATTTTGGGGGGCTCTTTTTTAGCAGTAAATGCTCAAAATTGCTTTGGAGTCAGAACCTGCACCATCGTGTGTAAAAAAGACAGGCAATCAAAGTGTAAAATGTTTAAAATCCCCTTTACCTTTTTGGAAAAATGAACCTCCCCACCCAATAAGATGGTGAAAAAAGGAGGTTGCAGATTCAAGAGTGTCATCCATAGGTATAACGTATGTCAGGAAATTACCTGGAGGTGTATGTCTGGTGCTGCGATTACTCTGCCAGAGGTAGTATGCATCAAAGCTGATGCAAAGATTAACCCTAATGGATAGATTAACACTAATGGATAGAGATGTAGACTGCAAGAAGGAGGAAGAATTTAGTGCGTTTTTGCCTGAGGACTAGCTCTTCACTATATACCCTCGCTATCTGGAGTTTATTTTTCCCTTATTAGGTTTTACTTTATCCAGCTTAAAAGCTTCATTTTCAACTTTTCTGTCTGAAGTAGTTATCTTTGTTTTCTCAAAATTAAGGTAACTCAAATTAACCTACTGATGACCCTTTCCCATAAATGCGTTGTGTATGCACTTCTATGAAGACAGGCTGAGAGAGTTGGGGTTGTTCAGCCTGGAGAAGGCTCCAGGGAGACCTTATAGCAGCATTCTGGTACTTAAAGGGGCCTACAAGAAATCTGGAGAGGGACTTTTTACAAGGGCGTATAGTGATAGGATGAGGGGTAATGGCTTCAAACTGGAAGTGGGAAGGTTTAGATTAGATCTCAGGAAGAAATTTTTCCCTCTGAGGATCGTGAGGCACAGAAATATGTTGCCCAGGGAAATTGTGGATGCCCCATCCCTGGAAGTGTTCAAGGTCAGGTTGGATGGGGCTTTGAGTAACCTGGTGTAGTGGGAGTTCTGTGCATGATGTGAATGGGCAATGTGAACCCTCTTTTCAGAAGTATTCACTGTGGCTCTCACATAGGTAAACATAAACTGCATATAGATTTAGCTTTTTGATTTTTTGCATTCCCTTTAAGATTGAAGAATGGTTTATGAGATTCATCTGTTTATCACACTCACTGCTCAATATTTTGGGAAGTGTTGCTAATTTTTGTCAAAACTGAAGCACCTGCACAGAGCTTACGTCTATAGTTGACCATGCATCATAACATTTATTGGTTTCAAAAAAGAGGAGAGACAGATAATCAAAGCATTTGTGTCACATGAAATCTGGCAAAAAGTTTTAACCAGAAATTACAATGGTTTTGAGGCAAACTTTCATTGTTCATAAAAGTTCATTGGATGTGACAAGACGTATGAAAAACAACAGAAGAGAATGAATGTTGCTGATTAAACTGAACAAAATAATTTTTTTGTAACAATGCGACAGGAAATAGTAGATGGTCTCTAGTAGTTGGTGGAACACTAACCTAGGTTTTGAGATACCTGTTTGCAGTTTCCACTTCTGCAGTTTTTGTCTCTACCATGGACAACATACCAGTTTCTCTAACTCAGTTCTCTAGCTATAAATTGAAAATAATAATAATCCTTTCTTTTACAGAGAAAAGCTCAATTGTAAGAACAAATACATTAAAACTAAAGGGCTCAAATACACTATCTGTGATACCTATGATAGATTTTCAGATAGAAAATGTTTCATAGAACTGTGTAAGAAGAGCAAAACAACAATATGTTCGATTTGTTACAGGGTCTTATTTTAACCTCCAGTACTCTGAACTATACTGATGGGAAACGTCTAGTAAGACTAACTTCACTATACCTTGAATTAGAATTAGATGTATAAACATAGGTATATTTGCTCCTGAATATTTGGTGCTTTTAAAATATATTTAAGCTTCTGTTTCTTCTAATAAATCTTTGAGATATTTCAGTCCATACACATCAAAATCAACTGAAGACTAAAGCTTCAGTTGCTTCACTTCAGCTGTGAAGTGACTCGTCTTCTTCCTAGAGTTTACCTTCAGGAAGTTGGTGCTAATATTCAACCTATTTTTTTCTCTCTTAGTTTCAGACGAGTATTTTTAATAATAACCTCTAAATTCCATTCTAACCAATTGTTCTCCAGGTTTGATTTCTGCCTGTTTCACATATTCATAGATTATTTTTTTCTTTCTTTTTTTTCCTCTACTATCTACAGTGTTACATAGACAAAAATTTTCAGTTCTTTCCTTCTATGTATATTTACTGTTTTAGCTACTTTCAGTCTATCTATATATAAACCTAGCTCTGAAAATAAATACAGCAATTCATTAAACTCCAATAATTAGATAATTTAAATGTGATTATGTCTGATTACAGTCATAAAGGCAGAAATGATAAAATATTATTTTCAGAATAAATAATTTAGTGTAGCTAACCTTTCTATCTGGCATCACAGAACATATTTTACTGCAACGTTTTCACTCAAACTCAAACTTTACTAGTATGATTGATTTCTTACTCAGAAATCTGTCATGTTTTTTGAAACATTAACTCTTCTTTAAAAGTTAGCAAATTGCCTTTCTATCACATTTTGGGTCCCCTGTAACATAAATAATACATAATCATAACTGACTGCAGTGCATTCAGAGGACCAATTCAGACCCATTCCTGGGCACTAACTTCAGCTACTAACTTTTTTTTTTTGTTTTAATGATAGAAGTATTGGCAAACAAAGTGGACTGAAACCACAAAATTGTTCCCATGGGTCACTGAATAGCTAAAAGATCAAAAAGTCTACTGCTTACTCAGAAGTCAGACCCCAGTTGCGATGATGTTTTAAAACTGTATAGCATTAGAGAAGCTGGAGAGTACAATCTTTCAAATAACAATGTCACTGATAAAGAAATCCCTTTTGAAAAAGACAAAAACATGTTTGGCATCTTTGCTATCTTTCTTATTATCTCTTATTTTAGCACCACAAAATTCTTTAGTCTAGAAAGCATTAGGGAACAAAAAAGAATGGGAAGAATTTGCAACATAAATAACACTATGTGTCTAAGTACTGTGACAGCTGAAAAATGGGTACTGTCTTGAGTTTAATGACCTACAAAAAAATTCAATATCTGTAACAATAATTTTTGTAAACAGCTGAAGATTAGAAACTGTATTTTAGAAAAAAAACCAAACAAAACAAAACAAAAAAAGAAACCACCATTTTGACTCTTATCTGGTTTCTGACACCTGTCTCAGTGTCATATCTGAAATCCAAAGTTACACTTTCCATTCCAGTCACAGCTCTGTATAAGCATAACACCTCAAATTCAGCTGAAACTTTATTAGATTTGAGGTTAAAAAAAAAAAGATAAAAAAGATAAAAAAGGAGAGTGGGAGAGTGCTGTGTGAAGAAAACTGCAAAGTTTATGATACATAATGTTCAGATTTGTTTCAATTGCAGTCTTAAACCTTGCTGTTAGTATAAGTAATTAGGGTGCTTGTCAAACAATGTATTTCATGACACTCATGTCCCATGAATGAGATTAATTGTGGTGTTCATAGCAGGCAGGACAGGGTGCTACCTATACATTTTAAATTTCTGTTTATCAAACTCCAGTGTTTCACAAAAGAAAAGCTATATATAGGGTCACATCCAAAGTATCACAGACAAGACACAGTACATGTAGTCTAGTCCAGCACATTTTAGATAAGCCTATTCACTCAATTTGGTCAGTTTAAATTCAAATCTGACCTTCTGTGTTAGCCATGACAACCATGAATAGCTAAAACCCCTAAACATATTGGGAGTATCTGACATCAACATTTTTCTTCAATTGTGGAAAAAGACATCACAGTTGTAAGTTTTTAAGTACAGTACAGCAAATAGAATTTTTTCATTGAAGAAAAATTGCCCTAAGGCAAACAACAGAATTTGGGAATGAATGAGTATTGTCCCTACTCTTATCCAAACACAATGAGGCGTGAAATATCTTTAAGGAAATATTTTAACTTCTGTTAAGTATGTAGATGGTGGATAGCCAATAAGGGGCTTGATTCATAAAAAACAATAAAAGTACCCTCCCAAGCTCCAAATAAAATTGAAACTAGTGTCAAGGAGTTTTCTTATATTCATAAACATGGTATTTGATATAATCTGTGTTTTATTCTTGGATGAGGTAATGATCAAAAATATTATACCTGGCATCCTTTCCTTTCACAGTGTAAGATCAACACCACTGCTTTCTTTAGGAATTCCTGTATCACAAGGATTTACACAAGCAGACCCTAAATCAAAGAATAAATGGACTTCTAGAAATACAGCACAATTTCAGTTTGAAGAGAAATTTATAAGTCACCTAGTCCAATCTCCTGTCCAATGTAGTGATAACGTCAAAGTCAGATCAGATATCTCAGGCTTGTGTCTAGGCAAGTTTTAAGTATCTCCAAGGCTGAACACTCTACAGCCCCTCTGGGCGACTTGATACAGGGATAGCCACTCTATCTGCAACAGTTTTTCTTCATAGTCACTTGGAATTTCTTTGAGTTTTGTCCTTTTGTTATGCCTGACTAGGAGCCTTTGTTCTGCAAAACCTCTCGTTTAGATGGTAGATAACTGCAGTGCTATTCTCCTCGAGTGTTTTCTTTTCTAGATTAAACCAAATCAATTCCCTCAACCTCTCCACACATCCTGTGTACCACCAACCACTTTGTTATCTTGGTGGCCCTCCAGTTTGTTGATTATGTCTTTTGCTTTGGGAGGCCCCAAACTCCATATACGGTCCCAAAAATGAAGAACAGAGGGGTTAAATCACTCTCCTGTCCTGCTGAACAGGCTTTTGTTAATTCAGTTCAGGATGAGATTAGTTGCTTGTATCGCTTTGCATCAATACTTGCCTCATTTCTCCACAGAAAAGTGGAATATTCATTGAATATTTGCTTAAAAAGAACTGGAAAGAATACCATGAAGTGTGACATGCTGACAACCTTGTGCTTTATGTATTATCATCCATTGATACATATTTGGCATAATTTGATATGTAAGTGATTTTTAGTTGTGGATTTGTTGTTTGGGTGTGGGCTTTTCTCATTTGTTTTAATAATGAACAATTAAAATATTTTTAAACTTAGTAACAGAATTTATGCAGATCAAACTGCCCTGGAATGAATATTCGTGCAGATTTACTTTTAACTTTAAGAAAATGAAATTTCTTGTTGTGTATGACCAACTTTTATTAAAGACATTATTGTAGAACAACAACAATAACTGAAAATAAATGCTCTTAGCAGAGTGGTTGTACCTTGGAAAGAAACAGCATAACCATGAAACACATTGAGGCTACAGTACACTGAGGTCTTGTTATAATGAAAGAGTTTTTTAAAAAAATAAAATCTAGGAGTTAACAATCCAAAATACAAAGAGAACATAGCTGTCAAAAGCAGAAATCAGCCAGGTGGCATGAATAACTTTACCAATAAATCAGAGAGAAGGAACTTTGATAGTTATGAATACATTAGAAGAAAAGAGATTTAGCTGTTGAGTATTATCCTGCACATTTTCTTGTTTTCCTTTTTCTTCTTTTTTTCACCTTTGATTTTTCTTAAGGTAGTTAATTCATTGCTTACAGACAGGCAAGATTGTTTTATTGACTACCACATAATTTTGTTTAATTTTGTCAGATTTCTAGATAGAGACTTAACATACAATTGTATTAATGATTCCTAAATTTTGAAACCAGATACCACTGCAAAAGTCGCGCTAGAAATACTGCACAATTGGTCCTTCTTTGGCAACAATAAGATGTACTAAATGACTTCATTGAGATCGTCCAGAATCTCTTCTTTTGCTTTTTATAAAACTTTCTTTTCTCACATGTTTCTGTGGATGCTGTGGGTAACAACAAAGAAGGATTTCTGTTCCCCAGATATGCATTTGCTTGTTTCTGTGGGTATGAGTAGAGAGTAGAACATCTGAAAACAGAAACCATTGCTGGGGGGGAGGGGGGAGTTTTTGCTTTTGTATTATGCTTAACTTGACACAAGAGAGTCTTTCTATTTTCTTGACCTTCTGTACAAGAAAGTATATGGAGCAGTGGAAAAGTAAAATATACCAGAAAGATGCACACACTGACTTGACCCAGGAACTCATATTTTAGTTTAACACATGCAAGCTAAATAATTCTGTTAACAGATTTTACCTACTTTGTTATTACATATGTTATAAAAAAAAAATAATCACATCCCCCTTCTCACCTTCCCTAGATTCATTCAACACCAGCTAACTGGCTGGAAAGAATGACACCAATACCAGCCTGTTTGATCTGACTCAGCGCTGCTCTAATCAGACAAACTTAAAGTGATAGAAACAGAGGACTTGTCTTGTTCATTGAAGCCATAGCTGTAGTGCTGACTTCAGGAGTAACTGTCCTGGCATTCATCAGCACGAGTCAGAGTTTAGAAACAGGCAGTTTACAAAAGCAACAGACAGTTATTCAAGTAAAAGTAATTCTTCCAATGAGTTGCGTTTAGTAATACCCAAACATATTAGACAGATGATTACAAATGCTATACAAAGGCTATAAACATGCGGGCTTTATGGGTGAAACAGTCTCTGAATGGCATGTCTCACATTATCAGATGCATGAAACGATTTACAGGAGAAACATTTTACCTTTAATTAACTCTAATTTCTTTAATCACATTGCTAATTAGTGGTTAAAAAGAGGATAGATCAACACCACAGTATTCATTCGTTATCTTTAAATCCTTTTCCCTCTCCAGTATTTTCTGAGGAAATAATTTTCATGTTAGCTATTCTTTTTACATGCCACACAAACACTATAAATAAGGCTAGCTGTTTGGCTGCAAATGGGCGCCATTGGAAGTGTGTTGTTGGGAAGAGCAGTTAGGACCTCTTTCATGATCTAAATGCGGCTACCCCAAACCCAGCAACGCTGAGCTGTACAAGGACCCACTTGATGTAATACGATGTAGTACATACCTACAGAATGACCCCTCTGCTCAGTGCCTTAACTGACTGCCTGTTGAAGTCTATCTGATACCTCTCTAAGCCATGGAGGTATTAGTATTGTCAGCGGCTACTTGTGGACTTGATAACTAAGCAGCCAAATTGTACATGCTCATCAAGGCTTTATGTGAAGGTCTAGGTTATTTCTAATCCTGGGAGAATAAGCAGCATAGTAGTGCAAAATGTCTGGGCGACCTCTACTGTAGGGGAGTCTGAAAATAATGTTTTCCAATTAGTGTATCCAACTCCTCACTTATTCCACTGACTGTTACAGAAAACCAGGGATCATTTTGTAGAAGATTGTACATTTTAACAACAGTCATCCTTGTATCAATTGCACCTTATCGTGTTCAGCTTATTTCTCCCTGAGTAACTTAAAACTCCTGTAAATAATACTTTAATTTTACATCAGATACTCTGCTATAACCTCTTTCAGGCATGCTAAAACTATGTTAATATTACCTATTTTCTGGAAAAAATGGAATAGATGACAGGTGCCAATTTTAATTTTCTAGCTAAATCATCCTTAAATAGTTATTAATTTCTTCAGCCTCAACTTGGATTATTAAGCAGCGTTCTCAAATACATTCAGAAATGTATTTAATATGATTACTTTGAATAACTCTATATGAACCACAGTTTAATAGTTACCCTTAAAACTATAATCTGTATTATAAGTATGATCTGCCCAGCTTTCTTTAATGTTCTTTGACATTATCCTTAGTTAATTTTTTTAAAAAATATTCTGTCAGGACTAGATCTGGAGAGATAAGCAGTCCCAAAAATCCTTCTCAGCTTTGTCAGTAATTATAATACAGCGGAATTCCATACTTTCCATTCCTGTTTGAAGCTCTTCTGTGCCTATGTATTCAGAAACTGATGCAATCTTAAAGTAAATTGTAAGTCTTAATTTAAGTTCATAAATTAGACAAATAAAGAACTCACAAAACATTTCTTACAGCAATATTACTGCTGGAACGGTCTAGGTAACTCCTGCCCAAATAAGATCTAAATGTTGGGAAGGAGAGAGCCTTGGCATTTACTCCTCACTCACCGAGGAGACCAGCTCTAGTGCAGGTAAGTCCGCACTAGGGAAGGAAATCAAGGTGAAAAAAAGCCGGCAAGAGGCCCTTTTTTTGAGGTTTTTCGAAGCCGGAAAAAAGCAGCAAGCTCGTGCCGGCACCAGCAGCTCATGGGAGGGCAGCTGACGTGGCAGGGGCGAAGCCAGCACCACCCGTGGCAGTTTTAAACAAGCCTTGGGAGCGCAGTGACCCCGTCGCTGTTCACCAAGCAAGGAAGCACCGAGTGGGCATCACCTCGGGCCCGGAAGCCATAGGATCTGCTCGGCAGAGGACCATGGCAGGCCTGCGCTGTGCGCGTACCACCTCTGACACAGCTTCCCAGATGGAGCTCTCCTGGGAGCACGCTGCCACCCAGGTGTCGGGCTGCAGGGTGTGCCCTGCGGTCCCGCCAGTGTGGGATGCCAGCGGTGAGCAGCCTGTGCGATGCGTGCCCAGGTAGGGGAGCTCCTCCACTTAGTGCTGGAGCTCGGGGAAGAGGTGAGCAGGTTGAGAGCTACTAGAGAGTGTGAGAGAGGGATGGATGCCCTGAGTCATACTCTGCCCCCCCTGAGAGAAACACAGGAGGCAGAGCTCTTCCTACAGTGAACTCCCTGGCCTCTGTCCAACTGACTGATTGTGGTGAATTGGAGGACAGGGGCTGATGATAAAAGGTTCCTTCCCAACACAACAGGGTCCATGGGCGCGTATGCCCAGAGACTATCCCACCTTCCCAGGTGCCATTGCAAAACAAGTACAGTGTTCTGCACGGGAAACTGGACAACGGTGAGGACGATACTTCTACCAACTTGGAGGTGTCATCGAGGTCTAATCAAACCACCCCCCGTATCAAAACAACATCGGTAAAAAATAAAAGATGGGTCATTGTCATAGGTGACTCGCTTCTGAAGGGAACGGAAGGCCCGATATGTAGACTGGACCCACTGTATAGGGATGTCTGCTGCCTCCCTGGGGCCCAGATCAATGATGCAAAGAAGAAACTTCCTTCTCTAGTACAACCCTCAGATTGTTATCCCCTTTTGGTTTTTCAGGAAGGCAGTGATGAAGTAGAGAGCAGAAGTCCTAGCGCAATGAAGAGTGATTTCAGGGCCTTGGGATGATTGGTCAAGTGATCAGGAGCACAAGTCATATTCTCCTCCATACCTCCAGTTACAGGGAATGATGGGGCAAACAGGAAGAGCCGGCAGATCAATGCCTGGCTCCGTGACTGGTGCTACTGGCAGGACTTTGGGTTCTTTGAACAGGGCTTGATTTACAGGACACCAGGCCTGTTGGTAACTGATTGGAAAAGCCTATCTCACAGGGGGAAAAGGGTTCTAGGACAAGAGTTAACAGGGGTCATCGAGAGGGCTTTAAATTAGATTTGACGGGGGACGGCGATGTAACTGAGCTCACTAGACAGGCACTTGTGAATAGTAGCCCAGCACTAGTGGGGCACAGTGCTAGTATTTTTGAGATTCAGAAAGCCCATAGCCCCTTAAGGGCAAAAACTACATGCCCAACTGCCTCTCTGAAGTGCTTATACTCCAATGTGCACAGTATGGGGAACAAACAGGAAGAACTGGATATCTGTGTGCAGTTGCAGGGCCATGATCTCATTGCAATTACTGAGACATGGTGGGATAAGTCACATGACTGGAACACTATCATGGATGGCTACATTCTCTAGGAAAGACAGGCCAGCAAGGCAAAGTGGTGGAGTTGCTCTTTATGTGAGGGAGCAACTGGAATGTATCGAGCTCTCCTTGTGGGGGGATGAGGATGGAGTTGAAAGCTTGTGGGTTAGGCTTAAAGGCCACGCTAATAGGAGAGACACTGTTGTGGGGGTCTATTATAGGCCACATGATCAACATGCGGAAGTGGATGAGGCCTTCTACAGACAGTCGAGAGTTGCCTCACAGTCGCAGGTCTTGGTTCTCATGGGGGACTTCAACCACCCTAATATCGGCTGGGAAGGCTACATGGCCAGGCATATACAGACCAGGAGGTTCCTCCAGTGTATTGATGATAACTTTTTGACTCGCAAGGTGGAAGTGCCAACAAGGAGAGGTGCACTACTGGACATAGTATTGACAAAAAAGAGGGATTGGTGGAGGACATTAAGGTTGAGGGCAGCCTTGGGTGCAGTGACATTGAGAAGACAGAGTTCAGGATTAGGTGTAGTGGGCATAAAACGACAAGTAGGGTTGCAACCTTGAACTTTAGGAGGGCTGATTTTGATTTCTTCAAGAAACTGTTTGGAGAAGTCCCATGGGTTAAGGCTCTAGATGGTAGGGGGCTCAAAAGAGCTGGTTGATTTTCAAGAATTGCTTCCTCCAAGCTCAGGATCGGTGCATCCCTAAGAGCAAGAAATCTGGCAGAGGAAGCAGGAGACCAGCATGTTTGAGCAGGCAGCTCCTGAATAAGCTCAAGGGGAAGAAGGAAGTTTACAGTATGTGGAAGAAGGGACTGGCCACTTGGGAAGCTTATAAGAATACTGTTGAAGTATGCAGGGTTGAAATGAAGAAAGCCAAGGCCTCCTTGGAATTAGATCTGGCAAGGGCTGTCAAGGTCAACAGGAAGGGGTTCTTCAAGTACCTCAGAGGCAAAAGAAAAACTAGAGAGAATGTGGGCTCCGTGTGGAATGAGACGGGTGCCATGTTGACAGATGATGCAGAGAAGGCAGAGTTACTGAATGCCTTCTTTGCTTCAGTCTTCACTGCTCAGGCCAACCCTCAGGATCCCGAGACTCTACAGGTAACAGGGAAAGTCTGGAGCAAGGAAGACTCTCCCTTGGTTGGGGAGGATCAAGTTAGGGACCAGCTAGGTAAACTGGATATCCACAAGTCCATGGGTCCTGATGGTATGCACCTGCAAGTGCTCAGGGTGCTAGCAGAAGTCATTGCTGGTCCACTCTCCATCATCTTTGAATGGTCCTGGAGAACAGGCGAGGTGCCTGAGGACTGGAGGAAAGCCAATGTCACTCCAGTTTTCAAAAAGGGCAAGAAGGAGGATCCAGGACATTAAAGACCAGTCAGTCTCACCTCTGTCCCTGGAAAGATGATGGAACAGTTCATTCTGGGCACCATCTCCAAGCATCTGGAGAAAAAGAAGGTTATCAGAAGCAGTCAACATGGATTCACCAAGGGGAAGTCATGTCTGACTAATCTGATAACCTTCTACGATGACATGAGTGGATGAATAGATTAGGGGAAGGCAGTGGATGTTGTCTACCTTGACTTCAGCAAGGCTTTTGACATAATCTTCCACAGTATCCTTGTAGGTAAGCTTAGGAAATGTGGGTTAGATGAATGGACAGTGGGATGGATTGGAAACTGGCTGGTTGGTAGGTCTCAGAGGGTTGTGATCACTGGGGCAGACTCTAGCTGGAGGCCTGTGATGACTGGCGTTCCTCAGGGGTCAGTGCTGGGTCAAGTCCTGTTGAATGTATTCATCAATGACCTGGATGAAGAGATGGAGTGTACTATCAGCAAGTTTGCTGATGACACAAAACTGGGAGGGGTGGCTGACACCCTGGAAGGCCAAGATGCCATTCAGCACGACCTGGATAGGCTGGAGATTTGGGCAGAGAGAAACTGTATGAAGTTCAACAAAGGCAAGTGTAGGATCCTGCACCTGGGGAGGAACAACCCCATGCAGCAGTACAGGTTAGCGACTGACCTGCTGGAAAGCAGCTGTGCAGAGAGGTACCTGGGAGTCCTGGTGGACAACAGGGTGGTCATAAGCCAGCAATGTGCCCTTGTAGCCAAGAAGGTTAATGGCATCCTGGGGTGCATCAAGAGGAGTGTAGCAAGCAGGTTGAGGGAGGTCATCCTCCCCCTTTACTCTGCCCTGGTGAGGCCGCGTCTGGAGTACTGTGTTCAGTTCTGGGCTCCCCAATTTAAGAAGGACAGGGAACTGCTGGAGGGGTACAGCAAAGGGCTGCAAAGATGATTAGGGGGCTGGCGCATCTTTCTTACAATGAAAACTGAGGGAGTTGGGTCTTTTTAGTCTGGAGAAGAGAAGGCTGAGGGGGGATCTCATAAATGCTCATAAATACTTAAAGGGAGGGTGCCAGGAGAAAGGGGCTAGGCTTTTTTTCAGTGGAGCCCACTGATAAGACACGAGGTAATGGGCACAAACCTGAACACAGGAAGTTCCAACTGAACATGAGGAGGAACTTCTTTCCTTTGAGAGTGGCAGAGCACTGGAAGAGGTTGCCCAGAAAGGTTGTGGAGTCTCTGACTCTGGAGACATTCCAAACCAGCCTGGACACCATCCTTTGCAAGCTGCTCTAGGTGGACCTGCTCTGGCACGAGGGTTGGACCAGATGATCTCCAGAGATCCCTTCCAACCCCTAACATTCTGTGATTCTACGATCTAGTTCTGGAAACTATAGAGGTAATTTTCATTTCTTCTTCAAATGAGTTCCAGGTACACAGAAAAAATTCTGAATTCAGTTTCTACTCTGCTAAGACTCATTCTTGCACTTTAAAATTCTGTATTTCCTAAACCACTGCTTGGAAAAGTCATATCATTCTGTGGCAGGCAATCTCTGAAGTAGCCTAAGGCCATACTAACGGAGCTTTGAAGATTAAAAGTGTAACATTGAAGTTGATGTAAATGGAAGAGGTGAGACAGTTTAGCATATGGAATACTGTGACACTGAACCTTTGAAAAAATTGTCATATGTATGGTAGAAGTGTGGCTAATACACTGAGAATAGCCTATGTATTGCTGTTCCAGGAGCACATCAAGAGTTACTCAATGCAGGTTTACAGATATGTACATCTAAATCAGCACTGGAAAGTTCCTCTGTCTCCTTCCTCCTGTGTGAAGCACAATTATGTATTTTGTTTGAGGTATACCATACTATGCTTGTACGTTTTTATACCATAGACATTGCCATGTAGAAGACACCTCATTTTGTGATCCAGAAATGTCTGTGCAAAATAAAGTAGTAAAATTTAGAAAAGGTAATTAAAATAAATAAACAAACAAACAAATAGGGGACAGATATCAGTAGTAGCTGATAATGTGTTTTGGATATTTTTTGGTGGGTTTTTTCAGTCTTGCTTTTTGGTCTTAGATATCAAAAATTACAGGATCACTTTGGCTGGCCACACTAAGCAATAACACTGCCATAGCAAATTACCACATGATGTATAGGTAAGGAGAAGGAGGTATTAACTGTGAACCCAGACACCTGCAGACACATTCTGCCAACAGTAACACGTGTGGATCCAGGTTTGATCTAACCATTCAGATTTCTTCAGTGCCTTAAAAATTCATTTTCTGTGAATGGCCAGTAATCTGTGAAGGAACCTTTTGTAGCCAAATAAATGTTCTGATGAGTGATCTGAGAAGTCCTCGTGGGCAACTTTGCTGGAAGATATTTTTGTTCATAGTCAGAGGAATTTCTGTAGCACCTGAAGTGGATTCCAGGATGTGAAGGTTGACTGTATGTGGGCAATCCCATGTGGGGCTTGATATTAAATTATTTGCATGGCTGAAATTCCCTGTGAAACTGAACACAGTCCTTATAAGAAATTTAATGTTTTGCCACAATAAAGAAAATCTTCCATTTAAAATTTATAATAGTCCTGTTGCCAATATGACAACCTTATGATCAAGCCCACATAAAACAAACAGATATGGTGGTGAACAGTACAGAAATGTAAGTTCTTTTTATGGATCACACCCTTTCTTCTTTTCAGTTTTCTCTGCACTTTAACCACAGTTTATTTACAAAATACAGGTGTTCCCATATCTTCCATTTTAAGTTTACGGGCAAATGACACTTTAATGTGTTTGCCTTCAGCATTTCTTTTCCTTTGTGGTCAACATAGTGCAAAACTGCCTTAGAAGATAAGTTTGTTGTTTTCTTTCTAAATTACTGTAAAAAAAATAATCAAGAAGGAGCTGACTCTCCTGTAAAGTACATTATCAGCTGTAGAAGGTTACACTAGCCCAAACATAGCTTACAACACGTAATTCCAGTGCAAAAAAGTTCAATGAGTAACAGCATAAAGTTCATTACTATTATCATAATTTCAAATGTTAAATGCACTTTTCCAGACTACTTTATGGAGCTATAGGACCATATGCCTTCATGCTACTGAAATGCAACAATTTTAAAGAGAAGGAACCTGACTCTGTTAGATGCTGAAGTCATTCAGCCTACCAGTTGTTGTAGATGCTGAGCACCTTTCCAAGGGATGCCTAGTACTTCATAGGGTCAGTCCATAACAGCACTGCTGCAGTAAGCTCTTCGAGTTTCTCTCATATAAGCAATTGAAAAATGTGATAAAGTGCGTTTAGATGAAATATAGCAACCTAGTCAGCTGTTAATGCTGACAGTGGTGAGTCAATTTGAAGTCATAGCTGAAAGGATTCTAGCACTAAAATTGAAAAAGTTTTGGATCAATATAGGTAAATAAGAACACAGTAGACTTACTGAGGAACAAACCTTCCAGTTTTAAGTCTATGAAAAGTAAAGGAATTGGATTGTCAAGATTACTCTGTTTAGTTGGCCCTGCAAAGTCTTCCAGTGTTCTAAAAACTGTTTGTCCTCTTTAAGGGAGATGTGCAAAGCAGCATTGGCTAGCATTTTTATTTTCATTATATTTGTTTTCTTTATGCTTGACTGCTCTATACAATGCCATTCCCTATAATACTGAGCAATCTAGCTTGCAATTTTAAAAGCATCATTCACAATAAATAAATGTATCTGTCAGATCTCAGAAAGAAACACAAATGTGCTGTGGTTTCTATGAGAGAAATACGCAATTGAAAAACTCCCCAAAGTAATTTTCTCCCAGGTCCATCCTATACTCATATTTAGTAGGCTTTTTGACCCAGATGGCTATAGTTAGGCCTTGGATTTTTGTATTAGAAATTCTGCATAGCATCTATAGGAAATAAATTTACCAGAACAAGGATATCAACTTTGTATCAAAAACATAGCATATCTGATTTTCACATGTTATTTCTTTTCTTTCTAACTTAACTTCCAAATCCCCTTGACCCAAATATGCTGAGCATGAGCACAAGAGTGACCAGCTTCCAAGTGCCTGATGTATACATGCCTGTGATGTATATGAATTGCAACACACCTGAGCCCTTCTTTCTGATGGCTAACAGTTGAAAAAATGGAACACCCCCCCCTAATTTTCTGTCCACAGTATATTTGACCCAGAATAAAGTAGAGTTTAAGATGATAACAATACTCTCCTCCTCTAAATATGAATTTAAAGCAGACACTGAGCTTGAAGTCAATGGATCACCTGGAACAGAAAACAACAACAAAACCAACAACAAAACATGGACACCATAGTGTCCTCCCATACTGATGAATATAGGTAGAGTTCTTCGCAGTTTTAATTGACAAAGATGTGTTCTTTGTTTCAGAACTGATAGCAATGACACAGTCTTCCATATGTACTCATTCAGGGAATTTCAACTCTCTGCTGCCCTGACCAAGACAAATTTGGATCCATGAAATAGTAAATGGATTTGACACCTAATTTTTTTAGTCCCTTTAGGAACTGCAAGCTTTCTAGGAATCTGCCACCATGACCTTGATCCTTATTAAGAATCTGACAGCACTCAACAAAAAGAGCCACTATTGTGTCACTTTTTGTCCATTTTGTGTCCGCTTCCATTATCTAAGTGGTCTGTCACTGAAGTAACTGAACAAGTATTAAGAGAATTATTCTTGCAAGTATGGTAAGTATTGTTACTTCACTTTTTCAGTTGGGGATCTGAACCACAGACAGAGATGGCCATGAAGTAGTGAAACACTTAAATATATGCTCACCTTCACACATCTGAGAAGCTTGATTTGCAAAATGAAAACAAAGAATAAATTTGAGAATTTGTCCAGGCCTACATGACTTCCCAAGGTTCACACAGATGGTTGTGGCAATGTTGAGTGCTGAACCCCTAGGGCTTCTGAATGCTGGTGAAATGTTTTAACAACAGGTTCCCCTTATGCAAATATGTAAAAAGATCTTTACAGGACCAAATTTTTACAATAAAACTGTTAAAATCCATTGAATTTCTTGTCTGGCAGTTGTTCTATAACCTTAGAGACAGAATTTGCTTAATAGCTGAAACCAAATCTAAAGTTGCCTGGCAAAGAAAGATGAAGAAAATTCCATTACATATGCTGCCCTTCTGTTGGCCATTTTTCTGTTACAAGTACTATTTTATCACTTTCCAGGGATGGGAAAAACATTTGCATCTTGCTGTATATGCCAGATACAAGGGCTTCCTCGATATAACTTTACATCTCTTTTTTCAAAATAATTGGATTCTATGGAAGAAAAAAAAAGTTTCTCTTTTATTTTGAATAAACTTCATTGTAAATGTAAAATGCACAAGGATTCAAACAGACTTGAAAGGTTACTTTTAACAATATTTGATCTAAGCGATCTAAGCGACCTAAGGAGCAATCTAAGGGGTTTTGGATAATGAATGGACAGCAGATTTTAGTTCAGGTAAGATGACCGTATTTTCCCCTCCTGACCACTTTACATGCCAACAAAAAATAAACATTTTAAGAGTAATCATTATTTTTCAAATCTTTGTTCAAAACTGTGTAGGCTAAGATAATTTTGGTTTTAGTGATCAATACCTCAATCCCTTCAAAATACTGATGAGTTTTTAGAGATGTCAGGTTAGAAGTCACTTGGCCATCAAAGATAAGCCAATCAATTAGTAAGCCAACATTTGAGTATATTCATAATAAAATGTGGTTTATGTACATTCAAACATGGAACTTGAACCATAGACAGTCTGCAGATCTATAATATGTTTATTTTTGCTGGGGAATATTACAAGTTTAATTATGAAATATAATAAGCTGTGGTTAAAGAGGGCCTGTTTGATACAGTAGTTTTATGACAAAAAATGAGATCCATAGAAAGAAATTTTGCTCTGTACTTACTTTTTTTTCCTCTGTATTTATTTACTCTATATTATCATAAATTAAATAAAATTACCTCTCTTCCCTTTAAATACTGATCGCCTGAAGTGACATAGATATAAGAAGTCTATATAGTCTTTACCCATGATGAAGTAATCCGAGAGTCCTGTGGATTGTTAGGTATTAGTAGCACAGTCTGAGTTTCAAAGTTGATGCTGTTGGAAATCTCTACTGCCCTAGAAACAGTGTGTTTCTGTTGCTCTTCTCAGGCCTTGGCATAACACCTCTATAGACGTTCTACCAAATTTGAGCAGCTATGGACATCAGTGGGATGAACAAATTTATGGTTCTTAGTATGAAAACTGCCACAAAAGTGGAGTTCTCATAATTAGTCAACCACCTCATTGGTAGCAATGAGGCTTTACCAGTAAATTAAATTAGTCGGGGATCTATCCCTGGTCCTTTTGCCAGCTGCCATGGCAAAGCTTTTGTGCGTACCCTGAAACTCTCTCATTCTTCACAAAACATGGCCACCTCGGTGCTGTTTATTGGAAATGGTCCTTGGTCTGAACTAACTCCTGAGTAGGGTGGGGAAAGTGCTAAAATACACAGACTAAAGCTGTGCTATGATGTAACAATGTATGAATTTCCAAATGTGGGTGACTGCACTTCAGAGCTCAGTCCTTTGTCCTAGTCCTGCTTCATCAGTCCAACACACATACAATACTGGTTTTCTTCATGCACATTATGCTGAACCCCTTTGTGGACAAAAAAAAACACTAAACCCCAAACAGACCAACAAAACAAACACATCATACCCACATATCTGCATATGGACAGAAAGATTCTTGGAAACATGACTAGTCCTCCTTTTATAAGCCAAAATAGCTGGAAGCACATGGCATCTATTGCCAAGAATTGTCTTATTCTATCTTGTATCGCTTTGATTCTGCAATAGGTAACAATTTTTAGATTTTTTTAAATTCATCTTGGGCATTTTGTGAAAAAATATATTCACGAGAAATAACACCAGGTAACCTGTTTATCTGTACTGTGATAGGATTAGAAAAATATGAGTACAGATAGACCTGAAAGGGTGTAAAGATGTGTGAAATGTAAGGTTTGTTGGAATGTCACTGATGCAAAGAAAAGAAACAGAGATGGCACAATTGTGTTCCTACTACTTACTGAACTGGTCAATAGACTGAGCTAATTACCCAAACACTACTTCAGGAGAGACTGTTTTTTCTGTGCCAGGAGCAGTCTAGCATGCATGGAGTATGGACAATGGATTAACAAGATCTGGGAGCAGAACAGCAGGTGGTTCAAACTGCCTATGTAGATGCCCAAACATTTATCTGTGAATATATTTATCTTTTTTAAAAAAGCCTGTCACTTGACAGCTTCATTGGGTGTGTCTAGTTCTTGTACTCTATAATCCCTTAAAATTCTCTTTGTGATGCAGCATGCAGGTAGGACTTTATCTGTCCCATAATCAATGCTAGTCACCAGTAGGCTTTCCTTTCCGCATTTGTGTAAACTGTATTCTTTAAGCTGCAATTTGGTTAGTGGACTCTGGAGGCTTATGTAGATACAGGATATACAGAGCTGATATTTCTGGGACAGGCCCTAAAGCTAATTCCTTCTCTTCTCTATGGTTCCTTTCTGTAGAATGAAGCAGATGCTTATGATGTTTGTGTTGTAAGTAGGAGCTGTAGAAACTCAATGGCTCAACTTCTTGTCAATGCTTCAGTCTCTGTATACTTCCAGATGAATACATGACATTCAGGAATTCTACAGCATGAAAGCGGTCCAGTACAAAATTCTTTAAAGCGCAAAGACCTCCTTTTGGGTACTGGTATATTACAACAGTCAAGTGACAGATAAATCTTTTCCAGAGCTATCTTCCCCCTGCAAACACTGAGAGGTTTCCACTGTGTAATAAAAATAAGGAGAGGAAATTTCAGTTTGCTACAGTAAATGGAAAACATAAAATGAAAAATAAAACCATTGTGGTCTGAAGCTTTTTAGAAGATGCTGTAAACAATGATGAACACTACAAACATGTACACTGATACATAAATGTCTGACAGAGCAATCTTAAGAAGTTATTTGGACTTCAAACTGACCTGCAATAAAATGATGACACTCAATTTGAGAAATATTGAAGCAGATTAGATGTGAATAATTGAAGAGGATTAAATCCAGGGTAACAAAAGGTCAGCAATTAAAAATGAACTAAACTTTCTTCCAGTTTGATGGAACAGAATTTTTTTTTTTTTTTTAAATAAAACTAAGTTTCACTCTATTTTCTTAGTATTTCTAGAGTAAATAAATCTTACACTGCATTCATCCTATGTGGTGTTTCATCATTTTAGGCTGCCCTTACACCCCATATGATTCTCATTTACAGTAAGCCCTGTTGTCAAGTGTAAAGAGGCATTACTGTTTATCAAATGCAATAACAAGGCTATTTTAAATTGCCAAAATAGAATGCAAAATGAATAAACAAGAACACCTTACAATTGCTTCATTTATAAGTGGGAACAACCCCTTTATCAAGAAATAATACAGAAGATAGAGCTAATAATCTCCTGTCATCATAAATGATATGAAGCATTTATTAGCACCAAGAATCAGGGTAACAGAGATACCCCTTTTCTTATAATATTACAAAGACACAGTTAATACCTCAAGTAACTGTTAACATACCTGTTGCCAAATATTTCTTCAGGGGAAAAGGACCTTATTTTCACAATGTTCTCTGTGATTGGATCAAGGATATCAAGAAAGGAAGCAAGGTTGGCTTTAAGCCACTTTAAGGCTTCCTAGGGCTTTCCAAGAATCTATTGCCTACACAGATGTCGCCAGCTTTGGAGTATATCTATACTCTGCTTTCTACAGCTCTGTAAGAAAAATAATGACAATCTAGATACCTATGTCCTTGACATAGACTGGTTTGTTACCTGCACTGAAATTCAGCCTTAGAGATTTTTTGGTAGCTGACAGCCACTGGGGATACTCTGAGTGACCTGGATGGCTAAAAAGGACCACAGTAAAACTAAGTATTTAAAATTCAATACAAAAATTATTTCATGTGTCAGACTTCTGGTTCTTTAATTTCCACCTAAAGTATGCAGATTTATGTGTCAAGATTACCTACTGACTACTAATGTTTCTCTCTGGAAAGTTTCTGTTTGCCGATGAGTTTTCTCATCATACTTTTCCTCTATGAACAGCTGTAAATTTGGCAAAGACATATATTTACAGCCCTGAAGAGTTTATTTGGCAGCTGGCTTTTGTTTTTTACAACTTGCTCTCTCACAGACAGTAAATATTCTTCTGTCTTCTTTCCCTTTGTGGTTCTGCATGTGACACAGATATCTGTTTTGTAAATTCATATTAATATTATATCAAGTTTATATATATGTAGTTATCTGCAACTGCTTTTAGTGAAATTACTGAATATTAACCATATTATTAACTTTAAAGTCTGCCAGCTTTTTTTTTTTTTTCGTTAAACAATCTCACTGTGCCTTGCTTTAAATGTTAAGAATAGAAATCTTGGAATATCTGATTCAGAGGAGTCTGTCAGACTGTGGCCTGGAAGCCAAGTTTCAGACAAATTCCTTTCTAGACCCTTCCTTCTCTTGCCTCCTAGTAGAAACAGTCATGAAGTGAAAGGTCTAAATGTGCCCCAGCACACCTTAGTGGAAAGTGGAAGTGACCCCGTGAAACAGACACCCACCCAAGATTTCCTATCACATAACCTCAGAGCATATCACACCCTTCTTCACCAAAGGATATTTCCTGCAGATGGCAAAAAGCAATTCACCAAACCTGACATCTGGCTCACAGCCTTATGCCAGCATCAGACAAACCTGACTAAAGAATGCTTGTTTTCTAATATGTTTTTGGAGATACCTACCATAATACACAATGTAACAGGTGTCACCATAATGTCAGTTCTTCGGCTGTATCTTTTTCCATCTCTCCAAAGACTACACAGGGAGATAATGTGAATGAAATAATCTAATTTTGATTCAACAGTGATGATTACAAATCTCTAAGATACTATTAAACACTATTGTGAATACAACTTCAAAATGAACATATGTCCTTGAAGTTGCACAGTGGAAACCATATTCTACCCCATAAAAACTGTGTTTGAATAGTTGGATACTTATTATCATGGCATATTGTGGACAATTTTCCCAAATTAGTCTCTAGTGATCCCCTTTACTTACAAAACTGATGCCATTTGCATCTGGTATGATAACTACTCTATGCTGTGGCATATAAAGACACTTATTATTCTGTATTCGTACTGATTTCAGAAAGGTAGAGTTGCACTGTTGCACCTTGAGGCAAAAATGTATGTCTCTTGAATTGGTTTTGTAAAAATTTTCACTAAAACTAAAATGACATTGTTAGCATTTGTGCTCGGAAACATGATTTTTCATGTCATAATTCATATACATTTATAGTAAAATAGAGGGATATTTAGATTCATGTAGCGAAACAGGTTTATATATTCATATTTGAGCTTGGGATTTTGAATAAAAACCAGTTTTGGTCATGAAACATCCAGTCTTCATGAGTCTTTTGGGACAATTTCAGTGTCAGAACTTTATTTTCAACAGGCTTCTATTAAATCATCTAAAGAAAAGGCAAAGCAATGCATGTCACAAACACAGCTATAGAGCTCTAGGTAGGAAAATACTTGCTCCCTAGAATCCTAGTCATCTGTGATTACAGAAGAATTCTAAGGGAGAACAAAGAAGCACCTGGCACATTTATATAATTGGAATTCGCATTAATGTATTTCAATTTCTATCCACATTTAGCATTGTTTAGATTTTAATTAACTCAGTTTTCACCTATTTCTGAATATTTTTTGAATGGTGTTGTATCCAATGACAGGTTAACTCCACCGCATAAAAAGACTGAGAAATATTCTCTAGTACAATAGTATGCCCCGATAGAGTTTAATATCCATCACTTCCTCTGCTTTATACACAGCCAGGAGCGATTGAATTGCACTCTTAACTGAGTTAACTCCAGGTTATCCGATGTAGTTGATGATGAATCTGTTGAAACATACCCGTAAGAAATCAAAATATAAATTCCAAGGGTTATGTAAATATGAGAAAGCCTATTCATAGTCCCACAGAAACTGTCATAAAGACAGTCACTGTGAGTAAGGTAAGTAGGGAATTTGTATCAGTCTAGCTGTTACTGCAAAGTAACCGCTTTTCTGGTTCATTTTCTCACAGCAAATGTGAGGTACAGCAATTTACTCCCTTTGGCTGATTCTACCGCACCTTTGCCATGGAGTAAAAAGGTGCATTTAGATATTGTAACAGAGTAGCTGGCATGATGTAAATCCATACTTATCACACTATAATCTTGGGATAGACAGACCTTGAAGTTAATAGAAGTGTTGCTGCTTTACTTGGTATAATTTTGGTGCCCAGGTTAATACTGTTTTTCAGTCAATTAGATCCTGGTACCAGCTTTGGTGAATTTCTACCATAGCATATAATTTCAGCAAAGTAGAATTGGCCCAAGATCTTATGTTATTCCTGTAATACTTTTACCTGCCTCTTCCTGCCTGCCTCCCTACCGAAGAGGTTCTCAGGTGTGGTCACTGACACAGGCATGGCAATAAGAAAGGGATTGTGCCTGCTTCAGAAGCCAACTCCCAGCTGTTCCCATGGAGACAGCTGCAGGAAGTCAGACTGGCAGAGTATCACTGTCCTTTTTGGTACCAAGTTCTTTGAATCTATCTTCCAGGTTTACCAGGAAGATAGATATAGCACAGTTTTTCTCCTATAAAATTGTATTACGTTCTTTGGAACTGTGTTGATTTCTGACACAAATTAGTTAGCCTGAAGGAAGATCTACCCAGACTTAGCTGAACTTCCATTTCAGTGGAAGATATAATTAAAATTGAATTCCAAAATTTCCTTTAAATCAGGACTGAGAGGTGGAATCCTGATTTTAATGGAATCAGCAACAAAATACCCCTTCCCTTCCAGGTAAAGCTTGGATCTCACACACAGAAGTAGTTTTGAACTGAGTTTGCAAACTAAAACTTAAAACTACTTCTATTTTCTCTTTGTTTCTTTGGTGCTTTTTCCTCCTGGCTTTGTATTTTTGTGTCTTTAGGGTATGACTTTGGGAACTTCTTCTCTCATGCATTTAAGGAAAGTCCTTCAGGGTTTGCACACATACCATAGCAGTATCAGTTAACATATCATCCTTTCCCAGCCATAGGAAGAAGCAGGGAACCAGCTCTGCATTGGAATCCAGTCAAATCTTGTCTAACTAACAAGTCTCCAGTTCCACCTACTCCCCTGTCTCCTGGCAGAGACGATGAAAATGCTGAGATCCAAACACACAGAAAAATATTAGCAGAACGAGAGGGATCTCAGAGTGAAAAGGAATCCTAACATATTTAGTCTAGGACTGATATCTTGTTATATTTGAAAAGAGATCAGAAAATACAGGAATGAAAATAAGCACTGTACACACATTGTAAAAACTGAAAAAGATTCAGCAATAGAACTGAGAAAATAATACTTTTTTCCCTTATAATAGTCTTACATTGACTAAAGTATGATATGAAATTAACCTCAGTATAACACACTACATGCCTGAGATAAAAAAAAAAATCGGTGGTACCTTTATGACTGACAAAGAATTCAAACTTCTTTTTTTCTGTTAGAATATTTCTAAATTGTACCCCTCATAAAGCCTATATCTTGCTAAGAGATTTCTGTGGACTTGGGTGTTGTCAGTTTGGAGGTTTCTTTGTTCAATGTGTTATTAGTATAGATATTTTCTTGTGTATTGTCAGTCCCAGGCTACTTAAACTTATTTCCACCTTCATACAAGAATTCTATATATAGCTGGAGAATAAATTATCAAAATTCATAACCTTCCAGAAGGGCAAAATATTTTAAACATATCTGAAAAGGCTACTATTATACATTTAATTTTTTTTTCAATAAATATTCAGAAAACTGGAATAGACTACACCAGAATAAATTAATGGCAGGTAATTTGTTTCTTTTCCAATCGGTTCCTTAGCTTTATTATGCATTAAGGGTGTTTCATGGTAATTACTAATACAGCATCTTTCTGTATGATTACACATTGTCTGCATCTGGGCAAGTATACATAATACATTCTGAATATTGTGAGAGCCGCCTGTTCTTATGACTCATCTGAATATGGCAGTCTGAATTTCCATAAAGTTGTTCACTGATCCGTGCTTAGCCCATGCAAATCACAGGAAGTCACAACAACGTTGATGTTGCTGCATCTTCATGCCAGAATGCTCTGTTGAGCCTTGGCTTGTTTACCACTGAATTCCCTTCAAAGAGCAGACTTCAGTATATAAACAATGAAGACCTTAATATATAATTAATGTGCTTTCTAATTAAATAGTAACCAAGTATGTTGTAACGTTTCAATTAAGAGTATAGAAAATAATTAATTATCATCTTAAATACTTAATGCGAGTATACTAATTAAAAAAATGCCACTTCTATAATTTAAAAATTGTGCTTGGACCAATTTCAAATTAGTGGTAAATAATTTTTTTTCAAGGCAGAGCTTTTTTTTCAAGGCAAGGACCTGGTAAGTCCATCAATATCAGTACAGACTTTTGAGTCTAACTAATTTCATACACATATAAACCAGTATAATATAAACCAGTATAATAATTTCACTTTTTAAAAAACACCAACTATTTTTTTATCATAAAACGTATTTGAAAGTGAATGGTGTAAAATTCCCTTGATAATTACTATTTCAAGGTTATTTACTTTTTGTATTAAGTGGTATGCTTTAGGTATATTATCAATGCATTTCATTTACTCTGGCTAACAATAGGTAAAATGGCATTAAAGTCCCTTGAACTAAACTATAAATTCCAGCTGTAAACATTTTATGGCACTGGGGACAACTCAGAGCCACAACAATTTAGCAGGAGCTAAAGGTGGAAGACACAATATTTGGATTTCTTCAAGAGGTGCTACTTGAAATTCACTGCTGGATTTTTTCCTCTTTTCTAGTGTTAGCAATGAGGTATTCCAATGTCCAAGAATGAATAATAATTGCAGTTCAAGTCACACTCTGCATAAAGACCTACATGGAAAGGTAGGATAGATGGCAGTGTTTGCAGTCACGGTCTGTCTCTATGAATATAAGCCTCGTGTTTTCCATTCATTGTATTCAAAGGTAATAAACATTTCCTGCGGTGCAATATAAAATAGGTAAAGTTCAGAAATAGATTATTTGGATCATTGCAGTGATAGTTTATATTCAAAAATAGAAACTAGAAGTACATTTTAGTGATCACCACGACACTGCTGAAAAAGGACAGAAAAAAAATCAAAATTGGTGTCTAAAATAAGAATAGAATGCCAAATTTAGGCACTCCACTGGAAGTCAGCTTGACTATTACATGTCACATTTCCTTATATTACAGAAAGTCAATGGAAGCCCAAGTTTTGTGAGCTCTGCAATGTCTGAAAAACGTGTATTTGAAGCTTCTAAGCAAGATTTCTCCAGAAGAGTCTAGCCTGATGCTTTTAATCCTGAATGGAAAGAACATAACAGAAAAGAATAAAAGGTTGTCGCGTGCTTGTCTTAGGAACCTGTGAAAATACAAAGTTTGAAGAGTTGTGTGATCATCCACTATTTAAATGGATCTCTGAAATGTAATGCAAAAGACTTCTTGAAAGTAAAACATAGGTTAGCCCTTCATTTATTCTGTAAAACAGTTTATGACTTGCTTATTTCTGTAAATACAATATGGACAGATTGTTTATCTGAGGAGTGTCATGCATTATTTCAAGGCATAAAGTCTAACAGTATTAATTATAAATGTCACCTTAAATTAATAATGGGCCTAACAATAATGGTAAACAAACCAAGAATTTAATATATTTTTTTATTTCAATGGAGCATAATGTGTCGGTATGTAGGTTACTGCCTTTCACAGTTATTTAACTTTGGACAAGGTTATATACATTATAACTGTTATGAAACTAATGTAATTATATCATAGTTTTAGTGCAACTACAGTACCTATGTTTAGACGATTATTTAAATGACAGTTTATTTGCACATTATGAATACTCTAGCCCTCCTTTTATGTCATTCTAATTTACTATAGAAAAGATTTCATGTGTAAGAAGTATTCAAATGCACATGGGATTTCTCTTCATATCATATATGTCTTATTTTCCAGTGCTTAATACTGAACAGTGTAGCTCAAAACATAACCCATTATGCTTGATTTCCTGTACAAGGTTTCCTTTAACTTTTCACTGCATGACTGGTTGGAATGTGCAAATTATAACTTGCAGCACAGTATTCTGAGGGAATATTTGCCTTAGGAGCAGTGTGGTCACATTGTGTTTCCAAGGCAGAATGCAACACTGAACTTACCTGCCCCGACAGAGTTCATTCATCACCAGGAGCTATGCTGTGGTAGAGGTCAGAGCAGTAGAAGTTCCCTGTTTTGTAAAGAGGCCACACAGTTCTTTAACTACATTTAAACAAAGTGCTGAAATTCTGTTCTCAGGGTTTATGTCTTTTATCTTCAGGGAAAATTATTGCGTTTAACATCTAAAGATAGGAATTCATATTCATCTAGTTACTTGAAGACATAAACCAAGGTACAATTAATCAACTTGAAAAGTTCCATACAGAAAAATTGTTCCTTAGCTTTCCTCTGCTTGATTTTTGTGTCTTCCTGTCAAGTATCTCTTGTATACTCCTGTCAGAGACCAGTTATTGAGTCAAGCAGATGGATCAGTGGCCCTTCACACTGTAATGTTTGTAATAATTTAAGGGTATGATTCCTTTCATATAATGTTAGGGATTAGAGTTAGGTGTCACGCTAATCGTCTAGGCTCTTTCTGTAGTCCCTGAAGCTAAGACCCTCTAAAGGCGAATTACAAGCTCCCAAAAGGCAATTCATCACCACTGCCTTTGATATCGGTTTTGGGATAGACAGAAACACCCTCTGGAAGAACGTATACCTTCATTATCTACACAGAAAGCTAAGACAAGACATTTCATTTTTGATGGCCAAATTTACATAAAAGCAATCTCAGACTTAATCAATCAGTTAATATAAATCTATCGCTCGAAGAAGGAAGTACTTCACAGTAATGAATACAACAAGCTTCCATAAGGGCATTGAGTACAAACAAGACCCAGCAGGTCTGAGATCCTTCTCAGTTCTCATGTGTATGAAATCTGTGTTGCATAGAAGTCTGTAATATCTCTTGTCCAGATTTTTAAATTACATTGGGTATCCACAATGCAGACAGATACATTGAGAGATTTTGAAAAAGTACATTTAGTCATATTAAAAACTGAATGAAAACATACTTATGTCTTCAGGCTCATAAATATCCTCATATAGTGATGCTTAAATGAACAAAAATATTAGAAAAAAACCCAGCATCTATACTATTGATGAAGTAGTTTACTTTAAAATGGACTGAAAGAATACTAATCTGTCCTCATATGTGTCCGTAGCTTTTTGAATTCCCTACAATAATGGGAAGAGTGAACATCTGGAAGCCATTTACTAAGAGAATTTGAGGACTTTATCATTATCAATTCATTCAGCATTCATTGTAAAGTCACTAATAAATCTCTTTAGTGTTCTTAGGGATATCACTTAACATTCAATTGTTCTTATGGATCTAGCTTACAGTTCAATTGCAGTACATTTGTTTTAATGGCACCAGTTTGTGCTCAGATTTGTCTCTAGACAACAAATCCATTTGCCACTTTTTGGTTGCTCTTTTTCTTTGCCTTTTTTATTTTGTTTGGGGACTTTGTTGGATTTTAGAGATGTTCTTGTGCTGTTGCTTTTTTAAACTGAGCAGTTCCCACAGACACTCTAGTCTTTACACCAAAACCATTGTTAATAAACATTTAACATAATGTTTTAAAGGATGACATGTAGAGTTCTCTCTTCTAGGCCATTTTTTTCATACAATTGGAAAAGAATATGAAGGCAGGAGGTTAATTTCCAACTCAAGAGAAGCAGCATGCTTTTTTTTTTTTTTAACACTACTGATAGAAGTAGTTGTAAGTATGTTCAATTCTTAGGAGTTTAGCACTTTCAACTGTTTGTCACTCTGCAAAATTTAAACTCACACAAGAAAAAAAATCAATAAATGACATTTTACAGGCTCCCTAAAACTTGACATATACTACACACCTTATGCTGTCAGGAAGGTCCTCTAAATTATTTAATTTTAGAATTTTCCTTCATAGGAGATGGAACACTCTTGAATAAGAAAAACAAATAACTGTACTTTTTTTCACTTTCTGTGTGCTGAGAACATGAAAGATTTAAGGACCTTTTCCAAAATTTTTACAGTTCATCTTTTTTTGTTTGTGCATTTATTTACTGCATTTCATATACATAGTTCACACTCTGCAAATTCTTTTGTATATGAACAATCTACTTCCCTGATCTTAACACTCCTGCTGGAAGTTATATAATGTGACCAGTTGTGCTATATTGCCATACAGAAAAGAACTGGGGAAAGGACAGTATAGGCAGAAGAGGACAGGTGAAGTTCTTTTGCCTCCTTCAGACTCTGAACCCGATTCCTCATCTGCTCTCACTACAAAAATACTAAGTTCTCAGACTAAGCTACTTTTGGCTCATTTTTTTACATGAGTTGGGGTCCACCTGGCACACTAACCACTAAGCAGCTAATCTTGTAAGTCACTTAGTTTTGTGTCTACAAAACTGTAATTGCATTTACTCTTATACCTACCACATGCCCACACCTCCTGCATTAGCATACAGCCACTCTCCTACCTATTCCAGTGGACATTCCAGATAACCTTGCAGTTCCATCAAAAACTTTTTTTTAATAGTCTGTGATTTTAAAGCATAATCTGGAGCCCCATTTATTTTTAATTCCAAGTTACTTAAAAATAAAATTTTATCCACTATGGTGAAGTAACTTGGGTGTCATAAATTGAAAAGCTTGACATTTTGCAGAATATTAAGTACCTCATTATACAGCAATGCCTGCACTACCTTTGCTAAAGACATCCAGTATCATGAAGTCTTATGTGTTCCTGTGGAGAATCTGCAGCAGACTGTCACTGAAATAAGAAGACAGTTTAGCAGCAGTAGCAAAGCCTTTAAAAGTTATCTTTTTAAAACTGTAATCAGGAAATACTTTGGGAGATATTTTTTACTCCATTTTAGAATGAGTTGATGTACTTAAATGTTTGTGATGTGACTATTTATTGTTGTACATACACTAACAATTTGTGTATATTATGTGTGAACATACACTAACAAATACTGAAAGTGAAAGTAGTGTAACATTGTCTTTACAAGTGTAAGACCAAATACTGGCATAACCATTGTCTCAAGCAGCAAAAACAACAACAACCACAACAAAACAGTTTAAAAAAATGCTGCAAAGTGTGTAAATCACAACGGTTGTGACTTATTGCCACAAGAGGGAGTGAATCCCAAAGACAATGATCCTATGATCCTCCTTCGATAGCCCAACTTCCAGGAAATCAGCTGGAGGGTCAGAGAAACAAAGTATTCAAGCCAGTCATAACAGCTCATGTTAGATAAGATAAATGACATCTGAGGTAGTCTGGTCAATGCCACTGAGGGGTTTTATGCAGTCATCAACACCTACAATTGCATTAGAAATGAAATTAGATGATACCTTTTTTGTTACCAGCTTCCTCTGCTTAAAGGGCTCTGAGAAGTTATTACAACAAGGTCTGAAAACAATTCTTTACAGTGAATTATTCAACCACTAAATCCAAAAAATAAGTGGACTGTCAGATTTGTAAAAGACCCTCTACAGTGAAGAGCGGGCTGCAACTATCCAATTATCTGCTCCCTTGGTTGCCTAACTGATCTATGAAATCAAATTAAACACCAATCTGCAGACTTAATATTAATATTTCAATGTTAAAGGATCTGGACCAAATTCACTGAAACAATGAAGAATACCTAAATCCTCTAGTGGTTTTCAAATGGAATCTAGGAAACCTTGAGAGGTTAAAATCTAGAATTAGTTATTCTGTTTTCTACAACTGAGCATTATTAAGCTGTATTCTCACTTTCTCTACTAAAATCGTAACTCTATTCACTCTATCCCATCTGCTCCAATAAGCAAGCAATGGAGCATACCAAAGAGGATTGTTAATAGTCCCTTTTATTTTTGTGCAAGCTATTTTGGGTTTCTTTTTCTTGTTCTTGTGTATTTCGCTTTTGGTTCTTTTTTTGCAGTGGTCATCTGCAGGGACAAGACACTGTAGTGACGAGGAAACTGAGAACTATTCTGCCCTCTCATCACTGTCTCTCTTCTTTTCTCTCTGTTCCCTTCTTCTACCCATTCTCCCTTATTCATGTTCTACTGAGAATGACTGCTAAGCATTCTCAGCAGCAACCAGAGTCAAGGTGAAATACTCAGACGTTCTCTGTTATTCCATCTTTCCAGGAATATGATGGAACAAAACTTTTCACTAAAGAACATTTTTACTTGAAAGGGAAAGGGAAAGGGAAAGGGAAAGGGAAAGGGAAAGGAAAAGAGAAAAGAGAAAAGGGAAAAAGGGAAGGGGAAGGGGGAGGGGAAGGGGAAGGGAAAGAGGAAGGGGAAGGGGAAGGGGAAGGGAAGGGACTAATTTAAGAGAGCATACAACTAAGCCGCTCTTCCTATGCAATCTCCAGCTACTGCTCCATCACTGCTTATGCCAAGACTAGACCTAAGTCACCACCATTTTAGCTAACTACAATCTTTTAAGGTGTGTGAGTGACAGTAAACACATGCCAGAGAAATTATGACGTGTTCTAAATTTAGCTAGGTGAAGGAATTGTTCTATCACATTCTTGGCCTTTTAGGTACCTCTGTGGGGAGTCTGGCAGTGATCAAGGTCGTGGATTGTTGCCCAGAAGCTCTCCTATACACATTTGAGCTAGATGTACCTGGAGAACTGGTGTCATATTCAGGGTAGAAGCCAGCTTCAACTTTAGATACCTAAATTTGGGTGGTTGCACATATGTTATGCATACAGATGCCCATGTATAGTTTTCTTCTGCTGTTAACTGCCTCCCTGGGGCCCGGGTCC
>VZSF01002930.1:0-142362 GCA_013398295.1 Chionis minor
CTTGCCCTGCCTGTCCTTCCTGTCATGATGGAAAGGAAACAAAATCTTATGTTACATTGAGTTATGCTAGGCTGTGTTTTGGGGAATTGCTTCAGTTCATTGTAAAAATACAAATATTCAAATATGCAGAACTCCAGGACAGTAAAACTGCTCAGACTGTCGTAATGCAAATGCACAGACACACGCGCACATTGTGCGGAGGTGTGCAGTTCCCTGACAACTCCAATAAATGTGCAGGCTATTCTTAATTTGGGGAAATGTAAGTTCTCATTATTAAAAAAGAGATAGTAGTGTGAGGAGGGTCTGAAAACCAGTCAGGGTCTCAATCAACAAAAATGAAGTTATAGGTTTACGTGTGATTTTCCAGAAGTCCCTTGTCACCAAGAACATAACCTTCACTTTAGTTAGGACCCTCCTGTAGTTTTTCATGTCGAGTCATGGAATCGTTCAGATTGGAAGCAATCTCTGGAAATTATCTGGTCCCACTCCCTCTTCGAAGCACTGTCAATATTGTCTCCAGGACTTCCTTTTTTTCCTTCCTGAACTGGAGAGTTCAGCATTACCTTTGCGAAATTCATTCCTAGCAGACCTAAAATTTTATTTCTGTTACTTTTCCGCCCAGCATGTAGTACTGATAAGACGTCTACAAATGGCACATTTCTATGTGCGGTTCCTCAGTTTAGCCTTATATTAATTTGCGTCTGCTCTCTAAACCTGGATCCCTTCACATGGTCTGAGAGTAGAGGATATGGAAAACCTAGTAGTTATCTCATTGCATATTCTCACCTGAAATTCAGTCTTTTCTGGAGGAGAAGGGCACCTGGGGAGTAGGCATGGATCTGCTGCTTCTTACAACAAAATGAATAATTCATTTACCTTTGTGATTCATGTATCTTAAGAGGAAGCCTCAAGAGATGAGGCAGGTCTTGGTCTTTCTTTAAGAACCTTACTGCTTCTACTTCACCTGTTGCTCCCTAAACCCAGCAATGCTTTGAGAACCTTTCTTACTATTACTCCCCCGTCAGAAGACATGACAAGTAAGCAGTAGAAAGCTCTTTTCCGTGGAAAAGTTGCATTGAAGTTGGTGTAGTTTTATTGTTCTGAGTAAGACTCTTATACCATACTCATTACTATAGTTTGTGAGTTCTTCCCAGTAGGATTTTAAAGAACATGACTAATATCTGTCACACACTCATCTACTCCTTGGGTGGGGCAGAGAAGCACTTGTAGTAAAGTTTCTGGTGTTTTTTAACACATATGCTGTGCATTACTGTTAGTGAGGCCAAGGTCAAAGAAGTGTGCCTTGCATTCGGGAGGTGCTGAAGGTTGTGAATGTTCTTAGTTTCTTTGGAATCCACTCCACAACTGCAGATCAGCTCCTGAAATGATCTTTGCCCTCCTTGTAGAACACAGCTACTAAATTTATTTTTGCAAATAATTGGTTACTTTCTGTGGTTCATTGGTTTTCATAGAGGTCTGCTTAGTAATTTTCACAGGAGTCACAGAGCAGGAACTAGTGGATTGCTTCCACCTTTACAGAGACAGCACTTTTTTCTGCAGACAGGGGAGTAGTTCTTGCCAGTGACCAGGGGAATGGTGAGCAATGCAGTCTCTGCCACAGCAGCATGAAGCTATCAAATATGTGGGATCACGGCAAGATCCGCTGAAAACTTAACCAGTGTCACAAATCTGGAGTTGCCTCTGCTACAGATAGTTCTTCTATGACAGAAAAGCAAATATTAAATCGTTACCCTAAAATTTTAGGTGATTTTTTTCTGGTTGTCTGCAACTTGGAGAACCGTTGCAATAACGTCCATAAAGATAGCTGTGATTCCAAATATTCTGGAAAGCTAAGACAGACAGAGGAGATAAAGTTTTATGTGTTTGTGGTGGCATAAGTGGTGGACGACATGTTCCAGCACTTTGTTTTAGATGGATTTCCATAGGTGCTGGTGTTTTATGCTGCGATATATCGTGTATTGCTGTAACTGAGAAATACCGAGTTGCTGCAATTGTCTCATCTGCCAGAAAGAACTAGAGATTTCTTGCCAACCTGATACAACAGTCTTGCTTAAGCATGGCATTACCGCACTCTTCAGTATTCATGAGAAATTCCAAATGACTTAAATGTAGATGTCTAAATGTTATAAGTCTTAGCCTAAGCTAATCAATTAGGTTCTTTTTATGTCATCTAGGAAGAGAGATAGACACCTCTATGCAGTGATTTATCTGACCTGTAGATGAAATGAATTGCTCTCAGGAGGTGAGCATCTCTCACTATTGATTATATAACGGGAACCTAGAGTGACAGTGTCATCCTTAAACATCTGTCATTCCTACGCCTATGTTAAGGGCAGATGAATCCCACCTATGTGACTAATGAAGACCCCAAAATCTTCAGAATGATCTTTTATTTTTCGTTCGCTAGCAATTTTTTTCCGTGCTGAGGCCCATCTTCAGCTACGTGCTTCACCCGTGAAGCACGTCATCTTGCTCTATACAAAAAGGCATGACTATATGTGTGAAAGATAGCTCTCTGTGTCATTACAGATTATTGGTATTTACATGATTATCATCTAAATAGTCCATATTATAGGTAGTAAATTAAAACTCATCATATGGTACACCAAAATAATAGATGCCAGATGAAAGCGAAGTTTCCCCATCAGGTTTTGGTGGAATCGCTCCAGAAAGACTCAAAACATTTTAGTAAATTACCTTTTGCTCCTGTCATGTCTTTTAGCAAATGTCTCATAATCTCCATAAGACCATGTAACTTGCAGTCAAATGCTGCAGATATGCCCCAGATGAGAAACCATCTTCTGTGTTCCCTCTGCGGATGGAGGATCATCTGTGCTGCTAAAAAGGCTCCATTCTGTGTTCTGGCATGATTTCAGACTGTTCCAAGTTTAGAATATGAGCATCAATTAGATGAGGTTGTAGTTGGCCTTTGTTTAGTGGTGCTATAAGCTTACTCAGGAATGGTTGGGCAGGTTGGAGAGGAGAGATTTGGTGTCCAGAAATGGTTTCTCATGGATTGAAATATGTGGTTTGGAGTTATTCCAAGCTGTCTTTCACAGGCTAGGAAATGCATAGATTGAGTTAAAGCTTAGAACTAGGCCTTCTTATGGTGAATTAATGCTGTGGAATTTGGCAATACCATACATTTCAGTGGATGTGTATAGAATGGATATTGTTTGCTAACAGGTATGAACTTTTCAGTGCAGCAAAGCTAACGTGACTATGTATGAAACAGGCTTTTAAAAATCTGTTATGCTTCCTTTTGTCTGTGTCAGGTGTTTTAAGTCCTATCAGGATTTCAGCGGCCATCCTTTTTCCTGCATAGGGTATCACAGAACCAAAAAGTACATGATCAGTAACGAGGAACCATCTTTTTATTAGCCAAGCGGTGGTTGTTCAGTGGTCAGTGACAATGAATCACAATTTCCTTCACCCCCATCCTGTAGATGGGGAAATGCTGACTTTTAGCACTCTGCATGGAGTTTGTTGCAGGACAGGAATTTTGGTCAAGAAAAGAGCCTGATCCTTTTTGATGTCTGAGGTCTGGAAGATGACAGAATCTGAAATCATTATTACCCAGATCACACTTACAAACAGTATACTGTTCAGGAAAACTCATTTCTGCTGGTGCTGTCACTTCACAGGGGAAGTTTAAAAATAACTGTGAACTGATAACATGAATGTATACATTTTTTATTTCCCCCCCGTGAGGTCTGTTTCCTTACATTTTGAACCAAATTAGTTTCTATTGATATTTTTGCCTTTATTTGTGTGAGGCATTTTGCTGCACAAACCACTAGCAATTATTTCACGTTTGCTTTGATCATAAATCTTGTTAGGCAGTTTAACTGCTATGTGTATTCAAATGGGGTTTGCTTTAAAAGGGAAAGAAAGATTTTCAGGTCCTTAACAAAATGCTATGAAGCCAGTCATGTTTGAGACTTAGCTGATTTTGCTGTTCTAAATATCTTTTGTGTTCCTTGCTTTTTAGTATTTTCGGGCAAAGACGGCGACTTATTTGCTGATAAATTTAGGATAATCCCATGTCATAGGGTGTTAGCTGGCTAAAGGATTTGATAATGGGATATTGAGCTATTGAGCTTTTCAGTTCTAGATTATTCAACTTTTGTACTTTACCAGCGTAATTGCAGAGAATCTGGTATCTAAGTGGCCTTATAGATCATTTGACAACCTCAATTTATGGTAAACCAGTGCCTGCCTTGCTCAACAGAAATGAACTTTTCCTCCAAATTTTCTGATTGATACTTTACTATAGCATGTCTTCTAAAGATTTCCAAATGCATGTAATATTCATTCTTTTGATAGTTGGACTTGATGATCTTAAAGTCCCTTCCAACCCAGACGATTCTACGATTCTGTGATTTCTTTCTTCTGATTAGAGAAATGCTTGAGTTAGCTGGGGTGAGTGGGAATGTGAAAGTATAAGGGGAAAGCAACACTAATGAAATGAGTTATATTAAGTTCAGAGATTGCTGATTCTTCTTCTCTGCAGCGGCATGCTCCATTATACAAGTCCTGTTTATGTTTTGAGGCTTCCCTTGTTAGGCAACAATTTCATTTCCTTTTTTCCATCAATGTGGAACTGTTGTGGGACATACAGGTTGCTTCACAAGAAATAAGTTTGCAGAGTCCTGAGTCCTTTAGGTAAAGACTTTGGAGCCAGTTTCAGATGCATGTGATAACATATTTCAGGGCATTTATTTTCTCTGTTACTGTTTCTTGGAAATGAATGAAGACTTCTGAGTGACAACCGCAGGAGATGTCCCTAAATGACCCAAAACAAATGAGTATGAAACCAAATGACACTTTTGTTGTCAAAGATGGGCATTTCAGACCACATTTTGAGGCAGAGATACTAGTGCTGTTTCTTTCTGACTTCTTTTGTTGCAGGTCAAGAAATCGATTTTCCATTTACCTCTTATCGTATTTTTTCATGAGCTCTGTACCTGCAGGATTACCTTAACTACCGGCAAAACTTGCAGTGATCCTAAGTGATCCTGCACGAAGTATACCAAATCCAGTGGCATAGTAACACGTATAAAATGCAGAAACATGCCTGAAAAACATCTTAGAATATTCTCTTAAACAAGGGAATAGATATATACATTTTCTAGGTACACATTTAGTACTTTGTCATGTCCGTCCAGCCCAAGTCAAGAGTTGAATGTCTGAAGGCTGAGAGCTCAAAATATATGCATTTTTCTGCTTAAGCAATATATTTCCCTTGCTTTGGATTTTGCAATTTAGGATAGTGAATTTAACTGTTCTAAAGAAAACAGACAAGTCTGCATCTTACAGACATTTAACAGTTGCTGTAGTGCTTCTAGCTTTTCAGATCAAAACAGAGTAAAACCTCTTCTAACTACAAGCTTGAAAATGTGTCTAAATTACTGAAAATTCAACAGTCAGTATTTAGGCATCTGTGATGTTTTAAATATTAATCAATAAGGTACATAGGTAATATTATTTGGGTTTGAGAACCATGTATTAACTAACTAACGTCATACTGCAGGAAATGGACCGTTAGTTCAGTCAGCACCTCTTTACAATTTGATTTTCAGCCCTAGGAGGAAACAGACCTGCAGCTGTGAGCAAAGTCAAAAGAGTCATAGGGCCAAATTTTCATCTATGGATAGCTTGCAGGATTTGTACAGATATTTCTGTCTCTTTTCCTCATAGGTAACCTCTTTATTTGCACAATATGGATATAATTACAAGGCTCCCCTGAAAAACCCAGATGTCACAAATGTGAAACTACATGGGACACTGAACAAGGAAAGGAAAAGCAAAAGCAAGAAAACATAGATAAAAGACCCAGGGCTACATGCGGGCTTTTGAAGGGCATTTTTAAATGCTACGTCTGGAAAATTCAACAGCCAGAGGGATAACACATGGTTTGATAAACCTTTGGAAAATTTAGCTCTATGTAGCCCAACCCTGAAGGAAAAATAGCCTCATGGTAGCCATCACAACCTTTTCTCAAAGCTGCCTTGTAGATCTGTTTCTTGGCTGACCCCAAGATAGGAGGTGTGTTGTACTCTCTTTGTTCTACTATCTTCCTAAACAGAACACTCCTTGGCAATTTTTAAACTGAAGTAATTTTGTGAAAAAGCAATTCAGTGAGCCTAAAATGTGCCTCAGGTTTGCCTCTGTGTTATGGATGACAGGGCAGGTACTTCATAAAGCCCTGTCTGGATTTACGGCAGATAGATTTTCCCTTCAGCCATTTCTGGTGTGGAAGAACCATCTTCCAGAACCGCCAGGAGCAGGAAACTAGAGCCCTTGATTAGCACAGACTTCTGCATTCATCTTCCTACGTACCATGAAAACGTGCTCACTTTTTGGTTTTCTTTAAACAATGGTAGCAACTTTTCAAAGAAGGCATTCCCACCCTTTTGTTGTCTTTTTCACAGTCAAGAAAGAGAGTGAAATATAAATATTGTAAAACACTCAGCACAACTCTGAGTGGAAATAGACTATCAGAAAAGTTAAAACTATGAGAGGAAGAGTGTGAATTTGTTCATCTATGAAATTTATTCTTCCCTGAATATAGTTTTTAAAGCTCAGGATTCTGATTTCCTGCTTCCAGCACACAAAGAAGCATTGGCATTAATTGACCCCGTTGACCTTGGTAAACTGGACAGCTTTCTGACCAAGCTGAAAAATTACATTGGAAGCAGATTAAGCTTATTTAGAGTCTGGGAGAAAGAAATCTGCTGAAACTTCTCCCGGTATGCTGGGGGAGAGATATGTTCTTCTGTTTGGAAACCCCTGCCCCTTCCATCGATTGGATTCTGCTCTCATTTGTGGATAAGGGGACTTGAACTGTTGAAGTCAGTTAAATTACAGTGGTGTCAATCACTGGAGATTGGGCCCTCTGGGCAAACAGATTTAGAGGAGAGGAAAGAAAAAAAGCATTGGTTACTTACGATCAGCCAGTACAGCTGTGGGAAAAGTCTGTTGTTTATATTTACACCTTTCAAAAAGGAGACTGTGTTTAGTGGTGTGTTGCTACAGCAGCATTTGGCTGCTTATTGCAACATATAATTAGAGATTTTACAATTTGATGTGCCAAGCAGTGCATCCTCTCCACAAAATTTTTAAGATGACAATCACTTTTATTGCTGGCATTTCATTCACGGAAACAGTGAAAAAGCCCAAATGCCATTTAGAAAAACCTATCTAATCTTCCCTCAGGTTAGCGTTCACAACCATGAATTAATTGGAAGAATAAACTACACTCCAATTTAGAATTTAACTACACTCGAGGTCCCATCTTGGTTCCTAAATCTGCATGGGTAATGCAGTTTGCGAGTCGTGTGCCTTTCTCCCGTCGAAGTCAGTGCTGAAAACAGTCATTGGTTGGAACATAATTAAAATTGGACTCTCAGAGGATGACCTTTTTTTCTTACTATGGTTGTGTAATTATGTACTAACTGGTTATCTGTTATGCTTGGGGCACTAAAAGTGCAACAGAATTTATTTCTCTTCCCAGTATTTTTGTGTGAAGGCTGAGGGAAATGTTTGAAGCAGATCTCCTATTCAAAAATCCATAAATCCATGCTGTGTTTTCATATATGACATCCGTATGGCTCCGTGTGCGCTACAAAAATTATCCAAATAAGAGCAGTCAAGCCATTCCAGTAATCTGGAAATATCCCTCAAGAGAGGAGGGAAAGTATTTTTTCTCCTACTATATTTTACCATCGCAATGGACATCTAAAAGTATAATAAAATAAATGTCTGACTTCTCTGTATTTTTTTAGCCTGACAGTCAATAAATTTACCAGTGGTTGGCAGCTCAAAATACTGTAACACGAATGGTATTTTGGATCGCGCTGAGACTCAGCAGTGTTCTAGATGGAGTGCATAGCCCTGTTGGACCTGGTCCCACAAAGTCTATGGTGTGTCATCCTTGTCTGTCCTCCCTGCCATGCCCACAGGGCTCTGATGACGTTATTGCTAGGCTTCACACAAGCTAAAGCTCATAAAGCTGAAATTTTGCTTCATATGAAGGCAACAGTCACAGTCAATGAGTTTAACAGATGCAGCGGGCCCTCTTGGTGCAGTCAAGGAGCTTAAGGAATCAGATTTTTTTCCAAGATAGAAAGCAGCAAAGTGTTACATGAAACTTCTCTTTTTGGGTTTTTTTTTTTGGTTTTTTGGGTTTTTTTGGCTGTTTTGCACAATGGAGTTTTAGAGTGTACACAGAGGACTGGAAGTTTCATTTGAGATGTTAATTTTAGGATGCTATCCCAAGCCCTGTGGACTGAAAGGAGCTGGGCAGAGATGGGAGGTGGAAAATGGGCTGCACTTAATGTGATGTAAAACAAAAAGACAAAGGCAAAAGGCTCATGATTGCTTTTAAATAATCAACACGGATGTTATGACATTTTTTTATTAAAGTATTACTATAATTTGTAAAATCAACAGGAAAGGAGAAAGAGAAATGACTGGTTGTTTCAAGGTAGTTATGGTCACTCTTCCAAATCAGTAGCTCCTTGTCACGTGACTGCGTATATGGTGTCAATAATTTCAAAAGGGGCCTTTTGAAGTCCAGATGGAAGAGCAAATTGTGGTAGAGTTTCTGCGTTTGCCATTTTTCTTTGGGAGATTGAACTGGCAAAGTGGTACTGCAACAAGACAGACAACTGCTAAGCTGAAATTCTCCTCCCCCTGACTGGTGCATCACTTTAATGCTTCTCATGCGACGTCTTATTCTTGAGTAGGAATGATGTAAAAGTACTATTACATATACCCTATACAAAATAGCTCTGTAAATATGTGTTTAGCAATCGAAATATAACCACGCGTATAGATCACAGTGCAAATGATCAGCTCAGCAAAAAATTCAATTGCAGGTGATTAGCATTTGGGCAAAATATTTTATTAGAAAAACCCCTTGAACTACTGAAAGTGAAATGTTAAATTGCCTAAAAATCTTTAGATGCACCAGTGAATAGTTTTGGCCTAAGAAAAATGAAAAACAAAAGAAAGCAACTCAAAGCTTTGCTACTGAAAGTAAATTTTAAACTAAGTTATATTGAAAACAAAAATAAAAATTAACATCACTGTTGTTGAGTTATTCTTAAAGAAAATATGAGTCCTGGTTCACCAAACTAATTCCATCTGGGAGGAATGATAATATTTCACTGTTTCTGCCCAAAGTCTACTTATTTTGTCTCTGTGGCATTCCACAGTAGAGAAAAAGAAAGAAACTGAGAGATACGAAAGATCTTTATTCAGCTTTTCTGAAGCACATTCCCCTCACCCACAGAATAATCAGAACGTAGGTGAAACAAAAGCATCAATTGCCCCAGCATTTCCCAGATGCAAAGCTACTGCAGTCCCTGGGTGAGTACGAGAAACAAATTTCTGCAGAACTCTTGGTATAAAGCAGTTACTATACTGTAAAGACAGAGTTATATATTTTGGTTTTCCCCTGTATGGATAAACTTTTTCCCTCCTGGCGTGGGTACGGTTTTACTGTACAGCTGCATTTATTTACATGTGTTCCTGGAACTGCGAAACATTCTTTGCCTAGATTTATAGGTTGGTATGTATACAGTGGTTTGGCTTCTCCTAACGTTTTCTTCCCAAAACAAACCCAGTTCCTCTTGGTCCATGAGGTCCATCTGGGTTTTGTAGCCTCACCTGTATTTCGGCATTTCTTCCCTCTCTGCCTCTCCTTTCCTACCAGCTGGAAACCGTGGCCAGGCGGAGGGCGTGCACAGAAGCAGATAAACCACTGCATTGTTTTCTCAGGTCCAGGTAATTAGTGGTGGTGTTTTTGAAGCAGGAGGACTTCCCACTGAGTCCTCCAGACAGACTTTGTGTTTACAGAAGTGAGGCAAACCATCAGCTGCGTAAGATGTGGTGTTCAGAAATGTACATGGAGGGAGAGGGGGGGCAGGGGGGAGGAAGCAAAGTTGACAAGGGAAGAAGATTGATCGGATTCTTGGTTTTGAAGAAATGTTCACTATAACATGGTGTGGAGCGGCTTTTGGCTATTCATGGTCCAAATGCATGTAGTTTTGTGGGGTTGGGTGCAGTTTTTTTAAAGCTATCATAAAAGGCAACTCTGGGAAGAAGCTGTACTTGGCCATGAAATGGAGAGGGTTTGTGCATATGTGAATGCAGCGCATTTTCCCTCTTCTGTATGTTCCTTTTTCAGTTTCAGAGACAAGTTCTCCTGTGGCTTTTGCTGTCAGCAATAGATGGGAAAACCCTCACCCAAACCTTTGGCTCTGCTTAGGTGAAAGTTCCTCCTGCTTCATCTCTTTGATGAAAGATACCTCTTACAGCCTTTTTTCTGAATCAAAGGGAACAGTCTCTCTCCCTCTCTCTCCCTCTGTCTCCTCCCCTTTCCTCCTCTCCCCTCCCCCCCTCCCCAGCTAGCTTAGAAGCTGACAAGAGGTGGATAAGACTGTTAAGTTATTTAAAATAATAATTGGCTTATTTTCAAGATATTAGTAATAAGGATAAAGCAGATATACGCCACAAATTCTTAACTTTAAAGACGTTAGAAGTCTGAGCCATGTAATGGAGAGTCATTTCTGGCTTCGTCCTCATTTGAAAGAGTCCTAATTAGGTAGGCAGTAGCCACTGAGAAACAGTGGCCTGAATTTACTGAGGGTATAATTCTGAATTTGGCTCTGGCTTCAGATCTGTCTGAATAAGATTAGTCTGAGAAATTTGGAGCGTTCTGTTCTTGAATTTTTCCTTCAGCAGCTTACAAATGTCACTGTTTATGACACTGGCAACATTTGGAAGCTATAAAGTTATTGCTCCAGAAATTATTTTTATAATGTACAACGATTCAGTTTCAGACAGCGTAAATCAAAAAGACAAACAGTTGAGTAAATTCAAACTCTACCTTGAATGAAAAAAAGTCCATATTTTTTTGTTTTGCCAAATTCTGGGAGCTAGATTTCAGTCCAAGCAATTTTATTTTCAGCTAATGCTCTCTACCTGCAATTAGTCTGAGCAGTTTTCAAATGTGTTTGAAATTATCCCAGATCCATTTCTTTTGATTTTAATTTACCCATTTGTCTAGTGGATTAAAGAGCTCAGTTTCCGATGGGCTGACCTCTATTTATCATGTGAATTTCTCGATCTTCTTGCAAATGTCAAACTGTATAAGAATGCTTTAAGAGAAACAAATAATCCAGCCAGTTAGACTAATCAGGAAAATAAAATATTGGCCAGAATTGTTCCTCCCAGAATATGTGAGTGGCTGGAGTACTCTGGGGAAACACTGAAGAGGAGCATTTAAATGAGCAAGAACAAAACTGTAAAGTGAAAGGGGAACCCTATGGTTTGATCAAGTCACCCAGAAAAAATTAAAAAACCAAAATTAATCTGTCTTTAAAATATATAAACTGAATCAGACTCTTTAAGTAAGCTTGCTGAGCAGAGCTTTAAATTGCTGAGCACTCACATAATGGTCTGTCACATGTTGTTTAACAGACTCACCCAAAGAATGAAACTGGTGAGCGGGAGGAATGAGCCACGTGGACAAGCCATTTCTGTATCCCATGACCCATATCAGAACCAGTGGTGCAAAATTTTGTGGGTTTGAGTTATCCTTATTTACCCTTTATATGGCTGTAGGACCAAAAGTTAAAAACCTCCTGTTAATTGCTCCCAGGTGCTAGATACTCCACAAATAATTCATAAATGATTGTCCCTGCTCCAAAGTAAGACTGTAAAACTGATGAACATTTTACAATAAATTATTAAAAGCTTTGACACGCTTGAAATATTTAGTAAAATCAGATGATCCAAATTCTGGATTTTCATTTTTGAGCTATCTGCCGGTACAGTATTCCTACTTCTTTATGCAGGTTGGTTTCTTTCCCATTGTCTCCTCTGTCATTATTGACTTTATGTTTTTAGACCATAGGAGCATCTCCTTGCCCATTTTGCTGAGCATGAAGGTAGATTTTAGCCTCAGTATTAAAGATAGGCATTGCAGATTGATTTTAAGAAGTAGTCTGTTTTGTAGGACAAAACAAATCCAAAAAAGAGTGTAATTTGTAGTGGAACAGAATTGTACTCTCTTTGAACTGTATGTTTTACATTTCATGTTCTCTTTATGGCCTTTCTCAAAGCATTAATAAAAGTTTCTTTTGGACTGAAGGGGTGTTTAACCTTGGCATTAGGAGTAAATTGCTGAGCTCCTCCTTAATCTTTCCCATTCACTGTCTTGAATGGCCAAATGAGTATAATGCTGAACTAGGAATGCAACAGTGAAAGCACATTTTAGATAGTCCTCTTTGATGGAGCAGGAAAAAACGTAGAAGATTAAAAAATCCTTTGACAGTTCAAGTTCAAAAATAATAATAAAAAATATCCGTGTTGCAAACTTTAATCATCTGTAATGTAGATGTCTGCACCTGAGCTAATTATCCAAATCTCTGTTAGTCAGGGGAAAGCTGGTTAATATGGTCAACTGAGTGATTAATCTGACCAAGTGTAGGTGGCTACTACAGGAATGAGATAAAAGCCATCTAATCCATGAAGATTGATTATATTGATGACATCTCTTAGCCTAGATGTAGACGTTATAAACGCCCATTTTTAGTCATGCAAAATTACCTTTTTCATGAGGTCTCAGTGAATGGTTTCTGGAAAAATTGAAGTTAACACCATTGTAGCAAATGTTTCTGCTTATCTTCCTTTCTTGCAATTTTATAGGCAGTAATTGTGCATATAAAAATTGAAATTTCTACCCATGCAAAACTCCTCCTTTCCAGGGAACTGTTTTGTTGGCTGCTGATAATCACCAGCTGATGAAATGTCTGCCTGTGTGTTTCTCCCCATTCTAGGCACAGCACTGAACAAAAGCGATCAACAGCAAATAATCATAATCCATCTAAGACTATTCCTTTAGCTGCCTTGCTGGCAATTAATCCTCAAAACATGAGATCTTCACTTGGTTTGGGTACCCTCTCAGATGCAATGGGAGTGGGATTTCAAGGGCAGTGAAAGTCCTATGCGTGTTATTACTGACATACTGAAAGGGAAATACTGGAACAAAGTTCTGCTATTCTAGTGACTATTCTGATGTGCTGGTAGTGTGGCAGTGTTCTCAGCCTGCTGGTGAAAAACCACTGATGGAGTCTGTTTTAACTAGATGGGCACATGACCTTCCTGTTAGGGGGTGCAGAGGCCACCAGAGCACTCAGCTGAAGGAGGACGGTGCCTGACCCTTCCCTCGTACTGCCCTGGCACTACAAAAGGATGCTGCAGCTTCCTACCCAGCGAGACACAGGTATGAAAAGAAAGCGTATATATGCATACAGTCTGCATCACTCTCTCCACCCTTCCCCCCCCAATTAGTTATTAAAATTTTAAAACAAATGTGTTTTACAGTTTACTCTCTTTATTGCAATAGGTAGTGCACACAGAATTCAGATTAAAAAAAAGTCTAAAATTAAGACTTTCAAATGGAAAATCATGTAAGCAAAGATTGTGTCACAGTATCAGATAGGGAGATGAAGTCTTCAATATGATTTTCTGTAGCACAAAGGGCTACATGCAATAAGTACATCTCCTTTTTTCTGCAAAATTCAACAGAAAAGGTATGTTCCAACCACAGGTTAGAATAGCAGTGCTATTCTTGCAATGTGGATTTTAATTTGAACAGCATGGCTTCAGCCCCAGGCTCCCTGTCAGCTGCTATTCCAACTTAGCACTCAACTTACCTTGCTAGTTTAGTCCAAATTGGTCAAATTGGTTGAGGCAACCCAAAATGAAAACATACCTGTTTTTGTGGAACAGGTGTCCTCATTCTGAACCAACTAAAAGTCAGTGAATACCACCAAGACAGTCTCAGTTTTATTTTAGTCTCTAAATCCAGCTCGGACAATTGTAGCCTTTGGAGACTTTTTTTCTTGTGTTTTTATTTCTTCTACAGGCAGACGACAAAGAAAATGGAAACTCCTACTAGCCACTTCAAAAGTGTGCTAGTAAGAAAATCTATTAACTGCTCTTCTTATCTCACTCCTTTAGAATCAGATATGTTCCTGGGAATTACTGTGCTGTGTGTACAGCAGAAGTTCAATCACGGGAACTGGAAGATTGTAACATGTAGTGCTATACCAGAGTTAGAAAGGCAAAAATTGGGGTTAAGTTAGAATTCAACATAATAATATCCATTGTTATGAATGTCACTTAGCTCTCATCTTAAGTAGGAAACCACACAAATAAGAGTTTTTATGCTGGTTTATATGATTGCATTCCAGAGAGGAGCTATTAAAATGTGAATTCAGCCTATGGTGGTGTTGCTGACTGGAGAAATTCCCCCCATCGCTCCTTTCCTCTACGTGTTCCCATGCCCTTCTCCATTTGGACAGGAGCAGTTACGTGATCACATGAAGATGCAGATCAGGGATCAGATCTGATCTGGCTGAGAAGTTTTTGGTGGGGGGGAATGGGTTAAGTGTTTATTCTGGGCTGGATCTGAGCTGCTGCAGCTCACTGTATCACTGGGTGAATGATGGTGCTGCCACAGAGCAGGGGCACAAGTCTGTATCTCGGGTTTAGGAGGAGAGTGAGAAACTTTCTTTTGGTAGGTGGTCGACTTGAGATTGGTTTAAGCTAACTACAAACCCACACTTGTAGAATATGACTCAAGGACAGAAGAGGCAAAACCATCCTTCATTTATGGTAAGTGCTTTTGGCACATACTTTTCATAGGGTTGGTTTAGAAGACACGGAAAAGAAGTCACTGTTTCACCCTGTGTTAACTGGAGATCCCCCGTTGCTGGGTCTGAGGCCACTGCTGATCCAGAGATCGTTGCTGCATAGGGTAGCATTGAATGAAGCCTGATGTGAAAGCCTTAAAGCTTTGCTCTTTTAGGTGAAATCTGAAAGTCTGAAATCTAAAATCTATTAATTAACCAGATTCCTTCTCTAGAGAAAATCAGACTCACAATGAACAGATATATACAAGCTTATTACTTTAGATACCTGTCAGTGCTGGTGGGATAGGAGAGAGTGAGTGATTTACAGTGTAGAAGCAAACATGATGTTGCTTTCCATTCTCCTCCCTTTTTAGCTACCACTTCCTTTGGGGTTGGGGAAAGGAAAGAAGCTCTGAAAACATCTTCTGATCTCTTAAAAAACCCTTACCCACTATCCCACCTGTCATGTACCTAATGAAAACCCACAATGAAATGTCCGTGGTGTGTGCTGCTTGTAGCCTGGTTAAAACGATCGTCTGTAGCTAGTTTGATATGACTGTGTCTGTGGGTCCCACATAGTAAGAGGAGATGTAACGCCAAAGACCTTACAACTTATGGGAAGATAAGTGGCTTGACAGACTAGAGAGCTCCTCTCATTCTGTTTGAGGGAAATGCTCAAAAGGCGTCAGAGAAGTTGGTGTCTGTTGGGAGGGTGGTTTCCAAATGCCACCGCAGGAGGAGAACCTGCAGTTGAGGCTTTTTCCTCAGCCACCTGACACAAATCTGTGGGAAGGCAGCTTTCACTGGGTTCTCTTAACTGCTTCTCAATGCAATACCTTTTCTAGTTCTTAAGTGGCTTCTTTGATGGGTGCAATAAAACACAACTTTTGCCCAAGCTTACTATGAAAATCGATACAGATTGTGAATTTTGGTTTGACATGAGTTTCTTAAATGACCCTGGGTTCTGTAATGCCCTTACATAATATTTAGATGCAGGGTTAGGGCTGCATCTGAACTATTCTACCTTTTTTCTTTTCTTTTTTTTTCCCCGAGTGACCTTTTGACGTGTTTGTCTAAAGGATTTGTCCTTTAACTAAACAGGAATAATGATATTCCCTTTTGCTCTCTGTCCCTTGTCTTTCAACGTAAATACATTACCCAGAAGAAAGTTACTCCCCCGTTGCAGTGGAGAGCAATGAGCTCCAGCAGGCTGGGCGTTTGTCTCAAATCTCTTTTTTTGGTATTGCTGGCAAATCTGGTGAACTCTGCTGCTTTTGTCGGAATGTGAATCTGAAGCACAGCTTGAACTTGCAGATCCCGGTCTAAGCTGTGCCAGCACACACTGCAGCACACCTGGGCTTAGAATTTGTGTCACTGATACCTGGTCACAGGTACAGGCTATCTGCTTCACTTAAAAAAGATGGTGCCCTACAAAATTGTGTTTCCTTCCTCCTCCCTATCTGTGTACATGTACATATCTGTGCTAATTTATAGCCACAGGTGTTTAATAACATTTTCTTTCAACCCCCTGAGGATTGTATATATGTTTTCTTTTTTTCTTTTTTCTTTTCTCTCCCCACCCCCAAGCAATTCAGGCACTCAGTGGGGTTTAAAGCACCTGCCTGGGAGTGAGACCCGGCCCGCTGAGGGGGAGGTGGGAGGCCGAGGCTGCAGTGGTCTCTGGCTTGATGGCCTTTGCCATCAGGGTGGGTGGCACAGGGTACTCCACTGGCCAAGCAATGCCTGCGGGAGACTGTCTTCAGGGAAGAAAAGCACCTATGACACTTTCAAGTTGCCAGGTTTTACATTTTCATTTATTGTCTCTCAATTTTCCATCACGTTTGCTGACAATACTGAACGAACATGTTTTGGTAGAAATATCTGTAAGAAAGGTGGAGTAATTCGGTGTCTAGGATAAAATTTGTTTCCACCTGCATCTGCCTTCCTCAGAAAGTCTTAGCTCACTTTACAACCAGGAATTATTCATGCTTAAAAGCATGTCTGTTACTAGATCTAAAAAATGTTACAAACTTGTAACAACACCGCTTATTCACCAATATTGCCATTTAATCCCTGCCAGAATCGATCCTTTAAAGTCCAGTGAGATTTTTTTTTTCATAAGTATCTGCACGTAAAAGTCCAAGAATTTTTCCCTGAAGGGGGTAAGAGACATTCTTGCTGATGCTGAAGTGTCAAAAAATATAGAAAACACTCTCTTCTTTGGGGAATGATTCTGTGCTTTGTGGCTCAATGTACTGGAGAAGTGGTTGGTTTTCCTTGCTATTTTCAACTCTCCTCTCTTGTGGCTGCAATTGCAGCCTCAAGGAATTTCCTCAGCTCAGTACTGCTAATCTCTTACTGACAATTCCAAACAGTTAAGAAATGCCCTAATTTGCAGGGGGAAAAGAAACCCTGTTACTGTGAGAATAATTAATTGCTGCAATGAAAAAATGTATTTATTAATAAGGATACATTCACATATTCATTACCTGATTTTAGACTATTTGTCTTTTCTGGGATATGATGTATTTATAAATGTAATTGGAACACATAGCACACAGAAGATAAGAAGTCATTGGTATGCTGGTTAGAAGCCGGAGTATAGCCTGGAAAAAGTAGGTTTTGTACATGAGCAAAAAAATCTCTCAATTTGTTTTTCCTCTTGGTTATGAAACGTTCATCACTGGATACAGAATTTTCTTAGGAGTGTATTGTGCAAAATTGTTGGTGATTTTTCAATCCAATTTGTAGTCTACAGGGGCTGGAAAAGATTTCTAATGAGAGAGAAATTTAGTTCCATTCAAAGAGAAGCATTGAAAAGGGCTGTTCAAAGTTTCGGTAGCTGGAGTGTTATTCCTTTAGGCATTTCTGTTAATAAAACATACTCATGTTGCATTCCTTTCATTTTCAGGGTAGCCTGGAACTCTCCTCTCAGAGATGCTGCTCTGCCAAATGCTTCCCTAGTACTTACCCTGGAACTGACTCTTCCTCTCGATTATCCTGCTCGGAGCTTTAATACCAAGGCATATAGCCCAGCTGTGATCATCTAGAAGCTGTGCCATTTCTTTTGAGTTGGAAACCATCAGCGTCGCTTGAACTATTTCAACTGAATTCAGTGGTATTGAAGCAGATTCTAAATATCCAGCAAAGCATCTACCCCAAAGTTGTCTTTGCTGAGATGTGTTGATATGGGCCGGATGCTTACTAAAGCATTAGGCAATAATGCAAATAATCAGCAGGGAATAAGGGCAGACACACAGGCAATTAGGATCAGTCTTATAAATTTGTTAACATAATTTGCATATTATACCGTTTTTTGAGAAATAGAAATACTAGTGATGGAGAAGAAAAAGAAAGTTAAAATACAACTGGTTCCCAGAAAACAATACTAGTACTAAAAGTCTTGGGGGAAAATATACAGACAGAAAATAGATGAAGGATTTAACTTAAAAAATAAGTACATAGACAAAGAGGGAAACAGTTCGGGTAGTAAAAGCTCAGATGAAAGGAAAGCCCAAGATGCTGCCTTGAAAAGTACTGGAGGTAACAGAGAGATCTAGAGGTGACACTGAACAGCAAAGGAGACATGACTTTAACTCTTATTTAGATGTCATGTGGTATGGCAATAAAAGAGATGAGAACTACCTTTAGGCTATCTGAAGATATGAGGGAGAAGTGAGAGTCCCTCTCCCTGTGTGACAAGACAGTAACTATTTCATTAAGATCTGAGCATCTTGTTATCAAAAATATGTTACCAGAATGGGATCGGAAGAGGAAGAGAGAAAAAAGTGCAAAAATACTGAACAATGGGAATTGAGCATACCCAGCTTGACTGAATCATAATTAAATGCGTTTCATAATAATCTGTATTGGAAAGAGTTAAATGCTGAGAAGGGATGTGATGAGAAGTAATGACATGAAATTGAAGAAAGAAAAATTAGATGCAGCATTATGAATAATTTGAACTGAACAGACTGAGCAATTGTGGGTAAAAGAGAGATTTTGGCCAAAGACACCAGGGAAAACCCTCATTTTTACACATTTTTAATGTCCACAGAACAGACGGAGTCAGGCTTTTAATGTCTCACTTAAAAGATGCATGCAGATGGTGTTTTTTCATGCATTTGAAAAATGAATTTCTACATTTTGATTATGTTGTCATTAGCAGTAGCCTTACTCGGTAATTAGGAAGCTGGTTCCTAGCATGTGTGAGAGAGAGATATATTGAGAAAGGAGGATGTTATCTCTTTGTTTCCACAGGGATATAATTAAATGCAACCACCAACATCATCAAAGCAGTAGAAGAATTTCAAACAGTAACTATACTAACTGGAAATGGCTTGTTGTTCAGTGAAAAACAGCTGATCTTTGTCAGAAAAGGCCGCATTATTTGCCAGTACTCACTCTGGCCAAGAAACAAAAGGAAATTCCATGAGAAAAGGGTTTTCCCTCTAGTAAATACAAAGTCTTTCCTAGGTAAGCGACTTCGAATTAATATCAGTTAAGAAATAAAGCTGTATGTAATGGAGTAGTCCAAGAGAGTTTTTCTTTAATTCCTAGGTAACTTTCTAAAACAGGGGAGAGAAAGCCAAATATCATGAAACCTGCTGCATGGCATCAGAGGAGAAAGCAAAAGTGAGAGAGCTGTGAGAATATTTCCTCTCTGGAAAGCAGCCGCTGCCTCAGGAACGGCATGTTCGAGTGTCAGCAAGGAAAGCGGCCTGCCTGCTGCCCACTCTTTCCACCAAACAACCTTTTCGGTTCTCAGAAAACAAAAAAACAAAGCAAACCCAACCCTGAACTCCTAGGCACTCTTGGAAAGTGAAACGATGAGTTTCTCTCTGTGACACATTTGTTCCAAGCCACAGACTGTGCATGCGTCATTTTTGTTATTGTCGCTCTCAGCTTTAGGTTTACACGTGTTTTACAGTAGGTGAGTGTCTGTGTCTTTTACAGCATGTGTTAAATGTGCAGTTTTATTGTGAAACATTTCAATTGTATCAAAACACGTCCAGGGCTTTACCCACCGAGCTGCGTTCATTCAGGGGAGCTCCCATTTTGGGAGGCTGGAGCACCATACTCCTGCTCGTTCTTCTGCGGAGCTATTATTCTTGGTGCCTGGAGGATAAGTCTCCAAGCAGGATACCAAGCATGCCTGCAAAGACTGCTGCTATAAGCAAAAAATCATCGATGCGTGCAAGTATCTTGTCTTTGCTACCTCTTCCTGAACGACTGTGGTCCTTTCCGTACATCCTCATTGCTTTCTAGTTATCTTCCCTTGAATATACGGAAGAGCTGCTGACAAGGATCTCTGTACCTCCTGCCCTAACCTTTTTACCTCTCAATTCACCAAATCCCTTGACTAGTTTATTCAATCTTTTTTATCAAATTCAAAAACCTGTCTTCACATTGTCTAGGCTATCTGTGATATGATCCATACATCTCTCTCTTAATTTGCTTGAAAATGCTATTTCGTTCTGACTTTCCATTTTCATCCTTGTCCTTTCACCCTGCTCCTCCCTGCATCTGCTTTTTCCACTTTTAGTTTCAGGCTTTCTTTCTCATCAAAACCCATTTTTTTTTGTACTCATCAGTGGGACACCATCTCCTCCCCTCAAAGTCTACCCTTTAATTGATCCCTTGTGTAGTTAACTGAGAGTTTTCTGTACTTCTCCGGTTACAGCCATTTGTATTGTGGGCTCCTTACAAACCCCATTCTCTGGGGAAAGAACTGGCTTTTCCTCCATTTCTGGGTTTAATACTGATTTGGCTACAACTTACTTAAGGGAGGAGGTTGTTGGCAGGCTGAAGTTCAGCCATAGGCAGAAAAAAGGATTGGACTGTGCTGAGATATAAAGAGAATGGTGCAATTTCCCAGCATTTTTCATGGGCTACTGGTTGGACCAAGAGCTAGATGTTTGAAGTAAATCTAATATTGTCCACTCACCAAGACCCCGTGCATCAGCCAGATGCATGTTGGTTCCTCTTTTGAAAAGCCTCAAGTAATTGTGCTGGAGAAGAGCTTTGGTTTAGTTCGAACTTTTAGCGCTGTGGGGTTGGGAGGCAGAAGTCATCTGCTATAAAATTGGCTGATTGCTTTTCTTTGCTGAGGAAATCAATGGTATTTTAAAAGTAAACTGTGCTGAACATAGGTGTTGCAGCATGAATCTCTTTTTTTCACTCGAGTTGCCACAGCAACATAAAATTTCCTTTCCCCCGCATTAGCTTCCCTAAAAAGTACTTCACAAATTGTCTTTGAAAAAAAAAAAAAGCCTTATATCACGCTGACAAATTGTGCTGTTTGCGCTCTTAGTATTTGGTCTTCTGTGGAGTTAGGATCATTAGAGCAAAGCTACCTGATGTGCAGAGAATGCAGCTTTTACAAATTCAACCTTAAGTAAAGGGATGAAGACGAAAAGCCGAAGCTGAATTAGTTACCGTCTCTAGACAGGCTGGGAGCCCAGCAAAGCCTCTGAATAGTCCAGTGGTGCTCCTCAGGGTTTGGTGCAACCATGGGTTAGACAGCCTGCCTATTCACAGCATTCAGAAGACAAGCAATGGCCCGTTGGATATATTATTAGGGAATATGCAGTGGTGTTAAGAAGGGTTTCTTTCATGCTTTTCTCTCACACCTTTGCAGGAGCGGTAGCAGTTCTAGCAGGCTTTGAATTAAGTATCAAGTTTATATACATTATCCTACAAGAGAAAATCTATTTCAGATTTTTCAGGTGAAAATGAATTTGTCTTAGTTGAAGGAGTTATTAGACTTAGAGTAATTGTTAAAATAATTTTAATTTTTAAGGTTTCAGAGTAGATTTATAAGAGAAATAGTCCAAATTTGTTGAACAAAAAATAAAAATCCGTGTCTGTCAACAGTGTCACATTTACCAACGCTACACTTTCCAGTACCCTTGGCATGGGGGAGGATCTCAAGAGATGAGGGTAATTCTGCACCTGGCCAGCTGATGTGGGCGGATTTAGCAGCCATGGCTGTGCTCCACAGCGATAGGGTTTACCTACAATCACATATGCCCCGTACCTCAAAAGGCCAATGATTTTTCTGTATTTAAATGGGAGCATGAGCTGTGCTGACTGTCAGGCCCCAGGGAACTTTTCTGCACACCCCTTTTTGAGAAGGTGTTTTGGCAAGGACCTCCTTCACTTTTTTTGTGAGGTTAGGAGGGAATGCCAGTGTGTGTATATGGAAAGGTGGGTGACCAAGGGAAGGGTTTGTGAAAATGGCTGGCTTCGTCTGCGAGAAGCTTGTAACAGCTTGTGGTCACGTCTGGTTTTGAACCTCAGAAGCTGGAAATAAAGCCTAGCTTAGCCTTGAAAAAGGTAGATCTGCTGACCTGGAACAATAACAAAAACCACAAAAGAAATCTAATCACCTGTATAGAAAACTTGGTAAATAAAATTGACCTTCTCCTCTGCTGCCGTCATTTCTGCTCACCTTCTTAGCATGCTGTACATGAGTATATCTAGCAGTAGGAAGGACAGGGGAGGAAAGGTTGATTTTATTCTCTCTGGTGATAAATAGAACACTTAATAGATGACAAATTGGGGAATATTGAATCTCTAGAGACCTAATCAAACGTGAATCAAGTCAGCCCCCAGTAAGCATGGGATAAAATGCCAGCTGGTGCGTGGCCTTTCCATTCCAGCTGGTATTTTATCCTTTGTAATGGATTGTGACCACTTTTAATGCAGCTAATACTTACACTTAAATAAATACAAAAACCCCTCCCAACAATTCCAAACCACAGGTTTTAGTGTAATAAATGCTATTCCTTGTGGATAAGTGCTATAACATTGAGTAAAAGTGGAACTGATAAGCATTTAGCTATCCTAAAGAACTAAAGAGAGAATTACAGCACTGGTCTTGCGTCTGAATTTCTGTGGGAACTTTATGCCTGTGCCATAATGAGTTAATTTTGATGGCATCCAGCATGGAAGCAAGATTCTGTAGTTGAGATAGAAATCTACTAAGCAACTATTTTCTATCTTTTTTTTTTTTTTTTTTTTCTCAAGCGAAATAAATTACAAGAGCCTTATGATTTTCAGATAGTTTTACTATATCATTTTGGGTTAGATGAGTTATAGAAAAATGGGTGTAATGTTGGATAATGTGTCTTGTGTGGTAAAAAACCCCTAAGTGCATGCACACACACTTGCATATATGCATATCCAATCTTTTAGGATAACAGTTGCCCAACAGTGCTTTTCTCTTGGGATTTTATTGTGATTTATGAAAATGAATGTGCTACATGTGTAACATCTGTAAAGGAATAAAATCTACCATTTATTGTGAAAGCAGATAAACAGCCCTATGGAAATAAAAGACAATGTTGTGCCAGTTTCAAGCACAATAGAAATGAAGAAAGCTTTTCTTTAAATTGCATTGGAAAAAGCTGGTGTCAGCCCTTAGCGAGACATTTTCCTTGTTCCTTTCATCACTGACTGACTTATAGTTAGCTTGTCTAAGAAGCATTAGATTTTTGATGAAATCTTTCCAACTTTTCTTTTTTATACCATGGTAAATTATTTCAGAACAGCTTCTTTACATGTTACTGTACAGTTATCTGCTCTGTTTTAAAAATATTGTCAATCTGAGGTACTGATTTTGCATTCCCTGAAACCATCTCTAAGCCACACAGAACCTTGCAGAAGTTAATAGGTTTGACCTAGAATTTCAGGAGCCAAGAGTGGAAAATGAATATCATTAGAAAGTCTTGAAAAACACATATCTCATTTCAGAACAATGAAAACATTTTTATTGTTTTGGAGCTGGCTAGAAAGAGCAAGAATTGTGAATATATTCTGGTGATTTTTGGGACCTTTTGCATTTTTCAACATTTAAAGGTATTTTAGTCTTTTAATAAGAAATAAATTCCCAAATGCACTTACAAAAAAAGCTTTACATGTGACAATTCATTCAAATAGATCCTTTACTGACAACCCTCCCTCTTCCATCTGAAGGTGGGGTCTCTTATTGCTTATTTCTTAAATGCTAATAATGTGATTTGTGATGCTCACCACAAACGGGATGCAAAGTGGAATCCTGGCCCCTTGCAAGTCAATATCAGAGAGTCTCACTGACATACCTAGGTGATATAAACAGAAAAGTTAATATAAATGGCAAAGCTAGTCCTTACAGAAGACCAAATCAAAAGACGTATTTTTACATCTAATAAAAGTACACATTGAGGATCACCTGGTACTTTGACAAATGTTAATTTGTTATTTTTCAGATGCTGCATTTGGGGTCACTGGATTCAATTCCTCTGGCCAACACCACAAAAGACACAATTCTCACAGGTGCCCTCTTCAAAGAGGTGAAATTAAATAAACTGAACTCAAGAGAGAATGCTAGATAAAACACTAATGCTGCTGCTAAACCGTGGTCTCAATATAGCAATATTTTTTTATATTCTAGGAAAATAATTTCTGACTTTCCTTCATATGTGATGTCCATAGGGCAAATGCATTAACTTCTGACAGTGCAGCACGTGGGACTTCACAGGCGTTTGGCGTGTGCAGCTTAACATGCTAAAGTGACTCTTGGCAGCATCTTGGAGGAGAAGCTCAAAAAACAAATGCAGTAGATTGTCTAAGTAGTCTCTGACTTGTTACAATACTTTTTAAAACCATATTAAAGTGATGCAATGACATGCTATTGGACATAGTTTCTTGTTGTCTGATGTCATCTTAAAATTTCTCAGGGGAAAAAGAGGCTGAGTGAGATGGCGAGACAGAGATGGAGCACCATGTGTTTTTACAACGCGGCATCCATTATACATGAGTAAAATAGCAGCCGCTCAGCTGCAATCATGGTAGGCATGACTGCTTCTCTTATAAACTCATATTTCATTTATTCATTTCATCTTTCATTCCGAGACCCTGAGCCTCCGCACATTTCTCTGCAAGTATAACTATGCACCTGAATAGTTACGGTGACTTCAGTAGGGATTACTCACATGAAGAAGTTTAAGCACGGGAACGGAGTGTTTACAGGACCGAGGCCAAAATCCGTAGATAGCTGAGCTGGGAAAATTGGCAGTAGTATAGCAATGTAAACATTCAAATGCAGAAACAGAAATGCAGACTACAGCATTCCTTTCTATATCCCTTTGGCAATTCCTTTGACTTCCTTTGCCTTTTTCATGCTGCAAACTGAATGCTGGATGAAAGCTTTAGTCCTGATTCATGGACAGGGGAAAAAACACTCCCATTGCTTGCAGTAACACTTCAATGAGTTCTGGTCTCTTTTTCTGGAGATAAATTGTGTATCTATGGAAAAATATACTTTTTCTATGGAAGCTAGTACCTTTATTGGAAGACTGAAGGTTAGCCTGTTGTTTTGCATTCCTTTTCTCTCTCTCTCCACCAGCCAAAAAGTACATTAAAACACATACAAGAAGCCCAGCATATCACACTGTACAACTCACATGACAACCAGCTGATCAGGCTGGATGTTACGTGCCACTGCGTTCACTTTCCCTTCCTCATGTTCTTTCACATTAACAAATAAAAATTGTATTAGCAAGATTGTCCTTAACCTAAGTTATGGGATAGCTGTTCATTAAAATGGATGATCATCATTAAGATGGAATGTTTCTTCATGGTTTTATTGAACCTTGAAGCCTCCAACGCTGCTAAGCAAACTACAGATGCTCAGCATTTGGAAAGCTGGAATTTGCTCCGTTGCACTACAGTTCTGGGTTTTTTCCCCATATTGGAAGAGTGCGAACCTCTGAAAGCACCAGAGTTTTACATTGTTTCAGGCAGATTAATTGCTGGAACATGCATTTGGTTTCAGATCAATTGCTATAAAGAGTAAATGTCACAAGAAAATTGATATACGTGACAATTTATTTCCTTAGACATCTGTAAAATACTACATGCTTTGCAGATTGAGATGTAACATTTGGCTCACATTAGGAGTGGAAAGCCAAGGTGTAACAAGCATCGGTTCAGTTGTTCAATAATAATTTTTTCCATGCAATGAATCCTCCTTATCTTTCATTAACTGCCAATCAGGGCCTCCAGCTGCCATGTGCCAAAATATATTCTTGGTTATTAGCATTAAAGCTACTGTTAAAACTCAGACTGAGACATTGGGGAAAATACCCTTTCCCAGAAAAATACATTTTTGCTTCTTCCTGCTGGAAAAACTATTTGAGAAAGTGTAGTCACATTTCAAAGATATGTGAAGTGCTCTGAGAATGATTACGCTGAAGCTCAGTAACCACAAGGCTGCTGCGCACACTATAGAGCAAGAAGAACTGCTGGTGCTTATCCTACAGAAGCAGCTGAGAGTTTGGCACATTATGTGTATCTCTGAATCTGTTCAGTGCTCCAGCAGAGGTGCTCGTTTAGCATAATTTGATAGGACTTAGCACAGAAGAAAGGTCTGCCATCTAATTGTTTTCCAACGAGGTTCAAGTGGTTTTAACTTTTGCAAACTGCTGCCCTTAGTGGTGAAGGAAGAGGATTCTGGATTCAAAGAAAAAGCAGCAGATTGTGTAAGAAGACACGTCTATCTCCCCTGCCTCCTGTTTGCTGCAGACATTTCTCTCTCCCCTGTATCAGACATACATATTAGCATCAGCGTGTGGCAGTGGTCTGGAGCTGCGGAGACGTTTGGCCTGCAGCATCCCTTGGAGGAGGGATGCCAGAAGCGCGAAGCAGCGAGACTGTAAGAGATGTGTGGATGCGTCCTGGCATCTGTGCTGCGCTGCTGAAGCGCCTACGTTTCCCGCTATTTGTCCTGCCCTGAAAACAAGCTGTGCGAGGCTGCTGAAGCTAGGATAGAGCTGCTTCTGTCTGAAAGGCAGGAAGGGTTAAGACTAAAACCTATGGAAGAGTCCAGGTTCGCAGCGCAGCAAAGGAAACCTCACTATAAGTAATGCCTGGGGCAACCGTGCAAGATGAAAGTAAGGCTGAGCTAACCTTTTCTTCTAGTCAGCTGTGTTTCTCCGAGGTATGAAAATTAAAATTGGCATTCCTGTGACTCTGTGGGAGGAAACACTGACAAATTTCTTGGAAAACCAAGTTCTGCTTTATCGTTGTTCTGCATTAACCAACTCAACTCATTTGAAACACAGAAAAAGGGATGCAATTGCTTTGTGTGTCAAAAATAAGTTAGTGGTGATATTTGTGGATGTTTTTGTTAAGAATTTTTCTGGCAGTTCTGTTGTGAATACCGAGTTATGAAGAGGAGGAGCAGAGAGGGAGAAACTTACATTTGGGTGTCCCTTATAAATCTTAAATGCTGTCCTCGTCATGCTGATATTCCTGTTTAACAAACTGCCTCATTCATCAGAGCTCTGTGGTGAAAGTAGGGAGGGAAAACCATTAAACAAACACAAAAGGATCAGAATCAATGACAGCACACAAGAAGAAAATGATTGCTGACTGCTTTTATGCCTGAAGTTTCTAGCTTCCTTTGGCTTACGGAAATTTGGACCAAAATCCCATCATTTGAATGTTTCACACTATTTCATGTAGCTTCTGCACCCAATCTGCTTCCTTTGCGTTTGGCCTTTGAAAACTGGGAAGGATGGGGAGACACAACATTTTAGAAATGCTTGGAAAGTTTTAAAATCTGCCTTTGTGGGCTTGCTCTGAATGAGTTATTTCCACAACGTGGCTCTTTGAGGAGTGCAGAACAAAAATAGCACTGCCCTGTGCATTAGTAGTCATTTGAAATGCTGAGACCAAAGTTCAGCTTCTCAAGGTCTTTACCAGGCAGCTGATTACACTATTAAAATGCTCAGTGGGAAGCAGGGACCTGTATTTCCTCCTGCACTGTAGGTGTATCTGATTGAGAACACTGTTATGCCAAAATTACCAAAATGCTTTTCATTTGGAATATGAGTTTTAGTAGGTAAATAAGTAGGAAATTATTCAAAATTACTGGTTTCTGAAATGGGAAGCTTCAGTAGAGGTAAGGGATGGGATTCATGCTGCTCAGCATTACGTATCTGCAATATAGATATCATCTGAGCTAATCCGCCTTATATATCTTTCAAGTCAGCTGAGAGAAAGAGGCTTTTTTAGGGCTCAGCATCTATGTTAGCATGAGGTAAGTCAAACTGTTGAAGTGTCTGCTTCTCTCTATTGATTATTGAAAGAGCTTAGGTTAGCCAGTTCAGTCCATGCTAGAGAAATCTTTTTTTTGCCAGGTGAATACCACCTGAGGTATCAATAATGAGTAGCTTTACATTTCTAAAGCAAAAAGTGACAAATTCATGACAAAGGAGTGACTAATAAAACAAGACTCAATTCTACTCAGCAAGCACGAACCAACAATCCGGACTATACTTTTAAGTAGGAACAGATATTGCAAGCAAGGGTAAACTAAGCAGCTTTAATAATTTTGGATTCACTAAAGAGAGAAGGTGAAGCTGGTTCTAAATGAAATAGTTAGGTATTTTTAAAAATGGAAAGTAAATCTTGCAAAAAGGTTCCAAATGACGTGTATTTTTGCCAGCATTCAGGAAAAAAAGTTTTGTGTTTTATGTTAGTTTAAGGTAAAAAAAGAACTTTCTAGATGAATTCACATGAGTGAAACAGTAAATCCACATTCAAGCTGTGTTAAAAAGCAATGCCACTTCCCAAGAGTGGAAAATACTCTCATATTTTTAAGCTACCAGTAGAAAACTTGGAGATTTTAAAACAAAAAGCAGTAAGAAAAACTCCAAGAAATCTTCACAGAGCCTAGTTTAACTTCACCGAATAAGTCAAAGCAGGAGAGGTGAGTCACTTCCTCGTTTTCCCTTTACATCTCATTTTTTTTTGAGACTCTTGCCATGTCTGCACAGGTTATTGCGCTGTCGACACCCACACAAGGGTGGTGGCTGTACCGTGCAGCTCAGTGACTGCGGGGCATGAAAAAGACCTTGGAGTTGGGAGGCTGCTGGGAGGATGGGCGCTCAGGGACAGCCATCCCAGCGAAGCACCGCTGCGGGTAGCACAGCACCAGATAATAGCTTGTCTTGTTTTGACACTTATGCCAAAGGAGAATACGTAGGTGTCCCTAAATCACCTCTCGTGGTGGATTTCACGTGCGTTCAACAGACAACGGAGTGGGAAGCAGCCATTGCCTTTATGTACGGGCATACATCACGGCATGCTTTCTGGAGCTCTTTGTGTCAGGGACTCGCTCGTTATGGGTCTGTCTTAAGGATTTGTGGTGGGCTGCAATTATACGATTATCGAGCACTTCACAACCTTTGGTTGTCATAAAACCCATCTAGCAGGTAACAAGTGGAGGAGCGGTGGGATAAGTGTCTCGCCCGTGATCACAGGAGGTTGTCACGCACAGAGTGATTGTGCCTGCCTGTCCCCAACACCAGGCACCGTGGTAGCCTCGTCCCTGGAGCCCAGTCGCTCGTCCTTTCAGGGCTTTCATAACACAACATAGAATATTACGGACAGTAATAAATGCTTGGAGTTGTACTATTATTAAACAAAACAATGAATGTAAACCCTCCTGGGTGATAAGACTGTCATCTTTCTCTCGGCAAGGAAAAGGACTGGTTTAATGTGTGGTATTTTTGCACACAGCCACACGTGCGTGCAGTTCCTGTGCAAAAGGGGAAAAGATTTTCTTGGTCGATCCTGCTTGCCGTTCTGCTCCGTGGGAAATACAAAGGCTCACTTAATGTGTCAGTTCAATCGTGCACTATCTTTAGGGAAGGGGTATGCTCTTCAGTACAGAATACAAATAAAAGGTATTCCAGGTGAGTCTTATAATGAATAATGATAATAAATTAATACCAGTAAATCAATGACGATGCTGTCAGAATATAAATCACAGTGTAGCAAATGAAATGACTATCACATGGATTATTAGGTGATTAGTTGTGAAAAACACAGATTTTTAAAGTGTCTTTTGTCTTGTGGTCTAGTTGTGAATGGGAAAAAAGATTTGTCAGATAAGTTCAACATGACTCCACCATTCGGCCACCTCCAGATGTACGGTGTCCTAGAAATTGTAATAGAAATCCAAAGCTTCAGTTTAATTCAAGGAGTCATAAACTGAAGTGTTTGGGAAAGCAACAGTGAATTTGCAAGGGAGCAGACAGTGTCAGCTTATAGATTTATTATCTGTGTTGAATATATGCAGTAATATGTGCAGTACTTATCCTTGTCTTATTAAGAGGTTTGAACAAAAGTGAATCCACACTGTAAAGACTGAACTTTATTCAGATTAACATAAATTTCAAACAATATGCAACATATTTTCCCCAACGTATAGTAAGGCAGAAGGGTAAGAGAAAACTTCATTTTATATAATGGGAATATGCAGCTATGCTTAACTGACTTCACTTATTATGTTGACAGTCTTGGTGAAAGTGAGGAATCTTAATAAAGTGAGGAATCTTAGTAAATGGTGTTTGCATAGACCTTAAGGGCCAAATTCTGCAGCCATTTAGGTTATTTCATATTCATAGAATTCAATAGGGTTGCATCAGGGTAATTGAAAGAAGACGTGGCCTTAGGTATTTAAACCGTGATGCAAAGTATATTCAGTGAGAACTAAGGATAATTTTTTCTCCTTAATTCCCTAAGCAATAAAGTTTTCTATTATAGAAGCCAGACTCAGTTCTTTGGATACACTGCTGAACTTTAACACACTGGATAATATATGTTAAATATTTCAAGTACTTAAAAATCTATGTATTTAAACTTAGTGTTTTTCCTAACTGCCATTTGTCATGCATCACCATCAGAAATTCGTTTATGGCTGAGATAGCAGATGACTTAGAAGGTGTATAATTACTGTAGGTTGCCTGCTCGTGTGGAAAGTACAAAATACAGAAGGAATTCCACACAAAAAGGCAACAATCATTGCCTACAAGAAAAAAGGAAGGGCTCAAACACTGAGTAGGTTCATCTTGAAGTGTAAGAAAGATCCTGCAATGCAATGAAGAAACACAGCCCACATGCTTCTGGCCCGCTCACTTCACCACCCCTGGGCATGAGATTGAAATGGGAGGTTTATACGCATACTGATATGTACAGATGTGAACACACACACGCAAACACATGTGCACGCAGAATTTTGAACATTGCCTAAATGTCGCAATTAGTTTCACAGCAAATAAGTAAAGGCAGTGGACGGGATGCTTTGCAGTGTAACAAATCTCCCAAGTAACAAGTGACAGGACAAGAGGAAATGGCCTCAAGTTGTGCCAGGGGAGGTTTAGGTTGGATATTAGGAAAAACTTCTTTACCGAAAGGGTTATCAAGCATTGGAACAGGCTGCCCAGGGAGGTGGTGGAATCGCCGTCCTTGGAGGTATTTAAAAGATGGGTAGACGTGGTGCTGAGGGACATGGTTTAGGGGTGGTTTTGGCATAGGTTTATGGTTGGACTCGATGATCTTGAAGGTCTCTTCCAACCCAAGTGATTCTATGATTCTATGATTCTATGAAATACAATCCAGAGGAAGGAAAGCCATGGTGTCTGTCAGGTACCGTTTGCCTTTCTGGTCCCAGACTGTGTTGGGTCTGGTTAAATGCCTGGCGTGGTGTCCCAGCTAAGACACAGCAGTGGCCACAGCTGCCACATGGATGACAGCCCTGACTGGAGCATCACAGTGCCAGCTGCTGCCCTGTGGACAATACTTTCTTTTTCTTCTGAGCCTATACACTATATATTCACTATGGGGTGTTTTGAAAACAGACTAACAACTGTCTCAATGCTACCTGTGGTAGAGAATGAAGGGAACTCTCACAGGGAATTAAGTTCCTTGGCACTTTTGCTGCACCTTTGCCCATTTATGGGGCATAAAGAAACAAACTTCTGCTTCATGGCAACCTTATAAGTTTAGGAAGACTGCCCTGCAGCCATTCAGGTTGGAAGTCAGTCCTCAGTTTTCACAGAAGCGGGATGTTTGTGGAGTTAGTATGACATCTGGTCACCTCAAGCTACAAGCTGGTTGTGCAATACCTCAAGACAAGGAATTCGACATTTTCCTGCTTGCATATCCCTAAATCCCATGTCTAGCACAGGTAAAGTCCCTAAAGTGTTCCTTAAAATTTAAAAAAAAAAAAAAAAAAAGGAAAGATGAACTGTAGTAAAATGCAGTAAAATACTATATGTTGCTGTATTAGCAGTGGTGGGTGCTTTTCTTTGGTCATCGTGTTCTGTTCAGGTTTTCTTCCATGTATGTGCTTTATAGCAGGCTATAACTACAGTGGGACAGACTTATCACGTGAATTGTCTTCCATTTTTGTCTGGCTAAGAACTCTGGCAAGATATTATATGGGCAAGAACTGGCTAGACTAGAAACAAACACCTTATCTAACTCAGCTCCCAGAAGAAAATGGCTAGTCGCGTTAAGCTTATGAATAATGCTTCTGAGACTTCATCAAGAAATCCCTAAGTCTTGCATGGTGAGAAGCTAGTGAGTATAGCAGGTAGATTAACAAAATAATCTCACTTCTCTGTACAATGACACCTATTCAGGCTGCAAGATTAATGTGATGCAGTTTCTAACCTTGTCTACCAAAATACAGAACAAATTTAAATACGAAACTTTTCTCCATATGGTCCTGATAAGAGAATAAATTGTTGTACAAGGATAGGCCGATCCAGGTCTGTGACTAGTGGCTTTTCTTTTTTTCTTTTGACTTTGAAAAGAAAAGACAATAATAAACAGGAGGGTTTCAGAGAACCGGTTTCATTTCCTTTGGGAATCATATCTTAGATTAATGCCAAGATCAGATCATATTTGATTAATCATCTGAAAAATTGTCTATGCAGTTATAGGAGGGATAAATAATGGCATAAACTTAAGAACAGCAAGTTTTAAAAATTACTGTAGTTGGAAATATTAATTGGCTTTTTGTGATCAGTTTTTAGAGCTCATTTGAGCAGTGTCTGGTGAAGTGCATACCAGTAACGAAGTCTTCAATACTACTCGAAGATCCTGCCATCTGGTACAAAGTCCTTACAGATTAATGGAGGAGCTGGACAAAAGCTTTGAAGAGAACACTATCAGTAATAGTATTTTGTCATTATACAAATTTATGGAAGGAGCTCTAAGGACTTGCCAACAATAATTAACTCTCCTTCTACCACTGCAGCATTAATACACCTGTTAGGCCTATTTGTCTGTGAAAAAAAATGATAAAAGGGAATAAATAACTTTACCTTTCACTTTCATAGGCTGGGAAGAAAGCAAAGGAAGTGCTGTGTTTTGTTTCGTTGGTGTTTTTTTTTTTTTTTGTCCCCCTCCAACACTCATTGGTTTGATTTTGTTTGGGCCAAAGTATTTTAAGATGAACCAACCCCACTAATGGTAGCACCATCCAACTCTGCAGCTGAAGAGAACATGGGCACTCTAACAACATACAGTTATGCTCTGCTTTACAATTTCAGTCCTCCTCTGAATGGCGCCATTCCCTCTAATCTCATGCTCTGCGCTTGTTATGATTCCCTAATATAGTTTATACTCACAGGAGCCCTTAACAATTCACCCAAGGTCAGTCAACAAGTCAATTGAAGAGGTGGAAAAATCAGTGCTTTTGATTTCCTCTCGCCTTCTTCCACCAACCATCAGACTATCACAAAGCACAGACCATTTCAGGCTTTTTGTGGGGGAAGGGGAACATGACAGCTTCCTTTTCAGACATCAGAAAATACTTTAAGAAATTGGTTTCTCTAGCAACAGGAACAGGAGAAAAAAGAAGCCATCGTAAGTTTTTTTCCCACCTACTCATTTTTTTAATGTGGTAAAGCAGATGACTTGGATAATGCAGGTACTACAGATTCTGATTTATTGACTGTAGACAGAAATATAAATACAGACGTGTATGCACTCTGCTGTACTCAGTAACATGGTAAGACTTAATGACTTCAGAGTTCATACTTCTTTTAAGTTCTATGCATCTGTATCGACAAACACCGTTATTTATTGCTAGGGAAAAAGTGATGGAAGAGCTCACTGCCTGTGGAAACCAAACGCTGGCCAGCCAAACACTTCCCATATCCTCTACCTTCCCTAACAGCAGTGCTGGCTCCGTGAAGTTCCAATTTACATCTTTGACAGTCACACAGTTTATTGACCTGGCCAAATACTTTCTGTTAAGGTGTTGTAAATCGGTCAGTGCTGCAGATATATAATGTCAGAGGACTCAACCTTTTGCCTTTGCCAAGAAAATTAAAAATGGCTTAGTGATCTCTGCTTAGTAATGATAGGAAGGAGATTATTCTTTTTATGACTGTACTTGGCCCATGGCTAAAACAGCAAAGTAGTCTCTATATTTCTTCCACTGTCGTGACTTTGAGTGTTATGCGGACAGAAACCAAAAAGGTCCTCTCTAATAAAAGCTGAGGACCACATGTCCCCTTTCTGCTGAAGCTGCCCATGCTGGTACAGTATAGACAATAGTCTTGTCTGCTCTACAGGAACTCAGTGCTTCCAAATTGCAGGAAAAGCCTCGGCGTTATGTGCTTGGTTTTGACTCGATGCACTTGGTACTTTGGAGAGCTTGTGCAGAAGTCAAATCGAAGCAGTGTCAGCATTAGGGTCTGGGCTATTCTCAGGATTCAGTTTATGGTCCATGGTTTAGTTCAGTTCCATGGTTTATGGTTTGGGTATTTGCAAGCAAATAATGCCAACTCCATTATCAGGCACTTTTTGATAGCAGCAGTGCTGCCAGTGTCTCTCCAGCAGACCTACTGGGAGAACAGTAAAGGAGAGGAAGAGGACATAAAGGAATATAAATCCATTTTTCTGGCTCAGTTTCAGTCAGGGCAGTACTGTTTCCAGAATTCAACTTGGTTGTCACGAGAGGACTGTGCTGCAGAGGCTGGGCAGTCGGTCGTGGCAGGTGACAGCAGGCGCTTCCTTAGGAAGCTGTGTGAAGCTCTCACAGACCTGCTGAGTCAGCACTTCAGCGTAGCCCCATGCTGGGCAGAAGCGTGTGGACGCTGTCACCTGCAAGTCGTCAGTTGGCAGCTATTTTAGTATGAGTTGATGGGTTATTTGGGCCATTGAGACAGATGTATGTTTTCAACCTTTTGCTATCATCAGAAGGCCGTGGAAGACCCTGCATGTCTGGAGCTTTCCCCCTTGCCCTTGGCCAGGCAGTGCAGCCCATTCCATGCTCGTTGGCCCTTCTCAGAAAAGGCTGCTCAATTTATGAACAGAAAGGGATGCTTCTCTGCTTTGTTCCTACGTCCAGTTTACCACCCTGGTAGATTTGCCGACTTTTATGATGATCAGTACTATAGGAACTTGCAACCTTTTTCTGCCTAATGAAAAATACTGATTTTGTTCCAGAGTGATGATAATAAACACCAAGGGAACTAAAAAATCTCAGGATTTCAGGAAAAAAAAGAAAAAGGAAAAAGGATAGATATATTCTCCTGACTGATGAAGACTTTCACCGAAGAACTGGATAGAAAAAAAATGAACTCTTTAGCTAATATCAGAGCAGCTACAGAACAACGGCAGTGGATGCTCTGGGGAGATGGAAGGGCAGATGGTGAAATTCTGTGACAAGGGTAGAGGTTGCTGAGTGGCGTCTGCCTCAGATCATAACTACCAAAGAAATGGAGAGGGCCTCCCAGTGGACTGAAAAACAGTTCCTTTAGGGTCCTGAGAACAGCCTGTGATGAGTAGGGTATCTGTTAAATGTGTGTCAATGGGACTCTGAAGGCTTCTGGGCTGCAGACCCACAAGATTCAGGCTAGAGAGAATGAGAAAGGTGGAGGTGAACCGAGGAGAGAACCGGAGAAGGTTCCTTTTCAGTTCTCAAAGTACTTTTGCTCCAGAATGGCTGCTAGGTAAGAGATGTCTTCTAATAGGATGACAGGAGATAATTTTTAAATGTTTACTGTGACATTATTTGCATTGTTTATTTTATGTTCTGTGTAGCTTTTAATGCTTATTTTTAACAGAAAATACAAAAAAAACCGTAATGAAATATTTCATGCAATCATTTAAACACATAATGTGTTTGCTTATGGAGTATATCTTACTTTTCAGTCTTACGAATTTTAAGGACAGAGGTAATGTTTCAACTGGTATTGTTTCTTACTAAAAATATTGATGCTTAAAAATCATTGTCTTCATCACGTCTTCAGAAATGAAGTTCTGAAGTCCTGAAGTCCTTATATTTCCACTCAGAAAGCCCTTTTTTTAGCAAAAGTTCAAGCTTAACGATATCATGAACTGCACTAAGAAAATGTTGGAAGTGAAATTAAGGCTAAAGGAAAGTTAGGCTACCAGTGAAATAATCTGAAATGGTGATTTCAAACTCCTGTGCTATTATTCTTGCCCTTTAGAGTATTTTATTAAAAATAGATGTAATTTTCTACCTTAAAGCTTGCAACTACATGATTTTAAAAATTTTAAGTCTAATTATCCTTTAGAAAACTTGAGAGGTATAATATCAGGACAGCAACCAAGCTGGAGCAAGACTGCTCAAAGAGGGGCTCTCAGAAACCATTTTTGGTTTCTGATGGAAGGAGCTGCGCCTGCGACACTGGAGACACAGTGCCACAAATAGAGGGGACTTGTTTTGCAGTCCTCCACCCCTCTTCTCTGTGCCCTGCTCTCTCCACCGCAATTTCAAGCTGCCGTTCTTAAGCGTGCTGGGAACCCATAAAGATGATAAATGTTTTCTACGTTGCCTTATGTGGTTTTTTGACACCGTGATGCACTGTCCCTCAGTGCACCGCAGCAGTGTCTTGCTGAGGGTTACTCATTTGAATAGGGTGATGATATTCTCCGAGTCCCACAAGATGCACTGGGTTGGTGCTCCCCGCTCCCCTCGCCTCTCACGGCTGGGTGCGTACCGAGCGTGGGTGGCACAGTAGCTCTCTGCTGAAATGCTAGCACCCCCATGGGGCACTTTTACCTCAAATTCTATTTTCTTTTATCCCTGCAGACATGCACGAAGTTCACAACTTTAAAGGCTGACGATATCTTATATTTCTGACTTACTGATAGGATGCAACCTATTTATTTCCTAATGGCATTCAGCCAGGTTTTGTGCCTATAAAAGTGAATTAAAATAGCATGGCACGGCTGAAATCCTGCGCTTAATAGTTGAAAAGATAACTGCATAATATGCCATGTATGTTAAGGTGGAATGCTTTGAAAGGCAGTTAATAACATGACATGAATGCTGTAGTGTCCAAAAAAGGCAAAACTATAAGATAGATAGTAGCTATTCAAGCTGTATCCGACATTCATCGTATTTAGCATTCTTTTCCCCATAGCCTGACAGAGGTGTGTTTCCATGACAAAGTTTTCTAGCGCGAATGTGTGTGCAAAGGTTGAGGGAGTCATGGGGCTGCGTTCAAAGGGGAGGGTGGCAAGGTGGGCTGGGGGGCTGCGACAGTCTCTGATGATGGGGGGCTGAGGGTGTTCAAATGCAAGCATAGAAACTGATTTGGGACAGAGTCCCTCACTGCAGTCAGTATTTTTGCTATGTGGGAGCAGGCATGAAAGTCAGAAACAGCAGCTTCTCAGGTGCATTGATATGTAGCGTGCACTAAGAAAATAAATAAAGCTGAGTGATTGCTGCAACATACAGTATCAGTTTTTTAAATAAACACTGAGAGTCCGATGAACAGAGTTCAGGTGAACAGTTCACCATTTCATACAATCCTCTGCAAACTGCTAGTGCTGGTATCTACAGAGCTGGATACCCATGCTGCCCAGAGGCTGGGTATCCAAGGCCGTCTCCGGTCTTCTGGAGACCTGTCCCTGGTCTGCCCTGCTTCTTGTGCTGCTGTCAGGTCTTACCTCTTCATCTCTGTAGGTAGAGGTCCTGAGTTCCTCAACTCCCAGCAGCTTTGGGGGCTGAAGCTATGTCTGCTTCTCCTTACTGCTGTGGGACTAAATTCTGGTCAATGCCTTGTAATAATGACATATAATAACTTTTTGCGATCCTGGGGTTTCCTGGAGAGGACATCTGAAACTTTTTTTTCTGCGTTGTCATCATAAACTGGATTTGTGCTTTCGATGCCAAGCAGCTATTCTGGTACTGGTGGCTTTCAAAAATGTCTTTGTGATAACTGTATATCCTCAGGAATCCCTGAACCTTCATTTCTTCTCCTTGGGCAAAGAGATCCTTACCCGGCAGAAGACATCAGCAATGCTGGTTGCAGTTTGTAGATGACAAGTGGAGAAGCAGGCTGCTATGAAGGGAGCGACAGCAGCTCTTTGCCAGCACTTCAACTGGGACGAGTCCTTGGGATGGTGCAACAGTAGTGAAGCAGCAGGTAAGGACAGCCAGGCAGGTGGTCTTCCCTTATGTGTAAGGCAGGCAGAACACAACCATGCCAATACATCACGTGTAATGGAGAAATGATATCTTCCCGCTGTCTGTGGGCGATTCAATAAAACTACACTAAAAACAGTGTAAACATGACATCCTGAGACTCAGGAAAATATTTTCTTAGTCTCTGAATTTCATTGCTTGTGCACAGAGATTATTCCAGGACAAGAAAAAATTTGGGCCCGATTTTTAATACATAAGAGAAAAGAATTAGTCACAGAGTATGCATATATATATATATATAAAAACACACACTAAATGCAGCAATATTGTCTTTTCTCTTGAGAAATTGACCTAAAATTTCAAATATAAAGCCAGAAAATAGTATATATGAGATGATTAAAATAATCTATCTAAATAAAGATCTATCTAATCTAAATAAATCTATCCACTGCACGATGGGAGGAAAATTCTACAGCGTAATATTTTCCTCCTATTCACTTCCTCTGCAAAGAAATCTGTTTAAATGTATGTGAGAATGTTATGTCAGACACTCTAAGAAAACAAACATAAAAATCCTTATATATCAATCCTTTCCCAAGAGACAGAAATCAACTTATCTTACAAGTAATGCATATGAATCCAATACATCTGTGTGAATTAAAGGGGTTTATTAAAATGTTAGTATTTTACAGTTACGAGTATAATGCTGGCTAATTGTGTTTTGAAGAGCTTTTTAAAAGACAGAAAAAGGAGGAAAACACTTTGAGACATCTTCTATTTGAAAACTAATTGTTTTTATAAAATATACCTTACATTAGCTGCGACTACATCTGTCATTGGCCTTTTTAAAAAAAAAAGTGTATATTTAATCTTTTCTCTTCCTTGCTGCAGCATGACATGCTCACAAACACAGCCTGGGGAATTGACTGACTAATTATTTAGTGAAAGCAGTAAAGTGGATTATGGATAGAATATTATCAAATGAACGGAGTGAGCAGCTTTAAAGATGGGACTATTTTTCTTGAAGTTATATTACATTTGGTTTTCTTTATGATCTGCACAAAGTACAATATGTTCAGACAGAATGTCACTCTAAAGCAGACAATAGCCTTTTAATAATTCAGTCTCTATCAGAAGAACTCAAGATCAAACCTGACCCTATTTCTCAGATTAGAGATGTATTTCATGGACTCTCTACATGCTTGTTAGCCAATCACCCCTTTCTGCTTTCCAAAAAGAGGGCTTTATAGGAAAAGGATGGGAGAAGAGTACATAACAGGCAATGTTAGAAATATATTGTTTATTACGCTTGAGACGTTTTTTTAGCTTGATTTCCCACTGAAATAAGGCTTGTGCATTGTGCCTGTAACTTTGAAACCCGTTATATAAATTCAGTTGCATCTGAAATAGGAACAAGAGACTCCTACTAATTTTATCTATATTAAAAAATATGCAGCGGAGTAGAGAAAAAGGAACAAATTTCAATGAGGAAAGGCAGAAGTTTGGGTCCAAGAATAGTGCTTTCTCTCCAGTGAGCCAGTTGCCTAACAACGTGCTTGTACCGGCTGGCGGGCGGGATGTATGGGTCGTGGTACAACACGTGGTGTGGGCGGCCTTTCATTCGGCCAGGGAGAAAGAGACGGAGAGAGGGATGGCGTGGAGCAGCTAAGAAGGTACTGGAGGAGGACATGTGGGGACACAGAGCAGCACACACCTGTATTAGAGCTGCTGTTCCTAACACCGCTTGCTTTTACTGCAAGCTGGGCTTTAAGATGATGCTGTTATATGTCCAAGGTTATTTCTTCCTCTGTGAGCATATGTGGTGAGATTCGTTGCACTACCCATCTAAAGTTTAGTCTCCTAATCAAGTTATCTGGATCTTTTTATTTCAATGAAGGTGGGTAGGGACTGTACTTCCACGGGGCCTTTCGTGATATCTGTCCAAGGGTGAAATGAACTGCTTTCTGAAGAAGTCGTTCTCCATCCTGATGACAGAGGACATCTAAATGACTGGTTTCTACTTGACGCTTTTGGATAGCTGACTTTAGCTGACATAAGTGTGATATGAAACATTCTAGCTACCAGTGAGCATCTTCTGTTCTCGCTCAATATGGCTGGAAACAGAAGCTCCCTGCACTTGCAAGAAGGCAACCAAAGGACCTTGACCTTCTGCAATCTTTCCTTAGAGAAGCAAAAACCCTCCTAGATTTCTAGTGAATAGTTACAAGGAAACATAATGATGACAGATCATCACATTTGATTGCTATGCTGGTTATACTGCCAAAAATTACACTGTGGGAGAGTCATTAAATTAGGAGACTATATGATTGGCTGGAAATTAAACAGCTAGTCTTGTAAATGGAAGGAGGATTCTCTCCACATATTTTCCTGTTTTCCATAAGAGGGGCTGAACAGTGAGATGATAGTCTGCTGTTAATACAAAAGCATCAACACAGTCACAAAATACTAGTCCAGTCAAATGTAAAGGTGGTTCAGAGAGTAACAAAAAGCATGCAATGAATACTCTACTGGTCAGTGAAATGACAGATAAAATTTAATTTTATCATTTTTTTTAAACTTAAAATTTAAGTGTAAAAGAAAAGCATGTTGAACAAACTCGGAAATAGGCCCTGCCCATACCTGTATGGGGGGAAGTCCTAGAAGAAGGACTTCTGGGTTTGGGAAGAGGCAACTGCGAGGGGAATATGACAGGGCAGGAACAATTAAGTTAGTAAGCAACAATTCACTTTTTCTCATAGAACAGGAATTAAGATGTCTCAGGAGACAGAACTGAAAAAAGATGCCTTTTTTGCTGAGTAAGTCTGATGAAGTCGTGCAAGTCTTCCATGGGATCTGTGGAGGCCAAAAGTACAAATTGGTTACAGCAGTTATTAAATATAACATGTCCAACACAGTCCCTGAAAAATGGACTGCTGCAAGCTGAGGGGCTGCCTCCTGACCATCCCGGCTTTTCTTGTGTGATGCAGAGTTTTCTCACTGGTGCTTAGTGCCAGAGGCCGACCACAATGACAGGTAACACATTGGGCTGGTCCGCTACAGCCGTTCTAATGCTCTGTACGTTCATACAGCTGGAGGTATCATACAACAAAGATATCAGCTACCCAGAACTATTCCAAGCAATCTTTCTGCAACTCACCAGACGCGTGTCATCACTCTTCAACATTTATTATGATAACCGGTGTCAGATTTTCCAATCTGAGTACCCAAGTTACTGAAGGCGAATGCGGTATCGCCTGGGGGAGCAAACAAACAAACCTGAATCTGCAGGATAAATAGATGCAGGAATGGTTTAGCTTTCACGTCTGCAAGCCAAGAAATAGATTTCTATGGATAATAAACTTAGTAGCAGAATGGGTGTTTATATAAGCTCCAGGAACCTCTGTGAATGGGAACTTATTCATGCAAATGTTAAAAGTGACAGATAATGTAAAAATCTATTTTGCCTTTTAATTTTTCAGCTCTTTAATCAATAGCTATTTTCCTCTTTTTGTATTTGGCACTGAATTGTTAGATTTGCTTTCCACTACAAAATTATAATAGCCTTATGATCGATATGACACTGTCTAAATTGTGAGATTGTTTTGTTACACCTAGCGATCACATTATGTTTCTATGTCCCTATTATTAGACACCATATTGCCATTGTTGCATCTTAAAATTTCTAAGCATGGTACAGTTTCTAATTTCTTTCCAATTTTATATACTGTAGGCAGAATGAAATAACATGAAAAGGATGAAAGCATTGATCGAGCACATAAATGAGATTAGACTGGCTGTGTGCTATATAGTCTTTCACCTTCATGGCTTTTTCAAAAAAGTACCTAGTTCCCCCAGTCAAAGGCTACATAAATGAAGTACATGCTGTTTTTAATAGCTGGTTTCACGCAAGTTCACTGATCTCACAAGGGAACGAGAATACCCATGATTACTCTGTTGAAGGAAACCACTTAGGGTAGATAAGACTATTGAGGCAATCATAGGCCTGAAGATGCCTAGATTACATGCTGGAGATTCCCAATTAAGAGACGGGGTGGCTGTTCCTTCTCTTGAGAATAAAAACCCATTGCAGAAGATGACGTTTCTTCTCTTACCGGGTGTTCTCCAGGTACCCGAGTGCAGTATGTCTAATGGGGCTCTTAACAGCTGGGAGGCTCTTAACCTCGCAGTAGGGTGTTTTTGTAGGTATATTAAATTGCAGGAAGAAAGATATAAATACAACTCGATACGTTTCATGTGTATTCACAATGACAAGATGATGAGCATTTACAGAGCAGCTGTGAAAATGCAAGCTTGGTTCCGATAATTATACCTGCACCCACGAAGGAGAAGTTCTAATAATAAGGTAGAGTTTTCTGTCCTGTTTTTGAACAAAAATAGACAGCAGAATGACATAAAGCTTGTAAAGTCTTGGGAATTATTTTTTGAATATATTGTCCAAGCAACAGTGACAGTGTAATGGTAAACATACTCCTGCTGTGTGACGTGAATTTCTGCCTGGGATCACTAAAAATTTTCACAAATGATGGGTAAGAACTTGTTTTTATTGATATTGCTGAAATATGCAAGTTGCTGTACTGAAGAGATTATTACTTTACTCATCCATACGAGTGAGGTTTAGAATAGTTTCTGTGTAATTTGGTTCTTAACAGCTCCATAAGTAGCAGTTGTGTGAAGATGTAATGACCTTTCAGCTCTGTTTTTTGCACTGATATCTCTTCTCCTTATTGACGTGGTCAAAATGCAATAACCTGGCCCCTGAACTGAAGCACCTCTGCCTTTTGTTATGAAATTTTAAAATGTGCTGAGTAGCGTAGCTTTGATTGGTCCTATGAGCGCATAATATCTCTGCAACTCTTTGGGGTTTCAGAGGTGAACCATACACATTCGGATGACCCAAGTCTAAGACCTTCAGGAGAACTATTTCCCTGTAGGCAGTTGTGCAGTGTCCGAGATGCTGAGGCTATACTCTGAGATGGGGTCTCTCTTAGCATACTGGTAAAGTACGTATTGACAGATAAATACGTGGGATACTGCAGCCTATCTGGATTCTGGTCCCAGCCTTTTACATTTTCTCCTGTCACTTAGCAGTAAGACTACGCCATAGTGGTTTTTAAATTAGACTGCTAAAACCATATTTCAGCTTGGAAGTCTCCATCGTGTTTCTGAGATACTTGGATGTTTTTGAAAATTCTCAGTGCCTATTCTGTGATGAGCTGTAACCTGACCAAAGTGTCTCATAAAACTGTAATATTATTCTTTAATGATACTCACAAACTTCAATGCCTCTCTTCCTTGCACTTTAAATTCCTACCGGTTTTATTGGATTTCAAAGTCTCTAATAAAAATGCCCATTAGTAATAATGGTCCCTTGAAGCATTCAGCTTCAGATTTCACCCAGCTACAGCCTGGTATTGTTAGGGATTTTGAGTGCTGCTGGGTAATAGTGCAAAGTGCATTTCTCAGCATCAAATGTCTGAGAGCACCTGATAGGGCTCACAAAAGAGGGAATAGGGATGAGTGAAATTGTTTTAATTCAATTACTCTTAGGGGCAGAATCGATACAAATATCCTTTTTGCTGAGACAATGAGGTAGAGAGAGCGACCCTCTCTCCTCCCTCTCCCAAATCTTTGCTGCAATTTCAGTCTTTCATTTTATCTGTTTGTGCAACTGTAAGAGTGAGATGTGTCACTTTTGGCTGGAAGCATTAATCCATGAAAATATCTGACTTGAAAAAAAAAAAAAAAAGGCATTTATACTTTTGTAGACTAAAATAGGGGTCTGGTTAGACTGATTTTAAAGTTTGCAGCCTAGTCTGAAATACCTGTAGGGACTTGGAAAGTTTGAAAATCTACTGCTAGCAAGAAAGAGAAAAGGGATTAAAAAACCCAGCTGTTTGATGGCAGGGATCAGGGAGGAAATCTTAGCCCTAGTACAGCTGGTGACTTCTGTGGGGTCAGGCCTTCAGCCCTTCTCACTCCTCGTGGCAAACACGCTGAGGGGCAGTTCTCCAGGGCTTTTCCCAGCCGCTCACCTTTGGGTGGCTCAAGCAATCTGAGCCCATGCTCTGGGCTGGTTTCAGGCAAGTTCACTGATGTCACAAGGGAACGAGAATACCCATGAATACTTGTTGAAGGAAACCACTTAATATTTTTACATATAAGCGCAGAATGTTCTGTACATTTTTTTTATTTTTTTATTTTTAATTTCTATAAACTAAAGGAAAATGCTCTCAGACTCCCCTCTCAAAGGATGTAAATCTACAGCTCTTCAGATCAACTGTCACCTCTCAGCTGTATGTGCCATGTCATAGTTCTGACAACAGTCATATCAACATTGCAAGATATTGGTATGACACATGGTAGAGCAATGTGTCAACAAGGGAGTCTGAGCAAATGTCTATAGAAATATTTCATATTTTAAAGAGGTAAAAAAAAAAGAAAAGGAGGTAGAATAAACTCATTTATGTCTGGATAACTTGGTGTTTAAATAAAAGGCTTCATCTGGGTAGATGATTCAGCTGAGGTATTTATGTCCATGATGTAAGAAGTAAAAGGCATCATTAGGATAAAAGCCCGTTTGGATAGGGACTTGAAGAATGAGGCAGGAGGGGGTAGGCAGTGTGCAGGGTGAGCCACTTATAGACGCACTCCTCCTACCCCATCACTGACATTTAATTAAAACCCTAATGGTAGGGCTGCAATTAGCACTGGGCTGGGGGAATGGGGCAGCCCAAGCCCTCGTGGCTGATCTAACCTTGTCCATTTGAAAATCAATCATGTAAACCTACGGCATTTTTTAGTTCTACAGATCGGCTCCAAATTTGAACCCTCAAATCGATTCCGATTTACTTATTCAAATATCATTGCTAACAATACATCTAACTTTGTTAGGGTTGATGTGGCTAGCAGCAGACAAACTATTCAGATTAATGAGACAAATGAAATGGATGGATGCTCATTCAGGTACACATTGTCTGATGCTAGTCCCTGCTGCTCCTTGGTTTTTCCACTTTTCGCTCAAATGGTGATGCTGCTAATGATAATAATTTTGTAATTTAAATAAGTTTGCTCTGGTATCCTTTGCATACATGGCATCCCATCTATCATGGCAAATGCTGCTTTATTTTGTATTTTTTGTTTGTTTTTTCGTAAGGTTTTGGTGTTAATTCCATTTTAACATCATCACAATTCCAGAGTACTTATATGTTTGTAGTAGTTGTCTTTTTAGCTCCCTGCTCAGATTGCTTCCCATGCATCAGTGTCAAACTTGCTCAAAGAGCAGTATGTGCAGCATGACAGCAGATTACTGATTGCGATGTCCTTTGTGAAAGCAGCGAATCCTTGTGACCCCAGTGACCTCCCTGTGCAACTCCGTGATTTAGTCTTTGACCTTTCTGTATTTCCCTCCCTTCCCCCCAAAAAGCAAAACTGCCACTAATACTGCTGATGGTGTGTAATATAGTTGTCTAAACTTTGTATTTCTCATGGGATTAACTTGCAGTTGCTTGGTATTTTAGATTATCCCTTATTTATATTTAAAAAATCAGTGGGTCGTTTATAAACTGGATAATATTGAAATGATTCCTATGTCACTGTTGAACTCAGAACATGGAGCTGAAAAATCTCTTTATATATTCAGCTCTGTAGAGGGGGAAAAGGTATTAGTCCCTCTGGAAATTAAAGATCGTGCACTGATGCTTCCAGTTCTCTCAATATTCTCGTTCCTGTTGGGAAAGACATGAAAGAGGCAGATCCAATGCAAATGGACATAACTCTAAGGGAGAGTTCCAGAGAACCCACAGGCAGGGCAGTATCAGACTCAAAGCGTTTGATTTCATAATTGGCCTGATGGACACATTTGGAAGTTTTTTTCAGAAGGATTACACAGAATCTTAAGGAATGTCGTAAAATTACCCGCTTTGATAACTGTGTTACTGAAAAATACAAAAAGAGAAAGTGATTTTCTCAGATTGCTCCTGATACACTGTGATAGCAGCATTATAGCTGTACATGAGACATTTTTGATGGGGTGAAAAACTAATTTAGGCTTCAGAACTAATACTTGATGAAATTTTAAGGACTGAAGCCCAGAATTCCAGACTGAAGCCCAGAATTAATTTTGATCCTTGTATATATCAAGGATCAAAAAAGATATTAGAAACTGGTTAAAAATTGAAAATATGAAATGTTTGCTGAGGCCTTGTATATTCCCAGACTGGCAGAACCAGAACCACAGAACTAAAGAGTTTAAAGACCATAATAAGAAACTACGTATTGACTTCCTGCTAATATCCATTCCAAAACCAGTGAAGGATAAATTAAGTTAAATGAACTCATGTTGATGTGTCAGGTTATGCGGCACCGCAAGACAAAATAAAATCTAATTCTGTGATGCACATTGTGGCCTCCCGTCACAGCTGAAGATAATGATAATCTAAAAGTATCTGATGGGTTGATGCCTGAATAGGGAGAATTGCTTGAGACATTAAAATTGAGCACAAAAAGGACTGGCAGAACTGTGGAGGGAGACCTCATGACATCTTACAAGCCGAAAGACAGTTTATTTTCTAAATGTACACTCTGTTGGTGGGAATTTGAAGAGGTCTTCTTAAGGCAGATTCTTCACTGACAGACACTTTTGTTTTGAAATGTCATCTTTCTTGTGATTATCTGTCAAGGACATATGAGCTTACAATAAAACACCATATCCACTGATCTGGATTCCCAGTGGATCTGATTTGTTTGTTGAAAAGGGTAAAAAATCCTCCAATCCAGCTGTAGGAAAAGCTTTTCTTTATTGCCTCTGGGAGACAGATTGAAGTGCATTCACATTTCTTCTAAACCAGTAAATACACATGTTTTTGACCCGAATAATTAGATGAACAAATTCTTGCAAACACAAATATTATTTTATTCTCAAATTAATTTCTTAAAGTTATGTTGAGACTTTTTTTTAGTTCATAAATTGGCATGAAAGGCTTTTGAAAGAGAACACAGGGAACTCACAGTCATATTGCTATGAACCTGGCTTTGCTCCTAAACTATTAAAGTATGCCTGGATTTTGCCCTTTGGGTGTTGGAAACCTCTTTATTTATTTCTTTTTAAAAGATGAAACCTGTACACAGTTTTGTTTTATCTCTGTTAGCCAACTCCAGGAGGTAAATATTGAGAATGGCACAGATGGATTTAGATTATTGATTCCTTCTAGTTGAATTGAGAGGTTAAATTCCCCAGGCAGTGAACTGAAAATGTCCTCCCAGGACTTTTCATTCTACAGTGTCATGAACGTTCTTTGGAACTGGAAATTTTCTCTTGAGTTGGAGATATCATACAGGTAATTAATACTCTGAATTATATCTGACTTTGATGCCCTTCTTTCTCTTCATTCATTCATACTGACACCAGTCACAGAAGAATGGAAAAGATTGCGCTAGTGTTTTAATGGGAGTGAAACATCTAATACTTATGGGATCCTTCATACAATCCATACTCATGACCAAACCTAGTTACTGCCTTGGTTTCTATTCCTATTTTAGCGGTCCTTGCTCAAAACCAGAATTGTTGTCAATCTATTACATTTAGCCAACTTTTGTAGTTCAGACTGTAGTATCTTAAAACAATGTTTGGGTGGACCTTGTTTATTAAGTCTGACAGAGAGAAAAAAATAACCCTAGAGAGACAAGGTGATATTTCAAGGGGGTTTTTTTTAATATGACAAAGGGAAACTACCAAGGCGTATTTTTATGCTGAAATATGTAAGGTAAAACTTAATCATAGTACAGTTTGCATACCCAATATCTCCAATACCCCCCTGTGGCCGTCCGTCATTCTTCCTGACTGACAAACTAGACAGTTGATATCAGCTAATATTAGAAACTCATTCATCTATTAATAAGTTTTCTTCAATTGTATTTTATAGCAGAACAGATTACACGGAATGACAGTGTACAAACTCACAGGGCTTATCTTAAAACAAACAGCATTAAAATGCAGCAATTAATGTAGAATGTTGTTTTCAACCACATGTCTTTCTGAATTTCTTTAAAGGGTTTGAAAAAAAATACCAAGTTCAATGTTACTAGTTGTAAATAATCTATTTACGCCACATTTAATGCTATGTGAAAATTTCACCTAAACTACAGATGGCATCCAGGAAACCTGTAAACCCCAAGGTAAAGGCAGCCGCTGGCACAGGCTAGATCTGTGCTCTTCAAGCTAACTGTAACACGTCTCCTCTCCCAAAGCATGTAGGTATTTGCATCTCTTCTCCATGCCCTTGTCCTACAGGCAAGGGGAATTTGGGGATGGGATGTGGAGCTGGTAGAGGAGGCAGATGTGAAGACAGTGAGGGTGGAAGTGGTCAGATAGGGAGAGAGATGGGGGCAGTGCACAGAACCAGCACAGAAGGGATCTGCTGGCTCCTAGGAAGCTTTCAGAAGTCATAGACTCATAGAATCACAGACTGATTTGGGTTGGCAGGGACCTTTAAAGATCATCTAGTCCACCCTCCCCTCTGTGAGCGGAGCCATCTTTTACCACATCAGGTTGCTCGAAGCACCATCCAGCCAGACCTTGAACACTTCCAATGATGCGGCATCCACAGCTTCTCTGTTTCAGTGTCTTACCACCCTCATAGTCCCTGGGGCCCCTGTGGCCAGGGCAGTCACTTGTTCTGGGGAACCTGCTAGGACATAGCTGTGGGACCAGTGGAAACCCAAAATATCCAAGTAAAGCCTTCTCAGAGCTTCTCCTTTGTCCATCTCACCCCTGCCTCAGATGGGTGATACCCCTCATCCTGGGGGTGCTTTTTCCATCTCTACTTCAAGGGAACCTTGTCAGTCTGTTTCTCCCAGACACGGTCATGAACAAGAAAGGCTGGGTAGAAAGTATGTAGTCCTTAGAGAATCACTGGGACAAAGGAATATTCTTGCTAACAGCAAATTTACACGGGAATTGGCTTTCTACCAACCCTAGTGGAAGTCTGATCATCCCTTTGACAATAAAAATTGTAAATGTAAGAGGAATTTATATATGCTGAACGTAATGACCCTATCTGAGAGCAAAATAGGGTCCTCATGGAAGACTGCAGTAGCTTTACCATTGATCTCAGTAGAGATAGGCTTATACTTGTAGTTTCGTCAAGAATCTATCATTAATGTTATTGTTTTTAAATTGTCATTGGATATTTAATTACAGCAAGTGTGAGAGCTTTTATCATATAATTAAAAAAGAAGGAAAAATGTCATTAGGCTGAGAGTTCTGTTAAAGCCAAATAGTTTATATTCCACATGTGCCCAAGAGGTAAATCCTTCAGGAGAGTGATATTTAATCATGTTTAGAAGGTATTATCTTTTGGAAAATCTATCTGCTACAGAATCCTCCAGCAAATCCTTTCAGCACTGTATCCAGAATATTCTTGTTTTTACTGAGCACAAAAGTCTTAGATGTAAAGAGCCAAGTCAAAGAAGAATATCTTAAATTTATTGGCATAAGCTCATATTTAAATCCTGATCTGACAAACCACTTAAGTGTATTTTCAACCTCAAGCACATTAATTGTCTTAGCAACTTCATGCCTGGCTGAACAGAAGATTTGGGCAGTTTAAAAACCAGCTTGATTTGCAAAAATAATAGACTCTTGGCATGCCATGTTTCATTAGAATGAAAAATAAAGAAATTAAATGGAAATGGGAAAAGAAAATTGGAGGACTTCAACTCATAAAGTGAAAATATAATAAAAAAATGTTTGAACGGTACTGTTCAAAGGATAAAGCACAATTAAAAAGTGACATTTAAACAAAGATGTATTTTCATCCACTGTAAATATTTGTACATGTTTGATAACCAAAGCCACAAAAGGAAATAGAATTAGCCAGGACCGTCTGGATGATATGTCAGGAAGACCAAAGAATTGTTATTTTCTCTCTTTCCATCTCCTCCCGGATTAAATTCCAGTTACCTTTTTCTGACCACTCGACCCAGCTCATTTCACTTCATCCTTCAGGGCTTTGGTCCCATTCTTCTAGTAAGAAAACAGAAAAGGTTTGCTTCAGAGCCTGACAGTATCATTCTTTATGTGGCCTTAACACTTGGTGTTCAATCAGGTACAAAATCTCCCTCCTGACACAGCACTTTGAGGCTTTGCCAGCTTTGGGGGGAAGTCACAAGGATTAGGCATCAGACCTGGATCTCAGCATTTGACATTTTATCCTTCCCTTTTTTATAGGAAAATGCACTTTTTATACAAGTTATTGTCCACCATAATACAGTTAGATACAGAAAAGGATTGCCTTCAGTGGAGGTATCCCAGAGCAGCCTCTTGGAAATCCTGCACAAAGATGTCGTTTCTTTGCAGTTAGGGACAGGAACGATAAGGCACAATATAAATTTTCCCTGTGAAAATCTTTAAATGTCATTATTAGCATTATTATATGTTTAACTCTAAGAAGCTGTGCATGCAATCTCTTTATGTTGCATTGAAAGTAATTACTGGGCATATAATGAATTCTCCTTTATGTCTCTAAGCAGATGGGTTCCTATTATCAGGGTTTCAGAACAAACTGATTGTGTTAAGGTGTTGTGTCACATCTAATTCCAAGAGTCAAGGAGGAAAATAACCTCATTTATTAATGATCAGGCAAAGTAAGAGAAATTCATTATCTCACACTTATTTTCTGTCCTCGATTTTTGCCCCAGTAGAATGAAGGTGAGATTACACCACTCTGAAAGCTGGTAGGGAAAGGACATGCAATTTAAAATTAGTTTACGCTTGGTTGTCAGTTTCTTTGGAGCTCATAGAGGCAGTAGTTCAAGAACAGAAAGAATTTCAAACATTCAAAAGTCATCACTGGTTTATTTACCTAAATTCTAACTATAAAACATGTGTAGACAATGGTTTACGTCTGCTATGGTCCAAATTTATGCCTGGTAAAATTTAACTAATCTCAGTAGAATTGCAATAGTAGTGTGTATAACTCAATGACTTTTCTCCTGGGAATGTTCAGGAAATTCTAGCACAGGTTTATGAGTATCAGTTGATAAGTGCCTATACTAATACTTATATATTTATCGACTGATTGGGGTAGCACTCTGCAGAGCTGACAGGTAGGAGAAACGTAAGTAGCTTTGGCAGCCCTTTCCACCAAACACCATCCTCGGCTCCCTAGAAATGGCACAACTTTAGACAAAGCAATTTAAAGATCAATCTAGTTGAACTGATGCAATCTGCTAATGCATGTACATTTAAATTAGCTAAATTGACACAGGCAATATTACAATCGATTTGAGTGTGTCTACATTAGGCTTAGCCTTAGTTCAAGATAGATCTAAGTTAAAATAAGATCAATCGTAGTTAAAACGCTGCAGCTTTCCAGTGTGGACAAAGCCTGCCCCCATCTAACAAACACTTACAAACTTAAGGAAGATTATTTCAGCTTATTTTAAATTTTTCTCCTCACTAGGTTTATCTGGTCTATAAAAGTGCAATATTGTGATAGTTTGTGTGACCCAAGAGATCCTTTAAACACAGAAACCTACAGGTTGGGTTCAAAAACCTGCGTTCAGACCTTTAAGTTAACGGTCTGATTTTCAAATACACTCTCTGGGTGACCCCAATGGGGCTGCGGGTGCTCAGCACTTATAAAAGACCCAAATAACTCTCAAACCATATCACTTATTTAGGGGTTTAGCTTTGCAATTAAGACACTATTCTTTGGTCTATTTTTAGACATTTTGGATGAAGGATTTGTTACATTTTCTGTTTTCTGCATTGTAATTCCTTTACATATGAGCACCTTTCCATTTTAAAACAATAATTTTAACAACCCTTAAAAAAAAGTTCTAAATATATTCTCCAAATTTTATTTCTTTTGACATTTGATACACATGGAAGCTAAACAATACACAGTTTAGCAAGCTGTATATTTTTGTACACCCATTCTCAGCTGCAGTCATCACTTTGCTGACAACCATCTGTGTCAACCTGCTTTTTCCTTCCCTTTTGCTCAGCTGAAATGAAAATAAATTGACAGAAACAACTTCTGCAGGGAAAGTGCAAAAAAGTTAATAGAGTGGTGGGGCATGTCTCGGCATCTGCAAGCACATTTTTTTCCCTATGTTAAGTTTTATTTGTATTCAAAATTAAAACGTTATTTATTTCAAATCAAAGAGGGAAAAGCGAGCACAGCTTGTTTGCTTACAAAGCACAAAGCTATTGCCAGCCCAAGTGGTTCAGCAGAACGCATCATCTTGAATGTTGAGCTGCACAAAGTGAGGACTGTTGAGAGGACCGCAGGATGTCACAGCCTGTCTCCCAGGGCTTGCACTAGGAAAGGACTTGGAGAACCAGACAGGCTTAAGAAATGTCTCATTTCCTTTCTGTGCCGTTTTCCCTCTCAGAGCATGCTCTTCTCTGCTTTCCCCAGATTCCTGTTATCCTCCTCTCACCTTCTGTTTAGGGTTACTCTGTAAGGTTATTTATCTGTGAAGTCAGTGTTTTTGGAGAAAAGGGGCACAAGAGAGGAGCCAGAAATGTTGCCTTGAGGCTTGAAATCAAGCCAGACTCATTGGAATGTGGGTTTGGTTTCAGAGGTGTTTTCTGAAGACAACTGGCAAATGTTTTTTCATGATGTGGAGAGTCATATACTATCCAGCAATCCTTATAATTATGTTCTAAGCTAACACTTCCTATTAAAAACATTTTTCAAACCTTATTATTATTATTACAGTCAGTTGCTGTGAATCTCTTCAGTTTAAATCAGCCTTGCAGAAAGGAACTCAAAGATAGAGATACCATGAAAACAATCTTGTGTAGCTGTTAGGGGAGACTGCATCGGAAGGTGGTTGCGTAAAAGAACAGAACTAAGGTTGCACAGGACTCTCACTTTTGATTTCCACAAATCCTGTAAGCTAGAATTGTAAATTTAATACCGTTTTTTTTTTTTTCCCCTGTAAGCATATACATATTAATACGTAGGATGAAGTTCCGGTCCTATTTAATTCAGTGGGAATTTTGCCAGTGATTTCAGAGAATCAGAATTTGACATATTCCCGTGTGCCTCTTCCTTTTACACCCATACTGCAAGACTACACCCCTGCATTGCCTATCTGAAATATTCTTGCCAGTCTATCAGAGCCTTGTCAAACCTCTGTCAAACCTCTCAGTAGTGTTTAGTCACTGTTTCACAGTCCACAGCACTGATTTTTCTCTTTCCATCATAAACAAGCATTACCCACAGAAATTACATTAGTCCAAATCACACATGTTCAGTACCAATTCAGAAATATGTTTAGGATCTATTATAGTCATCTAATGAGAGCTAAGTTTAGAAATCTATACATTACAAATCCATATGATTACAACAGATTTCAAAAATGTGCTAAAGTTGTTCTTTCTACCTTAGAAAATTTCATCCTCTTGAACATACGAAAAACTGGTCTGAGGACACTCTAACTCAGCTACCATTAAGCTAATAAGACATGGCATACCTTAATCCTGCTATAATTCACAGAGGTCAAATGGCAGATGTGTGCAAGCTCGTGGCCAACGCCAACATTTTGTCAAAAGATAGAATAACCATCCAAGTCTGTGGCAGGCTTTATGGGGCAAGGCTTAAGCCCAGTATAAACATAATTAAGAAGTGAAAGGAAAAAAAAAAGTAGAATGAAACCACTAAGCAGAAGCTCTCCATGTCTCTGCAAAAAGCTGTAAAATATCATTTTAATTTTATATGTTGAGGAATCTAATGCATTGAGTCAGACTAGGACTTTTGGTGGTAACACTCCATAACTTTTTACACTTTTTTGCCCTCTCTGTATTCTCAGTATTCATGCCATTTCTAAAAGAAACCCAAAGTCTGTGGGGCAAAATGAGAAAGACCTCTTTACAAATGAAGAGTGACTGAGAATACCTACATGGAAGCACAGATACCACCATCACTACCTCACCTTGTAACACACTGGGTCAAATTGTAGGAGATATTCCACATAATGCAGCTTTAGTAGAAACCATAGTCACTGTGTAGTTGTCATTGTTATTATTACTGTTTTTAGGGCTAGACATGGATTTAACGCAAAAGAAGAAATGGGGCAGTTCATTTGCCTTTAGCATTGGTGGGTAAAAGACTGGATGACATGGCAAAGGGCCATCTGCAGAGCCCTGCTCCTTCCCATGAACTTCAGGATTGGCTAAAGACCTCAGTTCCAGTCTGGCTCCTACAGCATTGGGTACTATATAAGCAAGGAAAATAATAGAAGTCACTCTTCACTGCAGAGTGATAGAAAGGAGCCAGTACTATTCTCACTTTTGACTATGGAGCAGGATTGCGAAGAGATGATGCTATTTAGGGACGGGTCCAACACACATAAACAAATTGTCACAAGCAACAGATACTTTGACTGAAAGGCTTGGTTGTGCTTTCACCCAGGAGGTCTAAAACAAAGGTCTTCAGCAATCAAATACAGAACCAGTGTTTAGTCAGTTGGCGCAATATCAAGAGTCAACTGGCCAATGAATGCCAATATACAATTATACGGGATGTCAAGAGTCTACAGCTCACCTTTAGCCATTCCCTTTTTTTACCATACTCACAAATGAATGCAGAAAATGAACTACTTATAAATATTAAAGAAACCCATAGTACTAGTTCCAAATTATAAAATACCAAGGAAATTTTGAGTTTGATTTTCTTTCATCATTGAAGTGTTTGCTTGCAGTCCAATATTATTCAGTATGGTAAAGATATATACTTAATATCCCTAACTTCAAACTCTATTACCTGTGTTATATTCTTGCTACTAAAAATAGCCCTATTACTTCATGGCGAGCCTCTAAGAACTTCCATATCATGATTGCTGTGAGGGAAATCCCCGCTGTGATATTTTGTGCTCAGCACATCTGGTTCATGTTTTTCTGGCATTCTGAAAAGATAACATCATAAGGGGGCTGCAAATGCATGTGGCAGTGAAAATGCATTAAGATGACATTTACATAATTATTTCAAGAGCATTTTCGGAAGCAAAACTGCAGGAAGGAAAGCAGGTCAAATGTTTAAAATATTGAAAGGGTAAAAAGGTCAGAACAGTTCTGTGCAGGTGGACTGTAATCCACCAAAACATTTAAAACACATGCTGGGGAGGAAGCCACTTGCTGCTGAAAGCTTCAAAGAGCAGCTCCAAAGCACATCACCTCACCACACTCCTATATAGCTTCTTGCCATAAAATAATTATGGAGAAATCTCAGAGGAAAATCTTTCATGTGTTTCTTCTACTTTGCCTTTCTTCTGGATTTTCTCATGAAATGATATTATGATCTATCAACATAAATGATTTTGGGGGAAGTGAAAAGGTATGTTTGAAAAAAACAAGTTTAGCCATCAAAAACTGCTTATTGTCTTTCTTAACCACTGAAACTTGGTTTTATAGATGTTTATTGCTCTCTAATTCTTTAATTAGGTAGCTAGGTTTTCTGCTTAAAATTAAAATATTGGAAGAACTGTATAGGAGACCTTTTCGGTCATTAATGTTCATTTTAAAATACCTTAGGAAAAAAATCCAGTTAGTGTTGTGCCTGAATTTCAGAGAATAAATATGATGCCAAGGCAGTTGTAAACCTTTCAGCTATCTCAGGCAAAGTAGTGGAGCGGCTACTATGAATGTCTAAAACAATAGAGGAGGACAACTTATAATGGCAATCAAATTAACATTAACTAATTTGGTATATTCTTGAGCATATTACTTGTTCTGTTAACATCAGTGTAATATATTGACTCCCATAAAACATTTGACATGACATCAAACAATGTTTAAATGAAGAAATTTGAATGAAGGGGTAGTCACAGACAGTAGCTACTTTAAAAATATCCAGTTGTTCAACTTCAAAATGTGACTGCAAACGGGCACTGGTCAAACAGGTGGGTCTTGCAGACTGGAGGGAATGGACTCTCATGCTGTTTAACCATTTTTCTTAAATTTGGTGTCACGCATTCAACCAAAATCCTGGGTAAAAGGTTGCTGTTCCCATGCTATTCAGGGAAAATGAGCAGTTCTGCTTCTCTGTGGTTGTATGGGGAATGACGTTTTGATAATAGGATGCTCAAAATCTGTGATTAGATAGATACAGATGCTGAAAATGGAAAGTGGACAAATCCAGAGTGAAAATATGGCATGCAAGACCTCCATAAGTGACTGGGTGTGGGTCATGCAGTACTGCTGCAGGCATGGGCAGGAGAATTGGTGCCTTCTGAGGCTGGGTCTCATCCCAGCCCATGCAAGTGGTTGTCCCAGAGCCGGCCCAAAGGCTTTCTAGCAGACAAATGGTAAGGGTGGGTAAAGAATCTGGCTCACATTTCAAACCCACCATTGGAGATACTCTTATGAAGATGGCAGGTTTTTGCCTTATAAGCGGTTTATCCATATTGCAAATGTTCTTTTATAAAGAAGAAAGTTGTGGATACACATTGTCAAAATCTGGAACATTACAAACCACACAATTAGGCAAATGTTGATTTTTTTTTTTTTCTTTTCATGGAGATGATGATTCCAGATCTCTAACTTGAGCTTCAGTTAAGATGTGTTCAGTTCATCAAAGTGGATATGGTTCAAAAATACACCGTCAGGAAGACAGTTGGAAGAATTTTTACAATCTCAATTTTTTTTTTGGAAATCAGGAAAAATAGGAAGAGCCAATATTAATGTAAACATTTTTTCTCTCTACATACTAGCTGCTGCAGTTGTTACCTGGCTGTTCAAATAATTTCAGGGACTTCTGTCAGATAAACTTTCACTAATGAATTTAGTTGGTTTTTGGTTTTTTTTAAATGGAAATGAAAGTACATGATCCTGTGATAGTTATGTAACAACATTACTTTTTATTTGATTATTTAGTGCTCTATTGTACCGGTCATTTTTTCAGTATGCTGGATGGTGCACGTCGATTTCCCTGGATTTCCACTAAGAGACTGTTCCCGCTTGCAGCGGTGACTCACCAAATGAACACAGTGGAGTTATTCGCTGGTACAGGAGTCCAGGGCATTTCTCTAACTTTTATAGAATTATTCTTTAGTTAAATCTTATTAATGGCTTTTAAATTGCACTATAGGTACCACATAATTCCAAATACATTTCATGTGCACTGTCCCTCCCAGACATTATGTAATATAAATAGTTTTGCTTCGGAATACTAAGTTTGCAACTGGGCTTGTTTTTATTTTTTATTTTTTATTTTTTGGTTTTTGTTTTTTTTCTTTTTTTTTAAAGGTTAACATACATTAAAATTTACATTTTAATTAATCTAAGAAGCTAATTAGGAACATTGTCTGCTGTACTTTTTGCACCTTCTTATTTGTACCAAAAGCTGCTTGCAAATTTTTTATGCCACTGTAACGTATTCTGCACCTGATTCAGCCCTCCCTTTTCAACCGTAAGTTCTCCCGCAATGTGCACAAATGTGACAACAAACACTGTCTTGGTCACTTGGAGGTTGTTATCTGCTGCTATGCGACTGACAGCTTTTTAGGTGTTTTAACCAGATCATAAAAGGGGAATAGTGGAGGATCTCTGTCAATGGCCCATAGAAATGCAGGGAACACGGTGCAAGTGAACCCTGCGCAGATGTGAGATGTAACGTCATGCCTGAAAGGCAGAGTAAAGGGTTAAGAGGTGATGTGGTGCACAGGAGCCTACTGAGGAGGGATTGAGGATGATGAGTTAAACAGCAGGCAGGCAGCTGGAGGGTGGCTGAGGACATGACTGGCCTGGTGGGATCTTCTGGCAGGTTTTGGGCTGCTACACTGACCCCATGCCCAGCTGGCTCTCACATTGCAGCCAGCTCTCTAGCCAGCTCCTCCAGAAAATGGAGAGAACAAAGTCTGAGGGCTTCCTAGGACAACGTTAGAAGGCTTACACAATAAAAAGACTTCTGAACTACGTTAACGCATAATTCAAAATCCGTGGTAATGAGACTGGTCCCATGGCTCCCATCCCCAGGAACTTCCACACAATTATTTTTGAGAGGCGCATTTCTTTATCGTTCATGGTACATTGCCCTACTCAGAGGTGCAGCAAAAACAAAGCATCTGAATCAGCATAAATGCTTAATATCAAACGGCATCCAGTATACTTCAAAGGTCTAGACCAAACGTCAAGTCAATACCATTTAGTTTAATGTACCATGCAAATCCACTTAGGGGGAAAATATTAGAGAAAGGTTGAAGCAGTTCCATCTCCTTACCTCCTTTTCTCCTCAAGAAAAGCCATCTGCTTTTAAGGCACCTTTGTTCTTTAAGGAATTTCTAAATCTTGCATTTTTGCTAAGAAGAAAATCATTACAGAAATGTTCCTAGGAGAGTCCACAGAATTATCAATGAACTCTTTTTTAGCAATTTCTAAGCATGACGATACAGCCTCAGTAATTAAGACCTGTCAGGTTTATAAGTGACTGAAAAACGTAACAAGAAGCATTACACAAATAAACATAGGAGTTGTTACCAATGCCGTAGATCATAATTATTAGCTTCCAGTATAGGATCTGAATGGTTCCTAAATGTGTTTGATTTGTATTTTACTGTGCAAGTGTAGCTCCCTGAAGTCATGGGTTCTTTTGTAGCCTCAGGTATCTCTGAGAGAGCAGGAGTGCTTGATCAGGAAATACCTTCCGATGTGCGTGGAGCACAGCTCCGGTCACATCCATGGTCGCGACTTCTTCAGGAGTTGCTATGAAGTACCCTTCAGCTGGAGGAGTGACACACATGGCAGATGAAATATTTTCCTTAGGATAAAGAAGGGATGAGATACTGACAACATCAATAATATATAGTATGAAAAGGTTACTTACAGAATTTCTTGCTTACTGACCCTTTGTTTATTTTCTATGTCCCCTCTCAAAATTACACCTCTTTGGTAACACTAAAAAATCCAGGCTTATGATGGCAGGTTGCTAAGGTAACCATTTGCTATTTCATTGAAGATCTGTCTCCCCAATCTCATCTCAGTATTCTTATCACTTCCGTATGCCCATTACGAAAGCTTTCTGCAGATTTGCCCAGAAAAGGGTAGGAACTAAGTAAATTTGAGAAAACATAAAGAGAAACAATATTGTTTTTCTAGACACTTTCAGAACAAGCATGGACATTTGCTAGCTTAAAAAATTTGAGAGAACCACTGGACCCAGAAACAAAAAAGGCACCTTTCAATATAATACTGTCTCTATATTTCTTTACCTTGTCAGGATGATACATTATTTCAAATTGAACTGGAAAAGCTATGCGTGCCTCCTTCTTCTATGATGAAGTGAAAGCAATGTTTATAGCAATTCATCCATAATCAACTACTACTGTTCTTCTCACACGAATGGAAGCAAATTGTCCTGGATGTTTTATGCTTTTTTTTTGGGGGGGTTGTTTCCTGCAATTTGTTTCAGATCCCGGAGAAGTAGAAAAATATTCCCTTCCTTCAACCTCTAATCAGCTTTCAGTATAATTCATGCTAGCAAATTCTGATGGTGGACCTTCTTGCTTTTTTCAAAGATCTGAAATATAAACCTGAAAGAAAAATAGTCACATGATTAAATCATTGTTCTTCAATGCCTTCAGCATAATCCACACTGCTCCACACTGTAAGCATCCTTGTGCTTCCAGCACCCTTGGAAGGGACTGCTCTTTGAAGTATATATACACTGAGCTGTTTTGAGGATCTGTAGGAAACGTGAAGTGGAGGTTCAGAAGTCAAAGAGCTCTGATTACAGCCAGCCCCTGAGAAAGAGGGCTTGGGAGGAAGTTCTGTGTTCCTCTTCTTAAAAACATCAGAATTGTAATTACTTTAATTTCCCCAGCTCAGCAGCTAGCATTTGATCTCTGATAAAACCTCTAGTTATTATTTACCACGCTGGGTTAAAGAAAATGGCTTGGATTTAATTCTATATATATTTGGCATCTTCATATAATTGAGTGAAAAGTCTATAAGGGAATATTTATAATCTGTAAGCAGTATCTAATTAATAACTAAAGTTCTTGTCAAGATAATCACCAGGGGGTTATCAAACTGTTATGATATTCTTTAGAAATATAAATAAGTCAGAGAAAATGGCAACAAACAAAAGCAACTATGTTGTGCTTTGTCAATATTATTTGGGCTCCATACATAATCATGTTTACTTTTAAGGCTAAGTAAAAGAAGCAGGATAAAAGGCACACTGAGTATGTTACACCAAGTCATCTCTATGTTTAGTCTAACATCTTGACCCCAACAGGAGAAGAGGTAGTGGAAATGCCTATATGAATAATTTAAGGGATCTATTATTCACGAGAAAGATTTTCTGGAACTATTTCTGTATGAAACACTGCCCAACAGAAGATAAGATCGGTGAATTTAGAGGTACAGCTAGGGAAGTTCAGATGAAAATTTAAAGATACAGTGGGAGAGAGGGAGTTACATACAGGAAACTCAAGATTTTCTGGCCTCCTTGTCCAACTCAGGGGTCCCTGGTGTGGGATACAATGCCTCGATGAGTGCAACTGGATGAAATGGAGGGAGAAGTAGCCTGTGGGAAAAAAATGAAACTGAGGAACAGTGTGCTCCATCAGGAAGCAAGAAGGAAGAAAAGGGTGACAAGGGAGAAGCAAAGGAAAGCTATTCCCATCCACCGCAAGTGCTGGTGGAAGGAGTCAGGAGGGAGAGTCCCAAGGGGTGTTGAGGCAGAGCAGGAGACAGATGTCTGTACATGGCTCTGCAGATTGCAGCAGACGAAATGGGAGATTCATATCATTCCTGATTATTTGACTGGGAACAGCTTAAAAATGATGTCTGGCAGACTAGAGTTATGAAACAGAAAGGTGAGTCATTTTCTGGCCACAAGGACAGAAGAAACGAGTACGGCACTTTTCCTAATCACGGCTCATGGCAGCCACAGTGTCCACTCAGAAAAATGCCTCATTTTCCCAGCCCAGACAACCCTTGGCCCAAAACATGCACATGTGCTGCCGAAGGAGCCAGTGTCCCTGCTCCCCCCTCAGATGAACAGTGCTTACTGGTGGCAAAAGGAAGAGTCATCTTTCCAGCACGGCAGAATATCCCACAGTATCAAGACTCACAGGGCAAAAAGAAATATCGGGGCGCCTTCCCTGTCCTTGAGGATATTTGCTCTCCTTCCTTCTTCTTGGGGAATTACCTCAATATCTCGGGCACGGGGGTGGCACACGCACTTTGGGAAGGACTGGCAGCAGAGAGTGGTGCTGACCCAGATCTTGAAAGAAACGGTGCAATCTGGGAAAAAGCTGTGGGGGGAGGGTGTGGAGTACGTGTGGAAATAAAAGCAGTTCAGTTCAACTTTGAAGGTTAGTATGATTAATGGCATTATTTGGCTGGCTTGTTTCCTTCTCATTACCGTTGTTGCATGAAGAGCAAAAAGCACAAGAGGGATAAAAAAGTTGGAAGAGGGGTATTTTGCAATGTGAAAACAATTTCCCAAAGGTGATTCAAGCCTTTACTTACCACATACAGCAAGAAATCCCTCCAGTACTAGTTCTTCCCTCCATCCGTAATAACGTGGCAAAACCCCCCCCAAAAATGCTGTATTATTTGCTCTCGACAAAGTAGTAACTGGGCTGTAAAACATTACTATGATATATTCTATGCCAAAAGTATTGCGAAATACACAACCCATTATTTTTAACCAGGAAAACAGTAAAAGGGACATATAAAGGCAGAGTTGCAGTTAATACATTCCTTGCTTTTGTTGCAGTGCATTCTGCTTCAGGGCATGGAGAAGGCAGGTGCAGTGAAACCACAGCATTTCCTAGGTATCGTCATGTGAAGTCTTAATTGCCTGCATCTCTTGAAAGGCTTTTTGGAGGCTGCATTTCAAACTGTCTCTCTCCTGTTCTCCTCTTGTCTCCTCCAAGTAGTGGAAGCTGTTTTCCTATCGGTATTGGTTTCATCAAAACTGAACTGCTACTCCTGCTTTTCTGCAGATGAGCGTACATGGCTGGTGGCTGTAAACACTCTTCTGACGTCCTTAATGTCTCTTTTTGTACTTTATTGCCTCTCCAGCCTGACAGGTGGCATGTCTACCAATATGATTGGCAGTGTGAGTGCAGGATTTGTGTCAGCTAATCAAAAAAGGGGGTTTCCCCTTCACTTCTGCTGTTAACTTTTCTGTTCCTTCTGTAAACAAATTTGTGGGGTTTCATTTTTTTTTTAGCTGTAGACATAGTCATATTATTTAGAAGAAAGTAACATCTGTTAGATCCATGCTTCCTTTTTAATTACATCTTTAGGCAAGAAAACAGAATTATAGTGGACGATCTATGTGGACGTGAAACATCATTAGGGTCACTGCACCAAAGGGCTTGTAATCTAAATCTAAGATGCCAGACAGTGACAATTGCCGTCCTTCTGTCTATAGGAATCAACTTGCAATCCAGCTCCAAGTGCCTTATGTCACTGTAAAAAAGCTAAGCAGCATTCGAAAACAATCTTAAGTATACCTAAAAGATAATTCTGCTTCAAAAAAGGTTAATATATAACAGCACTCTATTAATGTTTTTCCTTCTTTATTTATTGATATACAACAAAAAGAAATTACCTCGGTGGTGGCATAGCTTTTTTGTCCCCATAACGTTTTTTTCCTGTATTCTGGAGCTAGCTGGGTGTGCTGCAGTAGTGGGAAATGCTTAGCAGGTATTCTGGCCATTTCTTTCTACCAGCTTATGTCTCTTTCTGTGAGACTTTCATGTCCAAATAAGGCAAGAAGCACCTTTTGCTGGAATTCAGCCTCTCCCTCTGCTGTGGGATACCTTTGGTATGGTTCTTGGTGTTTTCTAGAGGACTAGTGAGAATACTAAACCAATCAAACACCGCAATGATAGTAGGTTAAAAAAAGTAAAAATCCTACCCAACAACAAGAACTGAACAAAACTACTATTTTTTTCCCCTCTTTTACATCTTTGCATTATAGCTTACACCAGGGATTTTTTTCTGAATTTTTTTTTCTTCTGAAGCTGCACTGCCATTCTTCTCCTTTTTTTCCTTCTATACTCTAAAATACAATTTTCTAGATAGGAAAACATTAAGAAATTATTTTTCTGGTTTAAGGTACCACACGTATGAGAAATGAAGTGGTAACAGAGAAGATGCTCGTTAGCGTGTATGCTGTTCCTGTAAATTCCTAATTGCAATGGGACATCTCTGGGTTAGATTGTCTCCCACTGGCTTCCCTTGGGCCCTTTCTGCACCTAATTATTTCTCCTAAAGAAGCTATATTGTAACAGAAAGTTCTCTTCATATATACCCACAGGAAAACCAAAACAAAATACTTTGCAGCTCTCTGGCAATGTGTTTCTGTGTAATGCAGGGCACACGTCTTTTCACCCTGAATGGAAACTTTCCCCTGGCTGCACTGCCCTACCTTGGGAGCCCTCCTGGCACCCAGTCCCTTTTTTTTCGGAGAGGGCTGGTGAGCTGTTGGCACTGATCACACAGCCAGGTGAGCCTCTGAGGAGAGCAAGAAAATGACTGTAAGAAGAAATGGTGGTTGGGCAGATGGTTTTTCTTCCCCACAAGAAACTATCGGAAACCCCTTTACAGAAATTAAAACAAAGCTTCTTTCTTGGAGAGGCCTTATGTTTTGAGGAAGAGTATCAGAAAGGATCAACATCTTCTTGTTCTTTGAATGCAAAACCTTAAAAAATTCTACATATGATAAAGCAAGCAGTTTTCAGTGTACTCCTGGTTGTGTTCTGGATGCTCTTCAGTGTCCCAGAGAAAGGCATATGAATACCCTCAGCCACCTCTTGAGAAGTACTTGTATTAATAATACAGCATAGCTGCCTCTTTTACAGGCATCTCTCTCAATTTGCGTGGCTTACAAAAAAACAGACACTAAACAAACAAACAAAAAAAAAATCAGAACAAAGCCAATCCAGAAAAAGCCTTCTTTCCTAGGTCATAGCTCGTCCTAGAATTATTTTCTCTCACCTTCTGGGTTACTGAAACTGTATAATTTTTTCACCTTTAAAGCTTTTTTTGACACTGTTTCCAGTTGTTAGACCTGTCCTACTACTGGTAGTGATTCCTATTTTTCTGTCAGGGCCAGCAGAAAAGGCAAACTCATACTCTCATTAGCAATCTGTTTTCCATGTTCAAATGCCCATTTTCATGGTGGCTAATAGATGATGAACTGTGGCCACAAAAAGTCTAATCTCTCCCCTCTAGCGTGTCAACCACACCACACAGCTTGGTGTCATTAGCAAACTTGCTGAGGGTGCACTCAATCCCAACACCCAGGCCACCAACAAAGATGTTGAACAGCACTGGTCCCAGTACTGATCCCTGAGGAATGCCACTTGTCACTGGTTTCTGCTTGGACCTCAAGCCATTGGCCGCAATTCTTTGAGTGCAGCCATCCAGCCACTTCCTTATCCACTGAGTGGTGCATCCATCAAATCCATGTCTCTGAGCAGTGCCTACACAATCCAGGCCTTTTCTGCTCCTCACACCACCCTGCCAGAGAGTAGACTGGGAGTGTACAAGAAGCTGGGAGGCGACACGGCTGGGACAGCTGACCCCAGCTGACCAAAGGGATTTTCCATACCTTAAGATGTCATGCTCAGTATATAAAGCTGGGGCAAGAAGGAAGGGGGGATGTTCTGGAGATGGCTGAACACCTACCTGCCTGATGATGGGAAGTGGTGAATGAATTCCTTGTTTTGCTTTACTAATGTGCATAGCTTTGTATTTGGCCAGTAAACTGTCTTTACCTCAACCCATGAGATTTTTCACTTTTACTCTTCCGATTTTCTCCTCCATCCCACTGGGGGAAGAGTGAGCAGCTGTGTGGGGCTTAGTTGCTGGCTGGGGTTAAACCACAACAGTACACAGTGCCATTCATGCATGAGTTGCCTGTGTTGATCTTAAAGCAATCTATGTTTACTAACAGAAAGCATTTGTGTATAACTATTGAAATATGAAGCCAAATACCTTCATTCAACAAACATCTCAGAAAAAATAATAGAGAAGACAAAGCTGACAGCTGTCACTCAAGTTGCTTCATGCACTGTTTGAAGGGACTCGAGTAATAATGTGATGGCCACGCTACAAGAAAATATGTGTAAGAAACACAGTACACAAACCATGAAAAATTCATGTATCTGATTTTCTTGTCTTCAAATGAAGCAGAAATAATCAGAGTACAGCTTGAGTTAAAAAAAAAAAGAAAAAAAAAAAAAAGCCCCCAAAGCATCTATCTATATACCCTAAGAATACTGTAGAAAAATGCTTGTTGTTATATTCACGACAGTCCAGGACTGTGTTCAGACTAACTCAATGATTTCATACAGTGAAGGCTTTTCTTGTCTGAAAGCAAAAGCCAGGATTAAACCACCCACCTCTGTAAATTGCTTAGACAGATTTAGTTTTTAATTTCTGATCTGATATGCTATTTTCTGTCACATTGGATACTGTTGTTTGTATTTCATGTGATGCAGTCACCCTAGAGGCCCAGCTGATATTCAGTAATGCAACGTTCAGTTTGCAGCCTGAGGGTCAGCACAGATTTCACTTCTCCTCCTGCTCTCACCCTCCATATTACAGTGGCAGCTCTGACTGTGTGCATTAAGAGGGTAAATTTGTCCCCCTTTCCACCTTATTTGGTAAATCATGAAAGATGCAAACTGCAAGGACCTGATGGTTGGGAGGGAGACAGCAAGAGGGAGAGAAGGGTACAGAGTAGAAATTCCGTTCTCCTATTTCTTGTCCTATTCATCAAGGATGTGGAGCACAGATTATTCCTTTTGACTCTGCCGCAGCCTTTTGTGCTTTTATTGTGCCTTTTCTTGAAGGTTCCCCCCCTGCCCCCCCGTTTTTCTTTCCTTTTTTTTTCTTTTTGAGAAAAAAAAAAATATCTCCAGTTCTTTCAGTCTTTGTAGATAATTTTTTAAAATTCTGACTACTTTTATGACTCTGCAATGCCAAAGGAGAGCAAACCTCCCAGTCAGCCCTCTGCTTCTGTTATGTGCCTGCACCTAACCCGAGGAACAGCAATGGAGAGCTGCTCGACAGTATACTGGTGCATAAAAATACTGCAGGAAAGACACAGTATAAATGTGGCTGCTGCTGTAGGAACAGTGTCTTCTATCTGAGTGGTTCAACTAATTTGATAATATTAATTATCAAACTTTTGGTCCCTTTTTCAGCTAAAATATGTAGAGGCAAAAGTAGTCAGTGTATGATGTGAGAATGTGCCTTAAGCGTATTTCCCAGGAGGGCAGAAGCTGAACTTCCATATTATATCCTTATTCTTTGAGGGGCAAAGTGAACTTTTCATACATAACTATTAGCACTAGTAAAATATAAAAAGATAAAGGGTTTGATGAAGCATGCTGAAATAATGCAGTGAATTATTAGAATAATAATAATGTAAGTATATGCCTCTGTTGTTAACTGTCCTCTGTTCCTCACTTTGCTTGTTTATTCATCCTGCATATCATGAGGTGAGCTCTCAGGAAAGGAGCTGCTTTTCTGCTGTGGTTCACAAAGCAGCTGGTGCGATGAAACGGGTATTGATCCCTGTTTGATAGCTTAAGTACCACCACAGGTGAAGTAAAAAACAACAGCGTCTCTGTTGAATGGATTTCTATTTCCTATCTTATGACAGAAAGATATACTCTGTATGATATTGTTGAAAATGTCAGTGCTGAAAGAATGATAGAGTAAAATAGAGCTGGGTGAAGATACAAAAATCACGATAAATGACAATTTTGAAAGTTTAGATATTTAATGAAAGAATAAAAATTTCAGTGAGACATCATCTTAATTTTTATTACTCTCTCCTACACCAGTGCAAACCCTGAGTATTCTACTGTTGTTATTCTTGGCAAGTGATACCATTTTTAGGTTTTGAAAAAAATTCATTGTACCAAAGTCCTTAGAGAAAAAGACTTGCAATTAATAGAGATGTCTATATTTAGAAATATTAGCATAGGAGCACCTCCTTAAGATGGCTATGGGCTGATATTTTCTGGGAACTTTCAGTGAAGATTTGCTGAGTTATTGAGGCATCCATTTCCCATGAGTAAAAACTATAGTATTCTACTTCTAGTATTCTACTAGAATACTGAAAAGTATTCTACTTTTTAACTGTAATAAATTAATTTACCAAAGTGGCAGAAGACCACAGAAAATCCTAAGAGTTGACATACGGTAGGTCTTCTGAAATGCTGATCCTGTCTTCTGGTTTTGCAACAACCTGTGATACAGAATTCAACTGTGAAACTATGCTCAGTCTTCTCACAGTGCTTTACCTGGCCACCACTGCTCCTCTTAGCAGAAATCTAGGAGCTCTGCACGCTGAACATGTTGTTGGTGTTCATTCTAAACAAACATATGGGCACATATTTGCCCTTATGTTCATGCTGTCCATATTCCTCCTTTTCTGTCTTAATTAATCTTTCCTTGGTGATGGTAACCAGAACTTCCCATGGTTTCCTAGATGACATCTCACTACAAGCTATACAGTACTATTCATCATTCCCTGTCTGCACTGGAAATGTTTTCCCACTGTACCCTAGGATTTAATTTACACTGTTCATTGCCACATCCCGCTGATGGTCATACACATCCTGCGATCAACAGATGCACACAGTTAATTTTCCCCTCACCATTGCTCTTAACTGACAAGTTCTCTATTCATGATAGTTAATCCTGAGGTTCATATCCTATGTTTTATATTATTATGTCATTATTGAGCCATTCTCACCCCAAGTATTCTAGTCCACTTCTCCCCAAGTGATATCCCTATCATCCTCTATATTACACAACAAAACATTTCCTAATTTTATGGTATTCATCCATTTCACTAGCATTTTCTGCTAATGCCATTAAGGAAGCAGTTGACTCTTCTCCAAGATACATCCTTGAGGATCTCCACTAATAAACTGGCTTCAGCTCAACAGTTCCCCTGTTAGCATAATGTATTATCTCAGTCTTAGTAAGTTCCATGACTGTTGCAGACTTGTTGAAATAAACTCCAGCTTTTCTAGTAAAACATACAATTTCCTTTTGGTTATCATATCAAATATTTCATCTAAGTCCAATGATGGAATAGCCTGCTATCTTCTCACTTAAGCACCTAATGTGTGCAAGTGTGCTTTTGGGACTCTTTCCTAAATAAGAGAACTGGTTTTATTTTATTTTTTTTAGTAAAGTTTTTTCAGAACTATACTGAAGCTCTATCCAGTGTATGAGGATGTACAACATTGCAGTGTTATAAAACTCTTCTCAGTTCACTGCTCATGCACTGAATGTGTTAGTTGGGTGCTGTGTATCTCTTCCCCCATGTGGAAGGGGGCTTCAGCTCTCATCAAGATGATGAATGAACCAAGGTAATGTTCCTCTACTTATAATACCAAAGCTACCTTTGTACCTCATTCTGAATAGTAACCCACTTTCTTCTAAATTTCTGCTATTTCTAATTGCCTGTCTAAAATTCGGTGTGTTTAATTTTCTTTGCAAGAACTAATTGAAATGGATTTTTTGGCAATTATTCACTTTCTCCTTACACTTGCTGGCTTTTAAGATAGAGCCTTCATTGTTGACTAGTCATTTTAGAAACAGAACTCCCTCGTTAAATACTACGCGGCCTGAAAGGACTCTATAGTACTCATGTAATAGCATGAAAACAAGGGGGAGAACCCTTGTAATGAGAAATAGGGGTCTCCATGGAAATGAGGTCATGGAAACAGGATGAAAAATAATTCACTCGAGTCAGTAGACTGCTAATACTCCTCAGATGTACCTCATGACTAATGACAAATGCTACAAGTGGTATAAGAGCTGAGCTGCAGTATTAGATCATCTGTGGGAATACCCTCTTCTCACAAAACAAACAAAACAAGGTGTCAGCCTCTTGCTTAGACAGTCTAGAGTTAGATGAATCACCTCCGCAGCTGACTTCACAGCACAAACCAGAATAATACATAAACTGTTATGCAGTGAATACCAGTAAACTAGAAACTAGGTAATTATAACTAGTTGTTCTTGGCAACACCAGGGATATGAGAAAACCATTTTTCCCCCCTAGTAAACATACAATTAACAAATCTGTATAGAATTCACAAAATTCCAGACATTTTTATTAGCGTAAATGAACTATGCTATTGTAAATATGGCAATTCTTTGTGAACCACATTCAGAGTAAGAACATGACTGTTGTCTAAATTCTGGTATAGATATAGTATATCTAAATATTAGTCTAGGCTGAACAGCCTTTATCTTATGAGTCTCTGCGCTACTGTCATCTTCTGCCAAATAGGAAGGGTACTGGAGAGGAGCTGAATCTGGCAAAGTATCATGTGTACCTATAGCATATTGCAGTAGGTGATTCACCAAGGTCTATTTCTAAAGGGATTCAAGACACTGTATATTGCATAATACTGTATATTAATTAGGTCTATTGGGAGACACTTCAGATTTTAGAAAATTGTTTCTTTATGCAATTTATGACCATGGAAAAAATGAAAAGAAAAAGTAAGAACGAGAAAGAAAACATATGGCAGAACTGGAAAGTTAGAGCTATGTCCAAATTTGGGGGTCCTCTGAGAATAACATATCACAATTTTGCATATCATCCTGTTTTTGAGAAGAATTTCAACCCTTTGATGTGTAGCTAATCCAACTGTAGATTAACGCATGCTAAGTGGATGAACATTTTTTATGAACATTTTGTTCTGTGGGTATACATATGAATGAACGTGTTTTAAGTAGTCGCCAGAAAAATACTCCTTGTGACAGCACTGCAAATTACGCTTTGTCTATGTGTCTGTAGTTAAATCACAGGGAAGGCTGTACCATGACAGCTCTGTGGGACTTGAAAATGTCTGGCTGATACATATATTACTAAAATCCTCCTCAAACTAGTCTCTGTGACTGCTGAGAGTGCAGAGGCGAAGGTTTAACTTTCTGGCAATGATCTTTTCAGTTAGGTGCGACAGGTGCCCATTTCACAAGAAGCTGGTCAAAGCGCCCTTGGAGAGATGCCTGTTTAGAGGCTTGAACCTCCTTGCTCACAGTTTGCCAACTAGCATTTAGTCCACAAATTCTCCCTCTCAGTCTTTTGGGACTGTGTTTGTAACTTGTTTTCACTATGTCCCTGCTTCTGCTTCCTGAGCTCTTCCTCCTACTTCTCCCATACCAATAATCTCCACCAGATAATACCTTACCATGGATTTGATAGACTGTTTGGCATTCACGGTCTAGCATCTGTTCAGTGCTGCCTTACTAAACAGACTGTCATTTATATGCTTCCTTGGACAGTTGGAGTTGTTGTCAGTGCAATTGCTAGGCCCACCAGTTTCAGTCAGTTTTGCCCCCAGTGATAGCTGGAAGGATCACTGAAGGCAAAGACAGGCATAAAACCAGCCTATTTTGCATGGTAAGGCACTGTGCCAGACCAAGGAGGTTCCCCTTAGTCCTGGACTACATGATACTATTTTTACCAGCTTTGCAGATGACAGCTGTTAGGAAGAAGGAGTGAGACCAAATCAGCCATGTATTTTCTTCTTAACTCTTCCTTCTCTGACTCTTCTGCTTCCCAAGTCCTTGAGTTGCAGAGAACAGGCTGAGCTACAGCCGAAAACAGATCGTCCAGAGCCACAACCTGCATTTTCCTGGAGAAGAAACTTTTTCAGTTCAGTACAAGAAAAACCACTCACCCAAAAGAGCCAAGATCTATGTGCTTGTAACGCTAATGTGGGTACAAGTTCTCATTTTGCTGGGTTTATAGAGTTAAATAAATTTCATGAATTCAGAAAACAATTTCCTATTTACTTTACCCAGAGTAAGACCTTTGTTTCTTCTGCAGAAATGAAAGGAAAATGGCTCTCTGATGCATCTTGTCTGAAGACCAGCGATATATCATTGGAGATCTGGGGAACAGATGACATGCAGTAGCGTCAGGCAGGATTTATGGATAGCTGCTCCTGCCACAGTCGTCTCCTCCACGACCTCTTGTAGTCCCTTCTAAGGCTGCTTTCTAGTATTCTGTGTAAACATTCCTGGCGCAGAGGTGTTGCCTACATTACCAGAAAAATTCGTAAAATCAAAAGGCAGATGGATGTGCTAATTTCTCCACAAGGAGATAATTAAAAGTGCTCTCTTCTCTCCCCGAGGTGATAGCATGAAGCAAATTCTATCATTTGTTATCTAAACCCAGCTTTTTATAATAACCAATTTTTATTTAAATAAAACACCTGTTTCCTATGCATATGCTGTGGAGTATTTTTAAAATAACTTTGCAACAAATAGATAGACAGCAATGAAGTATTGTTGATCCATTGTTTTTAGAAGGTACCAATGTTCATTTTAAAGGCAGGAACACTTAGTAGCTCTGGCTGAGAGAATAATTTTTAAAAATCATAAAAAGAGCCAAATACACACACACCCCCCTTAGACTGGATGAAAGCATGACATTTTACGGAAGAAAAAATGAAGAAGTAATTTATCTGCATTATTTGTGCAGTAGATGTTAATGACATTCTGGGTTTAAAAAGAGGAAACCAAGAAATCCATTTGTATGTTTTTTAAAGGCTAATCCTTTATTGTTATGACTTGGGGTTGTTAGTACATTTGATATGCTGCAACTATTAGACTAAACCGATTTTTTCTCAGCGTGTTAATCTGGCATCAGCACAATTTTTCAGTAAAAATGTGATGGTCAGAAAGTAAGTTGCTTTGGCACTAGTCTAAGTTCAAGATACTGTGTCTTTTTTGAGTAAAACCAGACAAATAGGACTTGTGAGGAACTGCTTGGACTGTAAAAGATGCATGCTGCACCGACTGTGCAGGCCCAAATTTCTTCTTTACAATTGACTCATTTATCCAAGAAGGAATTCCTGCATGCCATTCTTCCAGATAAATAAAAGTGCGTTAGTTCAAAATAAATTTAATGCAGGAAGTTCTATACTCTCTGATATACAGGAAATCAGGTTAGTGTACCAGAATGTTTTTTTATGCCTTCAAAACATCCAAATTATGTCCAAGAGCAGGGCCAGGATCAAGAGCCCTAGGATGTTCTATTGGTGTCAAAGTACCGCCGCTCAGGCTGTTTCCCCAGTGCTCCCTGGCCATGAACCATGGTCGCAGAGGCTTCCTCTCCAGCCAAAAAGCTGTGATCAGTGAGGGAAAATCACTGCATTGGGAGGGAAATACTCACTGGTTCCTGTGTAACTTCAGCCAGAGGAAACATGCCAGAGCCAGCTGTTTTCTCAGGGAGAGGGAGACAACAGCTGGCTTGAGACAGCACTGCCTGTCAAGACAAAGGTGGGCAGGAGGAGGTGGGAACCTCACAGCCCCCCTTGCCGCCAGGAGGGATTTCTCCTGGAGATCCACATGACTAATCTCTGTGGGGCTTTTCCTGCAGTAGAGACGTCTCTTTTCATCCTATAAATATAACAGCAATAAATCTCTCTGAAAAGCCGGCAGCATAACTGCCCGCTATATCCCCTACAATAACTGCCATGAAACATTTCTGCTGCCACGGCGCAATAAAGCTCCGATGGGGCACAGGGCCGGGGGGATCAGTAATTCATGTAATACTTTAACACCTACATTTTCAGAGCTGTCCAGGACTGTAACTATGCAAATTCATGTGACAACTTTTAGAGAAAACGAATGGCCAAACTGCTTCACAATCCTGAGCATATTTGAGCTATGAGGATCTCCAGGTTTTGTTTTCTGTGGATTTATTAAAACAATTAAATACCTATCAGTGGGCTAACAATGAATATATTTTATAACTATCATTGCGGTCTCCTGATGTCCTAGCAATCCACAATCAATATTTCCCTGTGATCAACTGCTAAACTGCATCACTCCTATAACATATAAAGGGTAAGTGTCATATAGAAGGCCATCATATGACCCTTTTGGATGTGCTCCACATCGCAAAGGCAGGACAAAGAATACAGAAAGTTACCTTCACCTGTAGGGCTAGATAACCCCCATGCAAAGGCTTTCGCAAGTGATGTTAAGTTATTGAGTACAGACAAAAGAAAAACCATGCTGCTAGAGCGGAGATGCTCTCCTGGCACTGCTCCTCAGGTATTGCTCCAAGCAGGAAGATGTTTTCCATCCCTGAGGCTGCCCTGTCTGCACTGTGCAGGTACTTGGGCTTTAGGCTTTTTCAGCAGGTCTCATCATGGGGACAGCCAGGCACGTGTCTCCCTCCCAAAATGCTCACCTGACCACTTTCTCTCTCCTTTCTGCTTGGGTGTTGGGATGTCAGACAGGGTATCAGAGCCCCAGCGTCAGGCTTCAGCTGGGACACAATAACTGGCGGATGAGGACACAAAGCCAAGCTTGAGTAATAGTGACACATGCAGGGACCACAGTCCTTTTAACCTCGGATCCATGCCTTCTTCTTGGAAAAGCCCCAGTTTATATGAATTTCTTAGACCACCGTGGGGCTCATGCTTTTGACAGGGACAGATTTGGCCCAGGAGATGCTTCAAGTCACCTCTGCAAACGTTCCCCTTGCAGTGAGACACTCTGGACTCTACAGAAACCTCATTCCAGTAGGCTAAACACGTGCCACTTGATTCTGCACATCCAGATCTAATAAATAGTTTATACATATTCATTTTTAAGCCTGACTGAATACGCTGATTTAAAAAATGAGGTTAGATTTGAATTAGTCTTCTGCACAATAAACTGTTTTAAAAGGCTTTAAATTATGAATATTTATATTGCTATTAATTTGTGGTGCTACTAGTATTTTTCTTTAATGGTTAATTATCACAACTAATATTTTTGAATTATTCTAGAAATCTTTCCATTATTTTTTTTGTAAATATTCATTCCTGCACTTACACCTTCTTATTTGATGCTGAGGCTGAAGTGAAACATGATTAGAGCCTTTTAAAGGAAAAAAACCCTCAAACCCAACATTCTGTCTCTCCAAGCATTAGCTTGTGTTTTTTTGGTTTTTTTTTTTAATCAGTTTAACGCTAAATAATACTTAAGTTTTTCACCCTGTAAGTAGCTTTTGGTATGGGTCATGCATTCAAAGATCTGCTGGCAGATAACAAAAAAGAGCCAGACTGTGTGCTAGAAAATTCCATAAGGCATAAAAAAAGAAGCAATGCTTTCCACAAGCTGCTTCCTAGCAGTTCTTCCATCTTCAAGGACATTACTGGACGGCTACCATTGCTGTCTCTAAGGGATTACTCTTAGTTCATTCAGTTTAAGATAGGGTGTGAGTTTAAAATACAGCTAATCCTAAAAGCAAATAAACAAACAAACAAAAATACCCCTTCCATGGGAACACTCTTATTCCCAAATAAAAATACTTTCAAAATTCTCTTTCTTTTAGGATTAAATGTTATTGAAATTGGTGGCTGCAACCACCATTTTTAAAGTATGTGTAATAAATTATTGTGTTCTTTTCCCAGCAGTTGAATTGCTATCTTCCATCTCTGGCCTTTCCACCTGTGAGTGAAATCTCAAAGTTTTAGATAACTATTTTACGTCAAACGGGGACATAATACTTAACAAATGATAGGAAGATAACATCATTGTACCCTAGTCATGTTTGAAGTGGAAGAATGTCACATGTGCCAGTTCCAAATTATGGTACAGGAAAATGAACAGAAATTAGCGTATGAGTAAGAGGGTGGGAAAAGAACCCTTCTGTCAAAAGCAGAGTCCCTTAGGATGTTTAAAATTCACAAAATGCAAACCAGACTTGATATGTCAAAGAGACAAAAATATCTCTTGTGCTAGAACCATCCAAAACCTCAATACATAGTGATAACTATTAGTTTTTGAATAAGGAAACTAGGATAGTGCCAGCAGTTTATAAAATCTTGCACATCAAGAGAAAAAAAATAAAGAAGAAAAAGAGGAGGTTTTATTCATGCCTTTGTAGTTCACTTGTTTGTCCTTAGTCTGGACACTCTCACTTGCATGTCTCAGTCTTCATCACTGAGGACCAATTTTGGACTCGCATACCAATACAGGCTGTCGCTTTCCCTGCTTCTTAGTAAAGGAGCAGAAAGCTGGTTAGAAGTGGTAAGCAAGCAAGGTTTGACATGTATATTTTCCTGTCTTATTGGAAGCTAACTAAATTTGGAAAAAAACTAATCCTGTGATGTCATCTATGTTACTGTAACATGTCCAGAAAACATGACCCATGAGCAAAAAAATAAAAAAGAGAAGGTAGTGTGAGAAGTGATTTTGGAAAGAGAGACAGGCGACTGTGTATAGGAAGGAATAAAGTATTCTGGAAAAGAAAGTAAGGGGTTTAAGTTGTGGTAAGGGAGATCCTAATTAGACATTAGGAAAACTTTCCAGTCGTAAAAATAGAGATGAGCACTAGAATAGGCTGCCTGAGTATGTCATTAAAATATAATTGATCTTACTTTTAAGCAGAAGGTTGAGTGAGTTAGATCTCTCATGAGATGTGTTTAAAACACAGGACTCAGAATGCATCCCTGGCTGAGGCTCGGCAATGCTGCGTGAGCCCTGGTGCTGCCAAAATGCCATGAAGTTGAGGGCAGGGAAGTGGAGGTCTCTGTCAGCATTCCTGCTCCAGACAGGCAGGAGATGAGAACTGTGGCACCCCAACATTTAAATGTCAGTCATGATCCTTTCTTTTCAGTGTTTCTTTCTGTAAACCTATACCACTGAAACGCAGAACCACAAAGAAAAGTAATTTGCAAGGCTCTGAAGGAGAATTGACTAGAAGGAAATCAACGATAGTGTTGGATCATTTCTAACAGACCTAATGATCCTTAGCTAAATATTCATGGAAATATTTAAGCTTAATTTCAAAGTGGCCTGAAACATATCTGAGTCTTGATCTCCAGATTTCAGTGTGATCTTAATATCCTGAGGGGATAATAAAATACTTGAGCATAAAACTGTGTGGAAAAGCTTTTCCCCACTTTGATAAAGTTGTCAAGATTAAAAAAAAAAGTAAAATCCTATCTCACATTGGGATGAACCTCTAAACGCTTTGGGTAAGAAAAAAATGAAAAAAAGACAAAGGCAGAGAGACTGATTCTTATATCACCTCAGAATTGTCAGCTGAGACCAAAGCTCACCGCAGGGTCTCACACATCACAGATGAGCACACGGGCATAAGGGATTGACCGATTTGGCCTGCCCTTCCCAGGCTCTCCTTTGTACAGACAGAGACTGACTGAGTACAACCACCTAATGTGGGAAATCCAAGTTCAAACCTATTTGAACCAAAAGACCAAAGACTTGAACCTTGGTCTGCCATGCCTCAGATGAGTGTCTCTTCCATGAGGCTCTTGTGGATTCGGGGTTGAGTTTGATGCCCACCCCCACACTCACCATTTTTCCTTTCCCCTTATCTTCCCCATGTGTCCCTTTCTTTTATCCACCCTGTCCTCCTGAAACTGGTGCCTGCATTCTGCAGTAGGTTTTATTTATAACAAAATCACTTTTCTCGCAGGGAAAAAAAATACTATTTTTCAGAATTCCAGTTACCTGTATTTGCATCCTAGCAATGTGATAACTTTAGCTGTTGAGATTTAAATAGATGGGCAGATAGCTCTGCAGCATGTGATAGCCTCACTCACTCTGTGTGCCTTCTGCTGTTACAACCCAGTGACCGCTGCTAGGTAGATCTAGTTCAAACTCATCTCATCAATCACCTTAAAAGCCATGAAAACTAATTTCTAAGCTAAAACATTTTCAATTCATCTTTCATGTGTCATCAAAATACTCTGAGTTGAAATTTCTTATTATCTCTCTCTTACCTCCCACCTCTGCAATCACAGCACTCGTCAGTCAGAGAGAGAAAGCTGCAGAAGGCTACATTTTCATAAAGCTGTTTGGGATTTGTTTCAAGATAGTTCTCATTAAGAAGTCAATAGAAGAGACACAGCAGAAACCACGGCAAAAAAATTTAAAAATTCAGTCCTGTGTGTGAATTTTAACTTGTAAATGAAAAGACTAAGGAAATAAATGTTGGAAAAGCAATAGGATGAAGACAAAGTTAAAAAAATATGTCTTGTTTTCAGTTGTGTATTTCCATAATATCTTAATTGTCAGTGTACGCCTTATAATAGATTTTCTAACTGACCTATCATTAGGGACTTCAGACCTATCAGCATCTTCACAGCATAGTGTCAAAGACATCTTTTGTCTTTTGCATGACCGTAAAAAGCTTCAAAATACTTAGAAGCAAGTGTCTTGCAAAAGAAGGATAATCTTTTAATGCTGAAAACACATTACCAAAAACTATTCAGAGAGTATACGTTCTTTTTATTTTACTTAGATAATGAAACAAAAGACAAAAAGTCTTGTTGTTGATAGTCCAGGCCTATAAAAGTGACACATTCAAGTTTTTAGCCTCTGGAAGATTAGGTCTGGGTCAAGGTGTCTCTGTTTTTTGAGAAAGTACTCATGCTTTCACATTATCCCTGAGTTTTACATGGTATGTAAAGAAGGCCAAGACTGTAAAAGACGGTATTTTTTTGGTTTGCTGACATTATGAGGTGTTTTTTGGGGGAGTTTCTTTCATATCTTACAATTTTATTATCCTTCCTGCTTGGACTAAATTATTGTTTTCAGTTCTCTCATGCCATGATACATCAAAGCTCTCCAACTTCTTCGTAATTCGGACTGAATAGTATCTATTTCATATCTAATGAGAAAGGGATTTGCTTGATAACACAAAGTTTGATAACCTCTCAGTAAGAAACCAAGAGCAAGCCACTGCCAGGATGATCCTGACTACAGAGAAGTCTGAACTACAGAATTTTAAAGCTGACCTAGTTTTGCAGAATTATACTATTTTATATGGATTTTTACTAAGTAAAATAATTCAAAAATCCTTAAAAGTTAGAAAGACACACTGGTTTCTCTTTGCATTTTATGTGTCACCCTCTGGTAGGCTGAAAGTAGTTATCCTCTCTTCTAAGGCATATACCTTTAATTCAGAGATTCTCATGTTCTTCATAGATAAACCCAATCCCCTGCAGATGCAATTATTTCAACTAATAGTTCAACTGAGCAGCCTGTGCTGATTCTCAACATTGACCTGTCCTTTGTCTGGAAGAAAATCTTGCTTCTTTCTTCACAGACAGAGATAAAGCAATTTTTCACATGGATCAATATTTAATTTTTGGTTTTGGGTTTATTTTGCTGGTTTTTTTCTCCAGAAGTTGAACTGAACATCAAGAAGCGGGGAAGACCAGGAAGAGATGATCCATAAGATTTCAGCTGAACATTGGGGGGTTATATACCACAGTTTTAGAACTTTTCCTTTCTCTTTTCTGGCAAATATTTACTTTTGCAGTTGGAAAAATATGGAGCTGAACATGTCCCAAAAGAATTCTTGGGCAAAATGCGTGTAGCATGAGTGTATGTTATTAGGAGCAATGATGCTGCTAAAATTTGTTAAGCTTTCTGGTAGTGCTCTGTAAATAAAATTGCTTATCAAAAAAGAATGGTTTCTGAAAATGACTTTCACAGATTCCCTTAAATAAGGAAAACCTACTCCCCAGCATAAACTAGAAAATGTTTTATTCTGAAGTGGAGACTGTAGGGAGAAATATAACGCAATGCAACGCAACACAACGCAACGCAACGTAACGTAATGTAATGTAACATCAGTTTTTGACATTCATATTTACAAGAAAAATACTGCAAAAACAAAGGCCTAAAAAAGGATACCAGAAATCATTTATTTTCTAAAGATATTCCTAAAGCTTCCGGTATTATCTTTACATTTATCTTCCCCATTAACTAGACTTTAAAATTGTATTTAATCATTTAATTTTGGATTAGATTTTTAAGAAGGCCAAATTTTATCATTTTGTGTGCATTTGCTCTCTTGCACTAGGCAGGAAGACAGAAAAGAACATCCACTTTGGATTTGTCAAACAGTACCACCCATGCAGCAGATACTATCTGACACTGAAAAAAAATCCTGCAAGACATCTGATATATCTGATACAAGCACTTCTGTAAAGCTGAAAGGGAGAATTATTACTTGTCCATTAATGGGTCTATATATTTTGTTCTGAGATAAATATCAATACATCTTGCCGCTCAAGAGATAGCACAGTTCATGGGGAACAAAAGTGCCTCAGTCTCCTTCCTGCCATCTCCCCTAAAATCCAGCACGAATTATTAAGCTATGAGTGCTGCTGGCTGCCATCGTGGGAGCTCCTACTCTTTGGACAACTGCAGATTGTGCTGAAGTTCGCTGACACCGGGTGAAATGCCCTGCACAGGGTGACAGCTGATGCTATGGGAGGTTGGCAGAGAAGACACTGAACTCCCACGGCCGCGGTGCAAGGACACGAAGGGTTTGGCAACTTGGTTTGAGAGTCTCCTGCCTCCTGCCTCTGCAAGGCTGTGGCAGCCGATGGGGCAGGCAGGCCAGGAGCCGTTCTGGGGAACTACCGCAGGGTAAAGAAAAAGGAAAGTTCAAGGATATTATTTCAAATCAGCTCAAGTTCCTCAGTGGCATCCATGGCTCATCTCTGCAAGTGGCTGTGCCACCCCAGAGGGAGAGGTGGTGCAGAGCAGCACAGGGAGGGGTGGGAGGAGGGAGGTGGGAAGGCTTTCAGACAGCATCTCCTCACACATTTGTGTGTTCTCTTTGGACAGTGAACCCGTGGTCTAAGTGAAACTGGACCTGTCTGATCCGAAGAATTTTTGTTAAATTAGGCTGCAATGAGTACAGGGACTGACTGACATCAGGCCGTGTGAGCCTGACCTTGGAAGCTACAAGAAGTTAATTCACTTCTTACTTCTGCTGGTTTCTACCAGGTTCAAGAAAACAAGACTTGTGAACAGCTGTCAAACAAGCAGTGTGCTCGCAAATGTGGCGGTGTCCTTCAGGATATGTCCTGTTGCTCCTCAGCAGCACCTCAGGTCTCCTGGCCCTGCCAAAAGCCCAGTCAACTCTTCCCAGCCCAAGGGCAGCTCTTTCTTAGGTGGCCACAAAATGTGGTTATCGAGCCGCTTTCCAAAACCATTTCTTCCAGAGACGGGATGTGTTTAACACTCCCCAGCAGCACAATTTACCACATCACTGCCTCATTTTTACCCAGGTTGTTTCTATTCAGGGCAGTGTCATGACTGACAAGCATAATGCTATTGACAGGGCATGCAGTAGGGTCTGACTACTCAAACCAACCTACGTGCTGCTCCTTTATGGGAGTGCAATCAATGCCATATATAGTATACCGTGCATTCTCTATTGGCTATCATCTTTTATCATGCACATTTTAACTTGCTAATTACCCTATCCATATGTTACACATGCTCCTAAGCTTCAATTAGTAGCAGCACCTGTTCAGTTCCTGCCATATACTTTTTAATATTACGTTTGGACATTCCTGGTTTGGGGTGGGATTCAGCTCCAGATTAAGACACATTTGGGGTCTGCTTGTGTCCAGGTTCATGCTATATTAAGAAAAGGTCTGGGCAATGAAAATCAATGGAGCAATTCAATTCAATTCACCATAAAATAGACATCCAGAGTGAAATTCAGTTGCCTGTGTGTCTAGTTCCATTTGAGTTACTCTGAAATGTCTGAGCACTAGCATTTTAATTTGGGTATACTTTTGAGGGTAATTTTCCCTTTTTTTTCCCCTTTCCAACATTTGGTTCACATCCTGGAACGTTCTTGGAGCACCAGGAACAAGATTTCTTTCAACTAGGGCTCAGCCAGACCATGAGCCCCAGAAGCACTCCTACAGAGCTTTGATCCTTAATGGATGAAGTCCTCGTGTCCACACTAGGTCTCATCAGAGTTGTACTCCCGAGAAGTGAACAGTTTATACAGCTGGGTTGCAAGCACAGCTCTTTCAACCAATAGGTCTGCTATTTGGCATTGCACTAGCGCGCCTTGGCTACTGACAGCTCTCTGTTGGGACTGGTGGGTACAACACTGGAGCTAAAGGTGCTTCAGACCCTTCTGTGGTGGGAGTGTGAAGCCAGGTGACGTTCCCCAGGATGCAGGTAAAGATGCTTAGCATCTGTATTGGGACAACTGAGTCCTCCTACTGCTGGGTACCATCAGTGGAACTGTTTTCTAGCCCTGCTTCCCAGCACTCTGCAGCCTCTGCTGTGATCTTAGATGCCCACACATAAACACTTTTAAGTTCAGAGTCTCAGTTGTGAACCAAATTCCTCCCTTCCCAGTTTGCGTTTCTCCTTCATACAACAGCACCTGAGTCATATGTGGGTGTTTGCTAGGCCTCTGATGGGTCACAATGTGGTGTTCCTCAGTTTATTTCTATTTGCTTTTCAGTCACAATCTCACTCAGCTGTACTGCTTCTGTATTTGGATTATGTGGTTTACACCTTCAGTGCATTGCTTCAGACTGTGAGAATCGCTCTATTTGCAATTTACTTCATTTAGTAAAAAATCCTCACCTCACAGTGTCCTAAATAAGGACCGAAAGGTCATGACTAAATGGGTAAAAATAAGAAAATATGATTATTTATTTTTCCATTTGGTTTTCATATGGGCCGTTGACTAAGAGGCAGGTTTCTAATGGTATCCTGCATACTGGAAAATCATATTCCTGTGCAGTTTAATTATGTGTTTTCAGTTTATTTTCTCTGACTCTCCAAAGGCAATCGCATGATTGTGTGTTGTTACATAATACCCAGCCATGTGGAAAAGCCGCAGACACACCTTTGGCAAGTGCCTGCCTAAGTCTCCAAGGTTTTCACCCATGTTTTCACAGATGTCCTCTTAGAACCTGTCTAATCCCCCACATCAAGGTTTTATAGATTATTTGCACTCATTGGGACTGGTGTAGTATAGAGCCAAGTATGCAAAGACTGCCAGCTGGCCAGAATATTTGATAAATGTGAGAACAAAAAAAATCCCACTCATAGCAGCGAAGTGATCTATTCCTGGAACACCAGCTGGATTGCTGTAATAAGCTATTAAACCAGTGTAGTAAAATGAAACCCAGATTCACTATGCAGATTATATAGCAGATCTATTACCTTGTACGGCGTGGTTTCAATGCTTTAATTTTAGATTATTGGCCACTTGTAATGATTAAAAAGATATGCAATAAATTGACCTTTTCATTCACAAGTTTTGAACTAGAATGCTCCAAATTAAAGTTGTACAGGACTGTGCCCCTGGTAGCCTTAAATATTTGCTTCCATTTCAAATGACTCAGTGAGACAGACTCTGGCAGACTTATTTTACTAAGAAACTATGTCCCGGACCTGGAACTGGGAAAAGTGGTTACAAAAGACCATCTGAGAAAAACAAAATCTCAAATGCACACTAACGTAATGCAGTATTTCTTCTAGCAATAAAGAAGAATTTGAATGTCTAAAAAGAGATGAGAATTGATCTTCATGGCCATGTGTAATAGCACCATCTTGTGATCCCTGCCAAAAAAATGAAAAAGAAATATTTCAGCTGGAAGCTGTGCTCTCTGATAACTCAGGCTTTTCATTTGTGACTCTAATCAGCTTGGGCCGATATATAACAATAAACTAAACATTCAACTGTAGACAATATGGTAATTGAACTTAGTGGGACACTGCACCAAAAAACCAGCAAGGTTAAAATGCATGATTTTTGTTATCGTTATCTTTCTTGCTGGTGACAAAAGAAGAAAAACAACAAAGAGGTCCTAGTCCTACTGTCATACAAGAAAAAACAAGTGGCTTTTCTAGTTACACATGCTACTTCTTGTAAAATAATATTACAAAGGATATCTCAGGAATAGTAATTGAATAGTGTCACCACCAGTAAAAGTATAGGAATCATCTGACCTGTTACCTCTTGCTCTTAGTTTGGCACAATGAAGACTTTGATTTTTTTGTACTCTGGGGGTGGAGAAACTGTAGGAGTGGCAAACAGAAAAACGCCATCCGGTCTGTTGGTTATTACGGCTGTCTGAACGCCAGATGAAATAGCGGGAGAACAGACATCTGAGGGTAATAACAGAAAACAAACACCACATCAGGCTGACAAAGCACTATGTTTCCGAACAAGAAATGAATAACGTAACAAGGGTCAGCTGCAGATATATCTGTTCTAAGCTACTTAGGAATACACACGTGTCTCAGATGACACAACCTATGGTAAATTTAAGCTATGGTTGCAGGTAATGAGTGTCCCCAACGGGAAAAACAAGCAGGCTACAGATGATTTCCTTAATACAGCTGATTACCTTCCAGAGTATGGGGAATGGAAACAGGCCAGTGGCCGCAGAATTTTCCTTTAAGGCTAGATATAGCCAGGGGTTATCCGTCTGGTGCTTTTGCCTTGTAACGCTGTCAGCCTTTAAGGCTGTCGTAGGCAGTATTTCATATATGAGCCTCAATCTGGCAGTCGAGGCAATTTTTAGTTGCGTTCAATGGATTTGAGAATGCTCAATATTTGCCAAAACCCAGCTGGTAAAAGCTGTAAGAACTAAAGAACATCTCTCCAGCTTTCATCTCTCATGTGAGATTTTGGTGAGATGAACTTGAGTTAAGGAAGGCTGAATTTGGAGTCAAATTTCTCTCATTTCAAATATAGCAGATATTGAAACAAAAACTATCAGGTATTTATTTATTGTATTCTCTGGTTCCCCCAACGGGTGATATATGACACCTTTACTAATAGGCACAGAAACCAGCCATCATTTTTGGTGAGGCCAGCCACAGGTCCTTTGCGTTAGGGATCTGCTACAGACTTCACATAAGTCCTGCTTAGCTATCTCAGTTGCAGAGGCAAGGGAAGAATTTATTTTTTGTTAAAAAAAAAATGCTGATTTTCTAGCTTGGTAAATTAAAGCCATTCATCTATTACAGCTGCTTTTCACATAAATCAAAAGCATTATTTGTATGTATTAACCTGGGGACCTTACTAGCCAGGGATGAGTGGTCTGTAGAGATGGCATTTATCCCTGTAGAAGCCCTCCCTCTACTTGAAACAGGCCATGTTTAGCATAGGTTAACAAGATTTCAGTTTTTCCTGGTGCAAAGAGATTTGGGGAGGGGTGGGAGGGGAAGCTTGCTGGAGCTACCTCATAATGAATTTCTGAAGAGAGGCCAGTCTGGTCTTTGAGAAATACAGGGTGCACGATATGCTTCTTTGTGTTGCAAGACTTCAATTAAGTTGCCAGGCGCTTCTTTCATTTCCTTTTTTGTTGTTGTTGTTGAGGTGTTTGCTGCAATTGCAGTCACTAAATATATCTTCCAGCTCTGGCCTTCAGAGCAGACGGCCTCTGTTTTGTTAATGCTTACAAATAATTGAGTAAGTCTTTACAAATGTTATTGAAAATAGGGGTTTGTAACTAACAGACAAAATAAAAAGCAGGTTGTTACATCACCGGGGTTAATGTGTGTATTAATAAGGTTAGTGGTCACATATGTAAGACAATCATTAATATATAGCTTTTTTTTTCTAGTTACCCCTCATTCCCACAGATCATAGAATCATAGAATAGTTTCGGTTGGAAGAGACCTTAAAGGTCATCTACTTCCACCCCCCCTGCCATGGGCAGGGACACCTCCCACTGGACCTGATTGCTCAAAGCCTCACCCAGCCTGGCCTTGAACACTTCCAGGGATGTTTTATTTGAAGTCCTGTGGTTATTAAATTAGGTTTTAGTATACTTATCTGTGCATAAATAGATACGTAAAACATGAAAACAGCAAGACAAACCACATCAGAAAACAGAAACACAAATTTCTTGCCCTGGGTTGTGATTACTGGCACCACGACTGGCAGCATGCACCCCAGCCAGTTGCCTGGCATGGCGTTCTTCATGACACTCAGCTGATGTCACTGAGATGAAAAAAGGTAAATCATGATGAACAAAGGCATATCATGCTCATACGTGTTTAGGATTTATTGACAGTTACTGCGGCTCACTGGTGCTTGGCATCCTTTCTGGTTTTGATCTGGCATGGCCTGAGCTCGCTCAGGTCCCAAAGCACTGCTGCCACGCGATAGCTCTGGGTCTATGCTAACAAGCTCTCCTGCTTAGCTGTGCTGTTTCTTGACCAGTGGACAGTGCCTTGTGGAAATACTAGCTTCGGTTGATCCTAATTTGAGGATCTCTGCACTTTTGCCTCATTATATACTGTGGGAAAGCTTCAAAAATTGTGAAAACTTTGCAAGCAGATGAAACAGACCTACGAGTCAGCAGCAAAGTATAGGAGCAGTCATGTTAACTGAGGCTCATGACAGCAACATCCACAAAGCTCAAATAATAATTTGTGATGCATTTTGAAGAATGAAAAAGGAAAGTCTTACAAATAGGCACAGGCATGTGTTACTCTCTAACAACTTGCAAAAATCCAGTCCAGATAATTGACTTAACCTAGGGGTTACCAATATGCAGATTAAATTCTGTTTTTGTCATTTTTCAAGGCTTTTAAGTTTAAAAACCATGTTGGCCAGCGTTACTTGGCATGTTTTAAATTCCTTGGCTGATTTAAGATCAGCCAGTACTGGCAAATGCTTTTTTCCTTTCCTGGATATGTCCCCTTCAGGGAAATCTCTTTTTTTCTGGCTTTTTGTGTTTGTTTGAAACAGAGGTCCACAGAAAGCCCATCTGAAGGGTTAGTGAATATGTTTCAGTGTACAAGTGTCTCAAAGTAATCTTACGTACTTCTTAGACTGGCATCAATGCCTGGCAGTGGCTTATAGCACATATGGCAGCTCAGTTTACAGCTTCTAGATTCCTACTGTGGGCAAATTGAAGGTGAATGAATTTTATGACAACACGTAAAACAACCAGATTATTTCACAATTTTATTTGAAGATGTAGAGTAGAAGAGTCAGCCACCTTCATAAAGAACCTTACAAACTGTCACTTTTTATTTTTATAGCCTTGCCTATACTGCAAGGCAATAAGAAAAGAAAACCTTGCAAACTGCTAGTTATCTCTATTAGCAATAGAAAGTAAATGCCTATAGAGGTTATCATAAACCTATGTTTGAATTCCAGACAGAAACATGCAAAAAAGAAAATAGAAACCAAGACAAAAATGCCGTACAACCCTTGAGACAGAAATCAGTTGAAAGACGTCTGGGAATAAGCATTTAAAGTTTTACTCAATCTGACCTATTTACTGTGCACTTCCACTATTATTTCAGTTGATTACTGCAATTATTCACTGAAAAACAGATTCATTAACTATGTTCCATAAATAAAATCATGCTAAGCTTATTTTCTAATCACTGATCATTGTTTTTAGACTTGCAGGGTGGAGATGAATACATTAAATATCAGTATGCTGTGTTTATTAGGCTATACTTATCATTTCAGCTTGGTATCACATTATAAAATTAAATCACCCTCTATCACAAACCTAGAAAAGAACTAAAAATTGGAAATATGCAAAACAGTTCAGCAGGATGGAGACAACTGGATATTTTCTGGCTAGATACAAATAGCTGTTAAAGTACTTAAGCTACAGGGCGGCACGAAGAGACTTTAATTGCAGGGTTGGGAAAGAGGCAGAAAGTTGGGCTCTCTGTGAGCAGAACTACCCCCAGCTGAATGGCCAAAACCAGCATATCTGTGTATCCTCTGACACTGGTACTGGCAGCATCCCAATTAGAAAAGCATGAGATAGCTTGTTACCTGTCTGTTAATACAAGCACTCATATGGAGCACAATTAATGCAAGTCTACGCTTTCTGACTACGTATTTTTTTTATCTTTGTTGCTAGAACTGATGGTGAGCAAAGCTAACATCATTCATTAAGAAACAGTGTGTATAAATGGTTTCTACAGGAAGGGAATTACCTGCCCTGAGCATGAAATAATTAAATATGCAGACAGCCTGGAAACTCTTGCTCTTCTGGAGAATAGCATCCTACTTATTTTCTTCAAGTGCTGAAAATAAAGGCTTAGCGAAACCATTCAACACGGTATAGTGGACAGCTGAGATGCCTTTATATTGTCACATTCTTAGGACTCATTTGACCAAAATTTGGGACATTGTGGGCTACTGCAGAAAAAACTGGCATTGGAGTGGCATGTTCCTGATACTCTTCTGCTCAGTGTAGAAGAATATATGAAGTTCTGCCATTTCGCAGGAAAAATCAAGCTACCGGCAACAGTTCCAGCTGCAAATCTTCTGTAGCTGACATCATGAGCTAAAAACTGACTCCCTAGGCTCCTCCTTTCATTGTGTCACATTGGTGTTGGGTTGATTTTTCTTTTTAGGCATGTTTCCTGTGTATTTTCAAACATCTTTTCTCAGATCCCAGCCAAAAAAAAACCCCACCCCTGCCTGGAGAGCATTTAAAATGCTGAGCAATGTTATATGCACATGTAGGGAGGTGGGGAGGAAGGGAAGGGAAAAGCAGCAAAAATATGTGTTGAGCAGCCTGAGAAAATTATCCTAAATGACAGACAGCAGTTAAGCACTGTCTCAGAAAGGCTCAATACAAGCCAGATGAGTTTTCAGTTTCTGCAGAGCGTTGGATGGAAGAAGCTGTTCTACACAAGCCCTAGTCCAAATCTTCTGTCTTGCAGGAGATAAACAGGTTGAGGTGGTACCAATGAAAGCTGCTTCACAGAATATTTTTCCCTGCATTATTGTCCTTCTCCTTTGGTAGTTGACTGACAATTCTGACACAGCGAGTTTACATGATGCTAGAATAGGCATGAACTGCAGTCTGCCTAGAGCCTGTTTGTGTTATTCTCTTTCTTTACAAGGTTTCAATCCCAAATTACCTTTAATTTCTATTACCTTTCTATTTCCCCATCTCAGTTAGTTCATTGTTCAGGGTTACATTTAGAAGCAGATGCCATGTTTTTGTGACAGAACAGGTGAAAAGGACGTTGCTGTATTGATTGAAAGTCCTTCTAAAGAAGTACCATAAACAGAGATGGGCATTTAATCAATCATTTAGATCCAAAGAGTACGTTCTGCTTATCAAAGACAGTAGGAAAAGCCTCTCAACACAGCTTTTCCTTATTCCAAGACAAAATTACTCTGGTGATTAAAAGAAGCTGCTATTAAATTCTCTGCAGTTCACAGCATTAAAGCAAAGACAGGACTTGGTGAAGAAGGATTGGCTTCCATGCACAGTTTATACAGATTGATTGTATATGATGGAGGAATACCTTAGTGTAATAAGAAGCAGTTTTGTACTTATTAAGAATTTAAGTGATTTTCACTTGCAACTTGCTATCTGTATGTGTGTACATGCACAGTACCGTAGGTAGGCATTCTAGATTAGTATAGCTTTCACAAATGCATGTAGAAATGCTGAAAGTGGCAGTCAGGCTCAGTGTGCCTGAAGCATATAAAAACCATAAGTAAATGCTTTCTTCATCCCGTCAGCTTTGATACACAGCATCCAGAGGAAGTGGCAGCAGGACTGTGATGACCAGTTGAAGGAGGGCTTTCTCAGATATTTTAATGACCAAGTGGGTATCTCAGGGGATAAATTTTCACTTCATAATCCAAAAAGTGCTTCTACAGACCTCCCATGGGCTACAGATCAGAGAAATAGCTACTAGACAGAGATTTTAAGTCTTGCCACTGGAATCATTCAGACTGTAACACAGATGATGGATTTTGAATTAATCAATATTCACAAAGTAAAGAAAATGAAAAATCCAGTATAGAGATAAGAAATAGTGCTACTGCTGAGCCTTCAAAAAGTTGGGAAATCACTTTTGCTTTCACTGTTAAAAATAAAAGACAGAGGAACAAAGTTCCATTCCCAGTGCAGGGATTGCTGTCACCCCTAAATCTGCTCTTTAAACTGATTAAATAAAATGATGTGTTTTTTTCCTAAGGTGTGTTTCTCCTCTGTGAGCCCCCTTCACTGTTACAGCATCTTTTCTGAACTGTGGATAACATGACTGTGTACAGCAATTCAGTAGTAATACCACCGTCAACTGGTATGCGTTATGTTTGTGATGGAAACAATATGGACTTTAAAAATCTATAGAATTTGCAGAATGCATGCTTGAGAAGCATGCAATAAATATTAGAGAAGATGTACTTGTTTCTTTATTTTTTTCACTTGTAACATCCAACAAAAACTCGTGTTGATAAATCCCTTTTATAATGCCGCCACTGATAAATTCTGCATATGGTGCATATAATGAAGGTTGTGCTGAATATATGATCTTTTCCTTTTGTTTATTCCCACAGAATATACATAGAAACAGAAATTACGTGCACACATGTAGAAACAAAGGCAACAATGGATAGAGTGTCCTTACTTACATTATCTAAGGAATTGAATGGTAAAGAAAAACCTGAACTTGAGAAGCACATAAATGTTGCAAACTTTGTTAGAGAAGAAGGTTCTCAGGAAAGTTCATATAGTCTTACATTAGCTATAATTTAATTTGAATGCTGAATTGCTTGACTGGAATCTAACAAAGCCCTTATAAAATGTCAAATGCAACTGATTCTCTGGGTATACAAAGCAACATATTTATGTTTAACACACACTGAGAACATTTGAATAACTTACGAGGTGTACCTGTTAGTGGTATTTTAAATTTATGTAAAACCTTTTAATTCTTTCCAGATTTATTTTTTTTTTTAAATCAGGGAAAGAATAAAGTTTGGCATTTGAAAGAAGCTATTATAATGAACAAGGCAGAAAATTCAACTATTCAAATCTAATGATATTTTTATCCTCATTTTTTCTTTTGTAATTTAATGGAACCATAACATTTCATAATAAGTAACCTTACTGATGTAGTTTCCCCTATTGGAGGGTAGATAAGATTCATAGATAATTTGAAAAGTAATTGCTGACCTCTTGGGTTGCCTATCAAAAGAGAGGAGCTCTTGTCTTTTGCCTGCAGTCCCTTAATATTTCTTATTCTATGTTAACTTCACATAGGTAGAAAAGCATACAAGGCAATCGACAGAGATACCACCATGAGATATTTACTTTGCTAGCTTAAATAGGCTGCTAGCTTTCCACCCCATTACATTGGTAAATACCTGTACAACAATCTACTCCTACCCAGGGAAAAATGGGAAGAACACAGAGTGAGAGCTAACAGCGGTAGATAACAGTGGAAACTTATTTCAGCAGATGTGACTCAGAAATTTTAAGTGTATGTCATTTTTGTAGCCATTTTTCAGATACATTAGAACATAATTCTTAAAAGAAGTCTTATGAAATTTACCACTATTCACCCTAAAGCAGCTTTGCAAGAATGAGTCAGACTCTACTTCTTCTTATGCACTAAAGAAAATTATTTCCTGAAGGTACATTGATTGGCCCTAGACCTGAAAGGCTTTACGAAGAAGAGCTGGTGGAGTGGACATGACTGCAAGTTAGTGGTAGGATGCAGAAGGAAGTTGCCTAACTTGATTTTCAGATTGCTGATTTTTTAGGATACTGCAACAAATTTGTATGTGCATGTTTTTAGATATGAATTGTCAAGACAGAAATAAACACAAAACGTATTATTATGTGGTGCTGGTTTTCTCCATGGAACAGAATTTTTGAATAGTCATATGAGTTATAAACCAAGCAGGATGACACTTCCAGAAATGAATTCAGGTAAACTAAATACAATGTAGATAGATGTAGATATTAGAATTAGTATAAATCCGGCAAGACTCTACTCAACAAATTAATAACTTGACAGATAGTGCAAAGTTATAGAAAGCAAGAAATACTATCTAACAGACACTGGTCATGTCACAAAAGAGAATTTCTTTCAGGTTAAAATACTAAATACATCATCAGCTAAAGTAAACTCCAGTATCATCTCATCAGCTAAATTACATCCACTAGATATAGATAAATTTCTTAAATATTTGCATTTGAATAATGATGATCACATTCCAAATATTTTGCAAGCCAATGAGAGGAGGACTGCCTCAGAGTCTAATCCCTTTGGAGTTAATGGTATTAACTTCAACAGATTTGAAGAACAGAATTCAACAGAATTTTATCCTGCCTTTTAAGAAAATAGAGCTTCACTTACAGGAAGACCTCCTTCTCAGCAAAGAGCAAGCTGGACAAATTTTTTATCTGAGGGATATTTCAATACAATCCACAGATCTCATCTATCATTTTTTCACCCTTGTTCTTCAGAACATCTGTAGCTTCATTTATCCTTTTTTAATTTTTACCTCCTTTCCTTCTATTTTTTTAATCTCTCTAACCCACTCTGTTTCCTTATATTAATCATTCACTTAGGCTTCAGATAACTTTTAACCACAAAGACCCCCAAGATGACTAATTCTTATGGTGGACCACATCATGGTATAAAACTTGTGGATGAATTGAATCTATGCACCATTCTTCCCAAGTTGTGTTTTCTTTTCCCCTTGCATTCTTTTCTAACATGTGGTATTGTGATATTTACCACATATTTTTCAGCGAAAATTCTGCTTATTTTCTTTCTCTTCCCATCCTTAGCATGAATATTGGTAATTCATGCTTGATTGTATGTATGGTGACTTTTCATGGCCTGAAAGTTTTTAGGTTGATCTGAGACACTTCTTAAAATTTAAAGATTCTGCTTGTATCTATGCCTTAGGTATTCTTTAGTAGCCTTTGCAAGTGCTTATGTTTTAGGATATAAGGCAGCAAAGAGAGAATAGAGATTGAATGGGAAAATATCTTTTCTGGGAAAAAAAAATCTGTTGAAAAATACATTTGATCTGGATGTGAGAACCATCAGCATTGAAGAGGATGAAACAGGATGCAGGGACATTGACCGTAAGATTCATCCAAATCAACAGAACACCTTTGTCTTTACCAGCTTTGTGCTTTCTAGAGTAGATGACTGATCTTTACTGCTGACACTTAACTTGACAGTGAAGAAGCTGAACATCCATGGGGAATAGTGAGGGCTATCAAGAATGGAAGAGAGAAAAATCAGTAAGTACGATCAGTCCGTGCACTTCGGAGACAGTGGATGTGCGGTTATGTGTAAACGTCACTTATTTTTTTTATTTTCCAAGTTTCTAGTCAGAAATCAGGAACTAATACAGTTAATTTAAAAATATTGACAAGAGATGCTAAGTCACATTTTAATCTAGAAGAAATGTAGCTTTGATAATCTTACTAACTTGGAACATGGTATGAAGTGAGAACAGTGTTAATTAAAGCACTTAATCCTTATATGAAATCTGATTATACACATATGCACATGTAACGTATTTCCCAACCTCCAGTCCAGGCTAGAGCTGTGAAAAATTTCTCTAAATCAGCATACAGATGTATGGACCATAGATGTTCTGAGTGACTATGATTAAAAAACATTTACATAAGATCTCTTACGTGAGCTGTACAATCCTGATTGTACCTTTTTACATCTGTTGTTAAAAAAGACCCTAGGTACTTCTAAATAAAGAATAAAAGCAAGTAAAATTCTCTCCCCTCCAACCCACACATTTCTGTTCTCCTCAGAAAACTATAATAGTTTACAAATTCTCTACATATGCTTGATTCCTTCTGACTTCCCAAAATATTGCTCCTGCGTTTCTGCAAAATAAGACCTTACAGAGGTTGCTGAGGTGCTGCACTTCTTTTTAAGCATTCAAGGAGCAGCAGTAGCAGAATACACCTTTTCCTAGGGGACACCTTGAACAACAGATGACAAGCAGTATAAACAGCTGCTACAGTCAGCCAGTCCATTGTGCTAGTATCTGTTGTTACATTTTGCTTGTGTCCAAGGCACTCTTCACCTTTCCAGCATCATCCAAAAGGAACTTTAATGAAAAAAATGGCAGCATCTTTCCATCACCTAAATAAATGAGTCATTATCTTGTTTCATCTTGTTGGACCCAAATTATGAGAATTCAGTTGACTCTTCGGAATGAGTTTCACACCAGTCTGACAAGGTATTTCAAATTTCATTAGAAGATAAAAATGAAAGCTTTATATTGACACAAGAAATAACATACTTAGAAGAGGGTTCACCTAACATCTGGAGAAGATTACATATGAACTTGATTTTTAAAGTTGAAGCTACAACAACTCAGGAGTCTACAAAAAATAGTCACTGTCACCTAAAATGTTAAGTCTTAGAAACAGCAAACAACTTGGTGACAGGGTAACATTTTTCGCAAGGAAGTTCAACAAACCACCTATTTTTCATCTTCCTGCTGCTGAAGTGTCTGACATAAACATTTTGTTAACAACCATTTGTATTAACCGTATGGGAACAGTGTAACTGAAATGAAAATATCAGTCATAATTATGTGCTTTTCATCCTTTAAGATGATGCAGAAAGTCCATTATAATCTGTTCTTTTTCACTAACATAATAGATTCATTGGCTGTAACAGCCAATTACACTGTTTTTCAGCCATTGTTCAAGAAGTCCCCTGGGATGGGCTGCTCTCTGTTACTTCTTCTCCCTTTGTATATGTCTCTAAAATTTATAAAAATGAAAGAGCTCAGAAACCTATACAAATTTTAATTTTCTTGAAGGGAAAGTAGGACATGTAACACAGATACTTCACAGCCACCATCCATTTGACAGTCTAGCCAGTAAGTCTTTCCATGGAGCAATGCACTATTTAATAGAAATAAGAGAATTTGTTCCTAAAATGGCTTCCTAAAATTAAGTATGAGGACATCCAATAACCGTGGACACTCAAATAGAATTATCTTTAAAACTTCTAAGGAGGACACTTTGGTCAAAACTTCCTGAATGTAAATATTGTGGAAAAAGATCGGACCCACATCTTAATTATGATTTTTGTTGTGCGGGGTTTTTTTTTCTGTTTGGTAATTTGATTTTTTAAATTTTTTTTTTAAGTGGACGGTTGACTTTAATGTTCTAGAAAGCCAATGAGTGATTCCCTTTTTCTATAGCTAAGTCCATTCATTAGCTCTTGATGCAAACAGAATCGGAGACGCACTCATATGAGACAAAAGGCAATTTTGTCCTTTTGACAATATTCTATGGAGAAAAAAAAAAAGTAAAGAGAAGTCACTGTACTTTGTGTGCTCCATTTTAAGTACTTTATAGTTCTATTTTGCTTATGTTTAAAGCCAATTTATATTTTTTTTTTCTGATCAAAATTTAAATCCCACAGACCATGCTATTTTTTTGAGACAGAGACAATAAAACCCCATGGTACAGCCTTGTAATTTTCTTCTTTCCTCCTCTAGTCTGTTACTTTATTGACTGTTATAGTAATCCATAAACATATACACCACTGTTTTAATAATGCAAAATACTTACTTTGTAGCTAAGCCATTAATATACATCATCAGTTGGTTTTCAAGAACATGACTAACCTATCAACAATAGTGGGTTTTATAACCTTGTCATTCACAGTGAGCCAATATTCAAAGAAACTTGACTTGCCAGAGACTCACCTTTACAGTAATGATTAAGGGCTTTCAAAATCCTGAGTGGCTGTCAGTACATAGGAATTACTGCTGCAGAAGATCAGAGGGGAAAAAAAATCCAGGCATGCTTTTTTTAAACAGCTGGGTATCTCCATGATCAATGGTAATGCCACATTGCCAAGGTATGGGTAAACAAATATGCTCCAAGGTATAAATCAGTGAGCAGAAAACCATAAAAGAATTCCTTACTCATGGAATGCATTAACTATTTAACTATTTTCTTCTGAAGTGAGGTGTGTCCGAGTGTTCCCTTCTCTATAACATCATGTGTTAGACAATCCCAGGGCACATGATACAGAACATGCCAGAATATGGGTAGGATGCAACATTTCTTACTCTTAGAGAAACACAGTATTTCCTATGGGTGTTTTTTTTTCAGTGTCTGAATCTCATATTTGCTCTCTGCTAACTTCACAATGGCACTCTGAGGCGATCTACAAAAATTAGGAAAGGTGATGCTGAAGCAAGACCATGGTATTGTTATTTCCCGTAGAAGCCAGGAATTGTGAGCAAACATTAGACCCTACTGCATTCCCGTCCACCTGCAAGTCTAGAGAGCAACCCTGCATTAGATGTGCTACTGATGCTGAAATATAGAGATAAAAACAAGTATGGGTGGGAGCGACTGTACTTTTAGAAATACAATCTAGAAGAGACTGCTCTTAATACAGGTGGAAAACATGAGCTTTTGCAGAATGCCATTTATCATTTTCATACGGTAAGGTTTCACATTTAATCAGGAATACAAGTGCACAAAATACTTATGTTCTTGTCCTGGTTTCAGCTGGGATAGAGTTAATTTTCATACTCACAGCTGCTGTGTTTTGGATCTAGTGTGAGAATGATGTTGATAACACATTGTTTTAGTTGTTGCTAAGTGATGCTTACATTAGTCAAGGACTTTTTCAGCTTCCCATAGAAGCTGAGAGGGAGCATGGCCAAAGGAATATTCCATACCATAGGCATTATGCTCAGTATATAAATGGGGGTTGACCAGGAGGCAGGAATCCTCAGTCACTGCTTGGGATGCACTGGGCAATCGGTCATTGGATGGTGAGAGCAGCTTTTCTTGTATCACTTTATTTTGTATATTCTTTTGCTATTCTTATTATTAGTACTATTATTATTGTTATTGTTATTGTTATTGTTGTTATTTTCCTTTTCTGTTACTGTTCTATTAAACTGTCTTTATCTCAACCCACCAGTTCTCCCTCTTCTTACCCTGCTGGGGGTAAAAGGGGAAGTGAGTGAGCAGCTGCATGGCCCCAGTTGCTGGCTGGGGTTAAACCATGACAGTTCTGTGACTAAACGCAGAAAATTGATGGGTAGGAGATGCAAAAAGCAAATTGTTCAAAAAGAAGATTACATTTTGATGAGACACAAAAGTTGTAAAAACCCTGTTACGAAGTTAGAACCCTCTCTCTTTTTCTTTATTAACTTAAAATAGTTATTTAACTTGAAATATGTTTAATTTAACTTAAAATAGATACTTTCAAAAGAAGAATGTCACTTTCAAATGGAAAATTGAAAGAAGACATTGTAGAATTCAGATCTGTTTTATATAAAGACATCTGCCCAAGGAGAATTCCCTGCAACTTTTAACAATGGGTACGTTATTAACTGATGACTGGTATGCTCCATTTCCTTCCTGGGGTACATATAGCCTTTTTCTCATCTCGTGACAAGAAGTGATAAAATTAATCTTTTTATATTCCTACAAATCAATATGTAGTGGTGGATAGAGAATTAAACACATCAACTCCACAAAATTTGTGGTGTTTTGCCCTATGACTTGATTATCCTGCAGCAATGCCATCGTGATAGACACTAGCTCATGAGGCCCAAAGACAGATTTCCATATGGGAATATACTGTTTCATTCATTTGAGGGAAAGGCATTACTTAATGGCACGGTAAGCAAAGGGATTTTCCTACACTGCAGGCACTCAGGAGAGGGAAAGGAAGGAGATATAAGGCTTTTTGCAGAAGCAGTTTGTAACGATAATGACTTTCTAGTCTTTCAATGTGCCAATATGAAGGCTGACTATTTAGGAAACCTAGCCCTATAACCCATGGCTTTGAAAATATAAACTGCAATCTACCTCTCTGTACTCTCTAGAAATTGAAGGCAGTGGGAAATCTCAGCAACTGATGTGAAATAAATACCTTCTAGAGGACTGGAAGATATAGAAGAAAAGTGATGAAGCTACTTAAAATTTAAAATGCAGGCATTTTACTATAAATATATTATTTAAAGATCGCAGGAGAGAATAATCTTGTTCAAGGAGGCAACTTGCTCTGAGCTGGAACTTAAAAATAACAGCTTTGTTTCAATGTCTTATCATGTACCACCTCCTCTTTTTAAGCAGTACAATGTCTGAGATGGGCTTATAATACGTTAAAAGGAAAAAGGCAGCATGAAAAATTTCCCCTTGCAACAGAGATATAATGTTTAAAAACTGTCACACCTGAAAAAGTGTGACAAAAACATGGGGTGGCGAATCTGAAGTTATTACATAAAACTTTTTTTTAATCTCCAGATCTAACCAGTTCACGAGCAGAAGGCAGCTGCTGATCTATCTACTGCTACATCTTCGTTCTACCACCCCACTGCAGTAATGCGGTAGCTGTTCATGCTTGAAAATTCCTACGATATAGTACTAAGCATGTGTATCATTGTAACCAAGACAACAGTATGGTTGCTAGGGGAATTAAAAGAAAACAAAGAACCAAACACCAAACTTAGACTCAACAGAAAAGTTCCCTGCAAAATTAGAAACAAAGAGGGATGATGGACCACATTGTACACGTTCTCCAATTCATCATTATTTATGCTTCAATGTTATTCACAGGACAAGGGAAAAATCAACAAAACAAAACCTCCTGCCAGACAGCCTCAATGTTCAATGTTTGATATGTGTCTTAGAAGTACACGTATCACATAATTCATCATCCCAGCTTTTTTTCAAATAGCATTGTTTTTTAGTCTCCTAAATTCACAACACAGTTTTGAGTTGTTAAAGTCTTATATGTGCTTATACTGAGTAAAATGAGAGTATGAGAACACCACAGGAAATAATTGCTTTGAGAGATCCTTCTCTCCCTTGGGTGCACTTCGATGAATTTTTTTGGGGAGACCAGATGGGCTCTTTGGAAGCAAATCTCCCTGTTGTCTCCACTGACCATGCTTTAGTTTGCATTATGGAGTAGTCTCTGAGTACATGGACCTGAGTCCTTTCAGATGAATTTGGATGGGAATATGCACCCCATACTTAACACCCTCCAGACACCAATGTAAAAACAGTCCATGGGACCATATGAAAGCAAATATGAAATAAAATCTCCTGACGTGCCTCCATTGTAGATGCTACTTCCTCGGCAACAACTACTTTTCTCTGCAGATCTCTCCTATTCATGTCCTCTACTTGCTGATGTAGCTAAACCCTGGACAATTTTGGCACATCAATAGTATTTCAGATAGCATGAGCTTTAATGCTGTTGTGGTTTAACCCCAGCCAGCAACTAGGACCATGCAACCTACTTGTGTTGGAGTAAAATCCACCACCAACCAGCTTATTAAAAAAAAATGTTACTGGAAGCTGTATCTATCACCTCTTTCCTCTGTGGCCTGCAAGAAAACTATGTGACAGTAACTACCTGCACCCTAGTAGTGAAAATATTGCAAAGGTGTAGCATTGCTTGAGCTTTAGTGTGATAGAGACAATCCCCAAATGGAAACCCCATGATTTTTATAAGCAACCAAAAGACAGCGGACATATTAAAGCACAGAGACAATAAGGCGCCCAGATAAATACATATTCTTCATTCTTTCTTGTAGAAATGCTATGCAATAGAATTATGACATTTTGACCTTTGTGATCTCACTTGAAATATACGTAATTAAACTTTAACCTTATGGATATCCTCTATTCTTAATTCCACAAATGTTCCCAAGACATAAAACCAAAGAGAATTTTGGTGGGTTTTTTTTCGAGAAACTGAAAGTTCAAAATGAAAATGGCTACTTCCCGTATGGGTTTCTGTTTCAATAGAATGTACTTTCTATTATGTATTTGACAGAATGGATTTTTTTGATTGGCTGCTGTTGTAATGTGGATTTTTCATTAAATCTTAAGTTATTTATTCAGAGGGGAATGGCAATCTGGCTGCTGTCCAGTGATGGAGAAATAATATTCAGGCAATCACATACCACAGAGACGCGTCTGGTCTAAGAATAAAACAGAGAGGCTGGGAACAAAAAAAATCAGTCTCCTCACAAGACATGGAACTAAATGGAGGAAGTCTTAACCTAAACAGGTGTGCATGACAGAGGTTATTACCACAGGTGGGTGGATTTCTTACAGAGTAGTTCAGTTCAAAACTCTGGATTTTTTTAACAGTGTGTGTGGGGTTTGTGTGTAAATAAAAAAATAAATCTCAAAATCAAAGACTGAGAAGCATTTTAGTTTTCTAGTTAGCTAATGGGAGCACTTCAGGCCATTGGGAAAGGAAATTCAAATGAAATGATTCTCTGTCTATGTTAATTGTATGGGACCTCATATGTCAGCTGCAATCAGTTTGAAAGTCTGTCTTAACTTCATGGGGGCTTTGCTGAGCAGCTCTCTAGGAATAGCATATTCTTCTGGCTCTGTTCTCGGGGAAGTGCACTTAGAGGTTTAGGAAAGGGGCAGGGGATGTCTGTCAAAATACTTTATCTCAGAGATCCTATTTAGACTTTTACGTCTTTTATGATGGGATGCTCTTCAGTGCAGTGTGCAAGATGTGGAAGGTGTCCTGCCTCAGTAGGCTCGGTGACATAATTTTAAAATCCATTCAAAACTGAGTGCTTAATGAAAACTATCCCTAGGAAGTAACTTGTAATCATCAGTAAAAATGCAGTGTTGGAACACAGCATAAAGACATTCTCGCTAACAGCAACTTCAAAGGTTTTTATTATGGGAAATACAGCTTACCCTTTACCAGATGAGTTTTAAGGGTGAAAAAAAGCAGCATTTTACCCTTGGATCCTACAGTTCACTTGGAGAAAGGACTGGTGGGGCAAAAATATTGACGTATTTCGTAGACACTGTAGCATAGTTTTTTTTGACTTGCAGCTGAACTGAATGCATGTTCACAAATAGCTCTGCTTTGGAACCGTCCAACAAGAAGAGATGATAAACAAAGTGGCTGTGACCATTTCCTTCTCCTGGGTTCAGCCATGTATTTCACTTGCTTACCAGATGGAGTCTCTTTTGACTTCATATAAGGCCAGTGAATCTCATTCGTTTATGCAAAAGTGGAGCTGTCCATGGATCTTATTGTGATGTGTGCAAGTCAAGCCAAAGAAAACCAGTGCTGCTGCCTTGCCTGATGTTTCATGCAATGAACATCCAATTATGAGTTTAGGGGATGAAATATGGGGACGATGTGAAAGGTGACTTCACAATTGCTTACATGGAAAAGAATCCACGCAATGGTCAAGTCTAAACCAGAATTGATGCTCTCCAATCTTCCCTGGTCCAGTCCTTTCCAACCTTAAGATGCCAATAGTGTGTGAAGGTGCTGAGAAGCTCCTTGTGAGAGTATCATAGGATTTTATTTTTCAGTCAAGTTCAGGAATCTTGTCTCTGTTCACTTTGACTTGAGCGTGATGCCATAAAATGTGAACTATTTTATTTTAAAAATGCCTCACATACTCAAGTACCGTAGCGTTCTTTTTTTATTGTTAAAGAGTAATGACTTGCCAGCTTCTTCCCTGCACTTTCCTGAAAAGAATGAGATACATACATCATCTTTCAAAAGAAGCAGTGCTGCTGTGACATTTAGAACATGTTGTTCCGGTATATGTGTATGTATTTTCAAAGGGACTACAATTTATGAAGTAAGGTCGCTTAAGCAATATGAACAAGACTCATTTCTTTATGCATGCTTTATACAGCAATTGTGATGCATCTAAAGGTTATACTTCATTTCACTGTAATGGGTAGATCACAGAAAGGATAGTCTGTTTTCACCACTGGCATGGGCTGGAGTTACTTTTCCCAGTCACACAGAGGAGCACTGTGCCTCAGTGGTGAAAGGTTGTCTTAAAATCTTGGCATAGAGTCATGGCGTGGAGAGCAGGGTGAGTGCACAGGGAGAGCATTTGGAAACTCCAAGGAGAGGACTGTGAAATTCTCACATATTGTGGGACAAAATCTAAATGACTTGTTGCACACCAGTATGCAACGCAGGGGAATAATAAGGGACAGCAGGGGCCCAATGAACAAATTGGAAACAGCCATCTTTGAGAAATGACTCTGACAGCCCCCCAGCCACCCATCAGGGACAACAGGGACAGGTGCAAGCCAGAGGAGCAGTGTCTTTGGTGGGGCAGCTCTGGAAGGAAAGAGTCAATGACTTTAAGAGATAATTAATTTTTCTCCAGCTCAAGGATTGTGAAGAAATTCCTCTGCACTTGGCAGGTGATGCACGGTAGGCTTGAATTTTGAACCAATTCTCTGTACAGCAAATGACATTACATTTTAGGCAGTTGCCTTGCATCATGTGCTTAAATTCCTCTCTGCTAAATTCTGAACTGAAGGACAGGGCTGGAAATTGCTCTCCTCCCACACAGGGTCCAGAGCAGTGCCTGACACATAATTTTCTTCTCCTTGTACCTGTAGAACAAAGCTGCTTAAAAAAGTAAAATAACACCCCTGCACACACTCTATACGCATATCTCACCATTAAATGATGCAAATAAACCTATCTGTTTACGTTGCAAACATAGCTGAACTGGTAGGGCAATAGGGAATTAATTGAAGAACTTACTCGACAATGAAGACTCTTATGAGAAGGAACTCAACCATTAAATTACTTGCAAAAGAGAACAGTAATGGTAATTGGAGCCCTACTGAAAATAAAGGCCAAATGAGATGGAATGAATAATTCCCAGGATTTATGTAGAGCACCTTATACTTCAGATTTTCTTGCATAACTAAACCAACTTGGAGGGGAAAAGAATTACAAAAGGGAATAATGTGTTTAAAAAAAATTAAAAAAAAAGAGAGAAAAAGATATAAATGTCTCTGAGGAAGATAAAAGCAGGAATGACAGCAGCAAACCAAACACCATTTCTCATGGCTATTGCTACTTAAATACCTGACAGCTCAAATATATCACACCTTATCTCTGAACCTAGAATTTTTCCTCTCCTTCTCTGTACAGATAAATTTTACTCTCTGCCATTTCATGGAGGAAGAAACTGGGGCAAAGGAGGAAAGCTGAATTGTCCAGTGTTGCCCACTTCTTTGGATGTGAACCCGTAAGAAAGTACAGGAATCTTGAATGTCTGGAAAAGACGCTCAGATCATACTGCCCTGCTTTGTGAATGGAGACAAGCAAGTAAAGAAGGGCCAAAATCCTGCTGTATTTACATACTCATGTCTAGGAAGGGCTATGGGACTGATGTGGTTGTGTGGTTCAGGGCTGCTTACAGGACACAGGGAGTGTGTGCTTCCACTGCGCTGCTTCTTTGCAGGGTACCACAATCTGCTCCTGGCTTGAAGGAGCGATGGCTGCATGTAAATGTGGTCGGAATAGCCAAATATCTTTGCTAGCTCACAAAAATAAAACTCAAAAACTAAGATGATTTGGGACAAAGACAAAAGAAAACCAGTTTTTGTCCCTCATTTTTGAACATTACAAAAATTCAGTACTTAGTAAGCTATTCAGAAAGTCAGGGTTTGCCTGGGGCGTTCATTAAAACATTGCTTGAGGGAAGGATGAACAAGACGAATAATTAACACGTCTGCATGTTGCTTTGGCTTGAGAGCAATGCTCTACATAATAGATGTTTGACATTGTGAATTCAGTCAGATATTCAGAATGCAAGTATTGCCACTTGGCTGAAATGGGCTTATTTGCTGGAGCTGGTTTATCTTACTAGGAGTATTTGTTTGCAGATGGATTAACTAGAAAAAAGCACAGGAGGCTCAGTTGGTACTCCATGTGTTGGTGATTTATTACCCGGGACTAGACACTCACATACATGTACGTACATATCTTTCTGAATAATGCTATTGGAAGAGCTGTCAGAAACCCAACTCCTTGTACAGAGAGTCTGGAGCTACTTTTTATCCATGTTTATGCTAAAGTTTATTCTGTGCCAGACCTTTCCAATATACGTGATTACTGCCTGATATTTCTTCTCAAGACAAAGCCCCTTATGGGATGTGGTTTGTCTTGAGCTCCTACTTGTCTGAGTACTGAAAAGCTGAGACACTGATGAGAAATAAGATCAAAGAGGAGGATCTGAATCTCTATTCACTAAATAGGTGTGAGAAAATAAAAGCTGTCATGCTGAACCAAACTAACATATGCCTTTTCCCTGAAGGTGCCCACTGCTACTTTAGGAATGACAGGCATATGCCTTCCAGTTAGTGATAGTTCAGGGGCTTGGGACAAAGATTATACCTCATGTTCAGTAGTACCTTGGTGACCCTACCCATTCTGAATTTGACCAATCCCTTTTAAAACTCATTTATTTTACTGGCCTTTTGAATATCCTGTAGCAATGATTTCCACAGATTTCTGCCTACATACTGTGAAAACACTGAAAACATAATTCCTTTTTGTCACCTTACTGCCTAGTGAGTCATAAGCTCTCCACTGGTTCTTGTTTTATGAATTCTGCAAGTTTCTCATTTTATAGACTGCTGTCACTGTAAATTTCATTCCAGTCATCTCTTTTCTGAGCTAAAGAGCTAATCTTTCTTAGTTTGTCCTCATAGTGGAAGCTGCCACATTCCTCTGATCGTGCCTGTTGTATGCAACTTACCCTCTGTAGCTCCAGGGCACTTCCCAGCAGCAAAGCAGAACTGCACATGTGCCATTCAGAATGTGGAAACACCATGCAGGTAGTGTATAATGTTGTAGTGATAGTTTTCTCTTTTGCTATTATTTCTAAAATTAGAATTATAGAATTATAGAATTATAGAATGTTAGGGGTTGGAAGGGACCTCTGGAGATCATCTGGTCCAACCCCCCTGCCAGAGCAGGTCCACCTGCAGCAGGTTGCACAAGATGACATCCAGGCAGCTTTAGAATGTCTCCAGAGTCGGAGACTCCACCACCTCTCTGGGCACCCTGTTCCAGTGCTCTGCCACCCTCAAAGCAAAGTTCCTCCTCATGTTCAGGTGGAACTTCCTATATTCAAGTTTGTGCCCATTACCTCTTGTCCTATCACTGGGCACCACTGAAAAAAGACTGGCCCCCTCCTCCCGGCACCCTCCCTTTAAGTATTTGTAAGCATTGATGAGATCCCCCCTCAGACTTCTCCACACTAAAAAGACTGAAGTCCCTCAGCCTTTCCTCATAAGAAAGATGCTCCAGCCCCCTAATCATCTTCGTAGCCCTTCACTGCACCCTCTCCAGAGCAGTTCCCTGTCCTTAAACTGGGGAACCCAGAACTGGGCACAGTACGCCAGATGCAGCCTCACCAGGGCAGAGTAAAGGGGCAGGATGACCTCCCTCAACCTGCTTGCTACAATCCTCTTGATGTACCCCAGGATGCCATCGACCTTCTTGGCCCCAAGGGCACATTGCTGGCTCATGGTCATCCTGTTGTCCACCAGGACTCCCAGGTCCCTCTCTGCACAGCTGTTTTCCAGCAGGTCAGCCCCCAACCTGTACCAGTGCATGGGGTTATTCCTCCCCAGGTGCAGGACCCTACACTTGCCTTTGTTGAATTTCATATGGTTTCTCTTTGCCCAGTTCTCCAGCCTGTCCAGGTTACGTTGAATGGCAGCACAGCCTTCTGGTGTGTCAGCCACCCCTCCCAGTTTCACGTCATCAGCAAACTTGCTGAGGGTATACTCTATGCCTTGATCCAGGTCATTGATGAATACATTGAACAGGACTGGACCCAGCACTGACCCCTGAGGAACACCACTAGGTACAGGCTTCCAACTAGACTCTGCCCCACTGATCACAACCCTCTGAGCTCTACCTGCCAGCCAGTTTTCAATCCACCCCACTGTCCATTCATCTAACTCACATTTCCTAAGCTGGCCTACTAGGATGCTGTGGGAGACAGTGTCAAAAACCTTGCTAAAGTCAAGGTAGACAACATTCTAGTAAGACCCCAAATCTGTCTTTTGATCACTGACCAGATATCAGTTCCCTGAAGAGACCACTAGCCCTGACTGTCCCTGCTCAGTGGCCCCTAGGGCTCCCCATGCTGCCCATAGCACACGATCTCATTTCATCCCCTCACAAGGTCTCCCCTCAGCATTCACACAGGGACCAGCCATTTCTTTCTGCTGTGTGAGCGCTGATTCTTTTGGAGACTGTCTATGGTTACTCCAAGACCTCTTTCCTGGAGTGCTAGTACCCAACTTAGCCACCATGATTGGTCTATCTACTATATGTTATTATACATGGATATTCAATAATTTACGAGGTCTTAAATTGTTTTTCTCAAGTCTTTTTGGTCAAATCATAAGCATTTGACTATTTTAGCAACCCAAGTCATTCTCAGCTTCACCATTTCACTTGCAGTTCCGCAGTCAGTTATAAACATAGACTGAACAATTTTGTACACCCACCAGCTCCAACATCTCTGTGGTTTCTTCCTTTCCTGGTCACTGTCTTATTCTTTCCCAAGGGGACCCACTATTTTCTTCCCACAGCGGAAGAGAAGAGTGGAAACCCCAACCATTCACACCTTATTTCTTCTTCCCTCTGTGATCCAAGGAGAGTCATTGCTGGGAAGAATATCAGGTTGAAATCCCAGCAAAGGAAAAGGTAGCACTTTTGTGATCACGAGCAACCCAAGTCACTGGAGTATGTTGCTTTGCTTTTTGCAGTATCCTTACTCTCTTGCATAATTTGACTTAAGCAATACATTAGATAAAATATACAGTTGAACATTGCCCATAATCCTAGTTTAGATGTGCATTACACTATTTAAGTAGCTGACGGAATTTGACAATGTCTACAAAATTTCCTTGAAGAAATGAAATATGTTTCAGCACTTATGTAATCAGTAGTAATGTGAAAAACATTATTTGTGTCTGATATTTTTGTGAACATGTCTTTATTCAAGTTTCATTGCAGCTGTGTGAAGATTATAACAATTCACATTCCCTGGTCTTTGACATGTTTTTCAATACTTCTACAGCACTTTTAGCAAAATTTTGTTTCAGGTATTTCCTCTGCCGTATGTACACCTTTCTGAAAGAAAGGAACTAAAAAGGTATGTCAGCTGTCCTGTGGAACATAAAAAGATTGTTAATATTAAGAAAAAGTATTAAAATTACATGTGAGGTGCTCCATTTTGTGGCTGAGGAGTACTTAATAAAATCTCAACACCAGAGCTGCTCCATCTTAAACTTTGAAAACATTCCTCTCCCTCCAGTGTTTAAAGGCTATTACTTGAAGTTAATCCTGACCTTTCTGTGCACAGAACTTGTAGAAACTGAATCACAGTCACAATGACACCACATACAAAGTCCATTGGAAATGAAAGGCTTTGATAGCACCCAAGACAGGAAATTTGGTCTATACCTTCAAGAGGGAGAGAACATCTTTTGATTGCTTGTATAGAAGAGAAGTTATTCTAAATGATCCAGCATTTTCCATTTAAAAAAATGAAATTGTATGCAAGAGGAATTGTTACTCATTTTATATATATAAGCATATATATGTACACACGCATAGGTAAGTGGCCAAAACCAGCTTGAAAATGTTTTCCCAAAAGTCTTAGAATTCCGTTTGTATTTTTGCATCACCACTCAACCTCTGAAGCATAGCAAGGAACACAGAAACACTGAATGTAAGATTGATTCAGGAACCCAAACATACAAACTGTGGAAAAAAATAAATCTTTGTGTTATACAAACAATTACTCTTTAGAGCAGAAGATCTGGAAAAGCCTAAGATGAAAATAAAGTCTCTTCTCTTTGGTTTAGCTCCAGGAGGAACATTGCTCCAGGGCAACAAAGCTGGTGAGGGGTCTGGAGAACAAGTCTTATGAGGAGCAGCTGAGGGAGTTGGGATTGTTTAACCTGGAGAAGAGAAGGTTGAGGGGAGACCTTATCACTCTCTACAACTACCTGAAAGGAGGTTGTAGCAAGGTGGGGGTCAGTCTCTTCTCCCAAGTAACAAGCGATAGGACGAGAGGAAATGGCCTCAAGTTGTGCCAGGGGAGGTTTAGGTTGGATATTAGGAAAAACTTCTTTACTGAAAGGGTTATCAAGCATTGGAACAGGCTGCCCAGGGAGGTGGTGGAATCGCAGTCCCTGGAGGTATTTAGAAGACGGGTAGACGTGGTGCTGAGGGATGTGGTTTAGGGGTGGTTTTGGCATAGGTTTGTGGTTGGACTCGATGATCTTGAAGGTCTCTTCCAACCCAAGTGATTCTATGATTCTATGATTCTAAGAGATTAATGTAGATAAACAAAATAAGGATCTTGCTTAACAAGTACAGAACCAGCAACCTCATCGGACCATTTCTTGAAATATTATAAAGGTAAAAGGAAAGTCAAAGGTAACGACACTAGAACAAGGCCAAACTATGTTGAAAAGCAAACAAATAATGAAGCAGGTACAGAAGCTTGAGTGAAAGGAGTGTTAAAATGGAGAAGAAAGAGGGGAAAAGAACAGTTTTCAGGTAGAAATTTAGTTTATAGGTCTCTAGCAATAAAGCTAGGCTGGATCTTTGAGTGACCCATTTCCTTGTGTACAGACTGCCTTACAGTGCGGTGTAAAATTAAAGGGGAATGGGAGAGTAGGGGTCATTTTGTTACTGGCCCCTCCACTCTGGGATCTCTTGGAGAAATAGGAAAAGAGTTAGCTGGGTCCACATGGTGACTGTCTTCAAACGCTGTCAATGGGCTAAAGAGAGCATATGGCTCAAACTGAAAATCCATGTTGGGATGGGTTAAATTAAAGTGGCTGAAGTAGGCATGAAGGATGTTTTCACCCATCTTGTCCTTCACTGCTTGCAGTTTTCCAGTATTGACTCTGCTGATTCATCTCCTAATACAATGTAATATCAGTTCTAACCTAGAAAAGATGCAGAAGCTATGCAAGATGATAAAGGAATGAGAGGTTAACAGACATAAATATCATACCTTTTGGTTAGACTTTTGGTAACCAAAGTTACATCAGCGTAAAGTCACATCAATGCTTTAAACGTGACTTTTACTATTAAAAAAATACATGAAAACACGCCACAAAGCAATATAGCCTACAAGATTTTCTAGGATCAACAGATATTCATGTGTTTGTGGACCCCTCTACGTACCCAGCTGCCCTGCACTCCTTGTTGGGCTGGCTGCCCCACAGAGCGAGGCAGAGCTGGCTGCTGGCTGCTGTCACTTCAGGGGGACCACAACTTCAGGACTGTGTCCTCTGCTTGGCTGGGGTTGCAACATCTTTCTCTTAATTCAGTTAAAATTGGCAGTGGTTTAATGTCACTGGATAGAAGAGGCAGACTGGCAGGCAGCTCAAATGACTAGAAAATGGGTTCTTTGGGCCATCCAGCTTTGCAAGCTCTTTAGCCCTGGAGTAACTGGGTGCAGGTGAGTTAGTGTTATAGTTCAAACCAGTCACAGTGAAACCCCTGTTTGTCTCCCGGTCCTGAGTGCTAATTTGCACAGTACCATCATCTTGGAGCGTGCAGAGTAGTGGTTTCATTTTTGAACGAAATGAAACGTGAAGATGCACTCAAGAGGGTATCCGTTGCGTTACCTGCTACAGAGAGATGCAGCGGATCACAGGGGAGGCTGGATCTCACCCAGAGTAAAAGTCCCCCGAACCTGTACAGTGTCCACTTCAGATCCTCAGCACCAAAGCACCGTCTGGCTTTCCTAATAGGTTTCTGCTGGGCCACACTACTTACTAGCAAAAAACCAGCTACTGCAGTTCAGCCCACCCAGGGACTAAGATTTGCTCAGCTGCCTGTCCAGTTATCCTAGAATATAGAAAAAAATAAGGCTAAAATGCAACACTTTTCATCTTAGTTGGGCCTTCAGGCAACAGAGAAAAATTAGGATAGGAAAGCTTGAAAGCAGCTGTTTTCCACCCCCTCATTCATACCATTTATTGAGTCCTGTTTACTTGTAATAGCCCTGCTCATACACGTCAACTCACTGTAAGCAATTAAATCATAATATGTATTTTAAATTAAATGGAGCCATGACAATCATCCTTTTTGCTATCCAGTGCTAATCACCTCGTAGAGAGTTTACACTGCCAATGGATGGAAAATATGTGTGTAATTTTGATAACACTTTTGCTGACAAAGTCATTTAACTGATGGCAGTGAAATCTAAGATTGGAAGCAAACCATGCCAGAGAAAATAATTATTGCATGCTATATTTCCCCCAAAGGCCACCTGCATTATTTATATGATCTATTAAACTGTGCATATTTTTAAAGAGCTTAGTTACATTTTCACAGTGACCTATTCAAATCAAACCAGCTTTTTTCTAACTCTGGATTAGAAATGTCATATAAAATGTATTTTTGTAATTTAAAATAAAAACTATGAATGGCAGTCACCTAAGTAGAAAGAAGAGAAACAGAGACATGCCGGGACTTAAAGGGCTCTGTTCTGACTTGTCGTGATTACTCCTGTGTTTGACTTGGATGGTCTGCCTGGTTTAAGGGGGTGTCCTTGAACAGATTTTTTAGCTTAACTTTCCCTGATGGCCTTTTAGGCAGTACAGTTTTGCCACACAATTTTATAGACTCTCATGTGAGAAGTGCTGCTTTGCATCAATATACAGTCCTGCTCACTTAACCCAGGTTTAATTTTTAAAGGATGTGGAGTTATTCAACATAGGGCACTCTGCAGGGGCCTTCTCTGCTGGTACAATTACTAAGTGGACAGTAATAAAAAGTGAAAGTGAGTATTCAAATCCTGCCATGAGCTTTCACTGGCATTCCTTACAATATTTAGAATGTCTGTCTTCTATTCTCCTTAGAGCATATTCCTAGAGTTTCTTCAAATTGAACTTCTGTTTTTGATCTAAGACAGATTGCTCTTGCCATTTCTTTGTACTGATGATGTCTCAGATGTTATTCCCATAGAAACTTCAGCAATAAAATTTCTTCTTTATGCAACAGGAGTAATACTAAATTTTAGCTGCAAGAGATACAATAACTGCATATTAAAGAGACCTTTTTTGGTGATGGTACATATATGGCTGCTGTATAGAACTGTTAAAATTTGTGGTTGTCGTTTTCAAATGTGCTTCTCAAAACTAATGTGTCTAAATCTCACTGATACTTTTCTTAGTCTGATTATTTTGTGTTACAGCAGCTTTAATGCAACCTGAAAGTGCTCAGCACTTTTGGAAGATAAGTCCATAGCTAAAGGTGTATTTAAGAATCTGCTGTAAGCATCAGGGACGTCCTGTTCCCTCATAGTTTATTTTATAAATTATATAGTTGAATAAAAGGAGGGCCTGGAGGTACAAGTACCATTCAGTGAATATTGCAGCCAAGCCCATTCTGTCAATACATAGAAGAGAATATTTCCATTTTCGTGGTTTAGATTGTAAGTTATTTGACACTGGAAAGTTGATATGAGAAAGCAAGCAGAACATTGCCTGATTAAAAGTGTATGGATCAGGAAAAAAAAAGAAAAACAATTGTTTTTCTTAATTTCTTTGATTAAATAGATTTTTTTTCTAGTGATGTATGACTCTCTGAGGTACAGTATGAATTTTAAAGGGTTAAATCCAAATGAATTTATTTCAAAATTGAAATCAGCCCATTTGGTGCATGCTTTGTCTACCACTGAAAACCTTGGAAAGGCTAACAGGTATTTGTGAATTGAACATGTGGAGGGTAATGATCTCTATGTAGCTGCGGAAACTCAGCCCAGCAGTGGTGAACAATGAAGCAGAACCACAGTACTCATGAGTCACTACTGTAAAACTGAGAGATAAACTTTTTGCTTTTTTTCTATCCAGAGACTTTTGTCCTCTATCTCTGAAATTCAAGGGGTTTTTGTAATCTTACACCTTGTCCACATCCAGGCTCATGCCCAGTGGAGAGCTGTAAATCTTTCTGTATGGGTTATGATGCCTCTTTGTGAATAAGAAAGTAACTAAAATCCAAATAATTTGTTGGCTTTGGACTTCTGCTTCATGGTAAAATCAAAACATACAACAGAGCTGTCCAGGGATATTTTATATTTTATTTTTCTTATTCAGTCAATTTTATGGATCATTCAGGTATTTATCCTGCAGCTTAGCCATACAGTACACTACCTCATCATCTTTCTAATGAGAATTAGCTGTTAATGTCTTCTAATTTCTTTACTCTCGAGCTAGCTTTTGATTCATAATAGAAATTATTATCTCTGACCTGACGCTTATCAACATTACTTAATAATTTTTTGAGGAACTGTGAAAAAAAGCCCAACAGCTTCAAAAGGTTATGTTTGGTTATACTCTGTTTGGTTAGCTTTAAAAAGAATTTTAGGGGAAGCTGGAGAACAGCATTCAGTTTTTCGTAATTCATGCAGCACAATGGCATGAATTCAGGGTGGAAGTCTTTCTCTTAACTCTCGTCTTCTGGAATTTAGGCCTTTAACATGACTTTTTTGTTGGGTTTTTTTGTTGTTTATTTTTTTTTCTGTGCAGAAAACCAAGGCAAAAAGCAACTTATTGTATTATGGCAATTTATATAATTGAAAAAAACAGGCTTGTCCTTGACCCAAAGGAAGCTAAACATATTGTAAAAGTGGACTTTTGTCGTCTTTTCCAATCTTCCCTTAGCACTACACAAGTATTTTTAGACACTCAGATTCATTCATAGTATGAATGAATTTGGAACACTGAGGCTGTGTCTGAAGACTTGAAAAATAATGTTACTGTAATCTTAATTTTCAATAAAACCAGTCAGACAAGAGGATGATTACCATTTGCAAACAGTAATGAGGTGATGAATTAATTTCATGAAGGTACGATGGACTAGACTGTTTGAAAATTATAATTATCAGTACTATATATGGCTGTTCTTAATCTGTATTTAGACTATATGTTTATTTTACTAGGATAAAAAAGCTGCCTAAAATTCCTTTTGACATAGAACATAATCTCTGCAAAACTCATAATTCTCAGGGAAATTGTTAACCAATTATAAACATAACACAAAGTATCAATGGCTATGATGTCTTTTAAACACAATTATGATAATAAAGTATAATCAAATATGTGCAAGCAGTAGCAATTACTAGTGCATATCATTAAGCCATCTGCTAATTAATCCAAAGCAATAATATGGTTTATTTAATAAGTTCCAGCATTTCTCTTTGAAGATGTGTACAGAAAAATAAGTGCTTTATGTCTGATGAAGCAGGAAATGATTCTATGAGACTAGAGGTTTGCTGTAATAACTTGGAACATCTCAGATATTTTTATTTAATTGTTGTCACTACTGCAATAATTTTAAATATCACTAGGCTACTGGGAGCAAAACCTGCAAAGGGAGAACAAGAATGCAGGAGCTGCCTTTGAGTAGAAAATGGTTCATAACAGCCAACAAATTGATCACAGAAGAGAAGAGGTCATCTCCACAGCCTGAAACGACATAAAAAACTACTATTGATTTCAGGGGACTGCATATGGGATGAGAACACTCAGTACCAACAGATCTAAACTTGTTTAGTTTTACTACAGAATTCAGTAGATTTATGTAATCGCTCCATCTGGCTAAATACCTTGTAGATAGTGTCTGGTATTTTAAGTATCTATCAAACATTTTTCCCTGTCATCCTAAAGCTTGCTGCTGCACATACAGAATGTGTTTTGCTCTTGTCCTTTCATGTGAATATCTCCTATGCGTTTCCTTGTTTCTTCTGTGATAAAGTCCATTCTGCCAAGTGCAAAGGCTTATACTGCTGTAATGAAATAAAATATTTAAAGTATATTAAACTGTAAGTGTAGCATTCCCTAAAGATTTAGAAAACATCCTTCAAACTGCACATTAATACACTCTGTGCCAAGTCTTTTGACACAGCTTCATTTTCCCCTTAAAGAAGGAAAGATGTTACAATTTAATAATGCTTTATGAATTTTGTAGTGTTTGAACTGCTACTTCTATAAATGCTAAATTAGCAATATTTGTTTCAAAAGGGACAGCTTGTGCAAGCCTTAGAAAGAAGGAGGATTAAGTGATATTTCCACCAACCAAGATGACAGTGCTTTTCCAGAGAAGGAAAGGGAGGCTGTGGGGGTGTGAGGGGGGAGAAACAGTCAACCTCCATTTCTCTTGAAGGAAATACTTGAGAGATTTATCAGTTGGCAAGCCAAATGCAGAAAATACCGGATAAAAGGTTGTGGTCTGATCCGCCAAATCCTCTGAAACTGTGCAGAAGAAAGGATGCTGCAAAGAGAATAATTTCAGATTTAAACTGCTGTAAGGGTGGGAGCATTTCATATGGATTTTATCTGACATTAAGATTAAACCAGCTAAGTTAAAAAAAGAAAAGGAGGGCTTGAGGTTTTATGGTCCTTAATTTTTCCAATAAAGGAAAAACATGAACATATCCTCTTCATTTGGACAAGAAAGCGAGAACAGCCAGGGTTACAGGCTAAATTTAAAGGAAAGAGAACATTTTACAGTAGAAAGGGACCTGATTTTGCATCAGTGATGCACACTTCTGCTGCCTGAATGGGCAGGTTGTACAGTGCCCAGCTTGTTACTTGCCACTGACAGCTTCTGTGAAGTGCATCACTCCTACTCACTACATGAGTCGAGTTGTTTTTAAACTCACTTGGTCTGATCACAGGCATAAGGCAACCCTGACAGTGGCAGGGCTGCTGTGGTCCCACCATGGTAGCCTGGTCTGTAGTCTGTGGTCTGTGGCTGAGCCAAGCCACCAGCTCACGGACCTTGCACGAACAGATAGGACTCTTGGATTCATCTTCTCATCTTTCTCAGCGGCCCGGCTGCCACATGAAGCTCTTTCCAGCAGTTAGTCCGGCACTGAGACAAACACGCAGTTCTCCTCTGGGTGCACAAGCCAACAACCAGGATACAGGAGTCATTGGCCGAGCCAGGTCCTTGGTATGTGGCAATCCGGAAACAAAACCTAGCTGGGTTTGCAGGAGTAGCGTCTCTGACCTTCCACTCAGCTCCCTGCTCGCCCACTCTTTCCTCCCCAGGCAATGACTCACCTCCTGTAGCAGGCAGAATAACTGCACAGCAGTGTGCTCAGGGTAGGACAACAATTCCTTGCTAAATTTCCCCTTTTTTTTCCTCTTTGTGAGTGAATAGTGTTAATCCACTTTATTTCTCTTATGTCTCACATGAGATGGTGAAGTGCAATCACAGGCAGAACGTGTTCTGTTCATGCATGCGACTTACTCTTAAACATCATTATGTATGTTTATTCTTATTACTCAAACAAAATTTTCCATCTGATCTTGAATTCTTCATAAGCACATGAAGCCGTTTGATAAAAAGAGGTAACACAAATAGCTTAGAGATGTCAAATGAGCTCACCACAGAAGAGTCAATGCAAGCTAGCAATTAAAGCAAGAAAAAAGGATGCTTTATACAAATATAAGAAAAAAATGTTTGTCTTTGTGAGTAATAAAGGTCTAGGAATAATAATAACAAAAAAAATCTCAATCATTTGATGTCTCAGTCAACATAAATAATACCACTAATAACATGATTTTACTGCTCTCAGGGACTTAAAAATACCTCAGCTTCCACAGTTCCTAGGGAAATCAAACAGGACATTTTTAAATTGCAGGTTACTAGATTGAAACAAAATATTGCCATTGGCACTTTATGCAAATAAATAAAAAAAAGAGACAGTTTTTCAGTAAATAAATCTAAAATAGAAAAATTAGTAAGTGCAGCTACAGTATGTTCATAGTTCTTCATTGCAAAAATCTACAGACTCATATAATTAATCTGTGCATAGTAACTGACAAGAATTTCATGCAACAGAAAGAATTTTTGAAGGGGGTGAGGTGGAGGAAAATCTTTTGTGTCATGAGCTGTTATTCAGAATTGAAAGCATATAAACTTGGCAATTTTTAAAGCCCAGGATATTATGTCTACCCAATGATTCCACTTATCTCCTAGATCTCTCGCTCTTTTCTGGACCTGTGTCTGTAATAACTAGCTCAGGAAAGTCAGACACAATATGCTGATAAATAAGTGTTTGGATTTCTTGGTTCCTTAATGGATGTAGGCACGTGTAGAACTCTAACAGTTTGTCTTTGTTTCCCACAGTAGTTCAAAAGAAATCTTGCGAACATGAAGACATTTTTTGGGAGCTGTTACTCTGCTGTAGAGACAAGCCAATGTTCAAATCTGGATTTAGAGGCTCAGACACATGGGGCACATTTGGGGCTTGTGAGCAGACTTTGCACATTACAAAGCAAACTGGAGAATTTGGGTTTAAGTTTGGGCTTTGGTGCCAGGCCCTGCTCAGAGGGGGAAGGGATCGGGCTCTCTGTGTAGATGATTACACCGATTACTGCGATAGTATAGTTACGAAAGGTTTCATGCCCCCCTTCAGCTTTCCTTTGCCCTCCTCCTTCCCCCATTTCTCTTGCACTTTTAAAGCATAATATTGGACAAATACTTTTTCTTTTTTTTTTTTCAAATTCGCCATAGACCCCAATATGCAAGCAAATACATTTATATGCAAATCAGTTATGTTAAAAATGCTGTGCACTGTCTCCAAGACCCTATCAGAAATGAAGCATTTATGCCTCAGCAGGTAATACTCAGTTAAATATTCCAGTGATTTTTGTATTGTGACTGAAGTGAATTATGGAGAATTGTTGAGGGTGAGAAATGACCTTTAAGCCCATTAAGTACATTAGAGAATGATTGTTGCACAGCCTTCCAGGATAGTAACTAATTGCTTCCAAAGCAACCCTAGCGCTTCTGCATTTTTTTTATTAATCTTTTCATTTTATGAGTTCCTTATTCTTTGATTAAAACTTTTGTTCTCTTTTTCAATTAACATTCTTTTTTCATGTTCCATGTTTCTGCTTTAGTCTCATCATCCATGCTATGATGAAAGATGATGCATTATCAACATTAACTCATCATATATCATTTAACACTCAAGACAGTTTTCTTCCCTTTTTTGTCTGTCTTTTCCCCCCCTCATTTTCCTTTTTGCTAAATGCTATGAATATATGAATTTTCAATTTGGCCTTATTTCTCTCTAAAAAACAAACAAACAAAAAATTTTAGACTATCAACTTTTTCCTTTGAATGATGCATTATCACCACTAGAAATGAAAAGACAGGAACAGAAATCAGCTTTAAAAAGATTTTATGCATGGTTGGAAAAAAATCAGTGCGCATTATATGACTGGCATTTTACTTCATTTTGAAAGTAATGGTTTATTTCCTCATTTTTCCATGAATTTTTAACTCTCTCAAAAAAAAAAGTAGAAATTCAGGTGTCTCAAACTCAGTCAGATCTATCTGTTTAGAGATATTTTGTAGACCTGTGGTGTAACCCCGGGTGGGGCAGGCACTCTGGATTTTGGGAGCTGGAGGAGGAAGGCAAAGCATAAACTGTGAGTAATAGGTAAGCTGTGATGGTGCCATAAAGTGCCTCTCCGGATCCACTAGAGGAAGGGCAAGTCCAAGTTCATTTATCAGGGCTAACGAAAAAAATTGTCCTGGCACCAGCCTGATCCACCAACATTCACGTGGAAGGAAGGAAAAAGCTTTTTCTCCTTTCTCACATGCTAGGACGTGACTGGCACGAGAATCCTTCTCCTGTGTTGAGTATTAGCATATTCTGCCTGTATCCACAAAAAAACCCCCAACACCTGTGGGTGCTATTTGAGCAGGAAAGCATTGCTTAGCATAAATGAATTTATAATTCCTCTTTGCCTGTGCTTGGTGAAACATGACAGGAGACAGCTCTGAAACAGCTTATAAAAGATAATTCAGAAAGTCACCAGTATAGCACACTATTAACCGAATTTCAGATATGAAAATAATGGAAAAACAAAGGAATAAATATTTAAAGATGTCTAAATGAAGAGGAAGAAGAATAGTCTGTGGGCCTTTGAAAAGCCTAAATGCCTACAATCTGCCCTGCAGAGAAAAAAAGATTTCCAAAAACACTTATCATTAGAGCTGCAGGTTCTGCAAGCCTCTGGAAATGCTGCAAATTTTATCTGGACTTGTAAATACCAATTTTGATGTTATTTCACTGGGAAATACTTAATCTGATTTTGAATCTCTAGGTCAGATCCTTGATTTAGGAATACTAATAATATGGAAAAGAGGACTTCTAGATGTGATTACCAGCCACTGTGGTTGTACCCTTTGCAATTGGGAATACTATACTGCTGTGATGAGCAGGTCTTGGAAATTCTGGAAGTTTGTAGGAGATGATAACTTCTTGTCGCAGGTACTCAGTGACCCAACTAGGAAAGATGCCCTTGCTGTATGTGAATAGAGAAGGACTCAGGGGGGATGCGATAGTAGGTGGCTGTCTTGGCTACAGGGGTCACAGAGTGGTTGAGTTTAAAATTTCAAGTGTAATAAGAAAAAAAGAACATCAGAGTTCAGGAGACATCCTGGAGTTCAGGAGACCGAACTTTAAGCTGTTCAGGGATCTGTTCAGCAGGGCACCATGGGAATCTGCTTGTGATGGCTTATGCTCCACAAGTGCTAGTTAGTCTTTAAGAACCACCTTTACAGAAACACAGGAGCAGGTAATTCCAGTGTGTTGAAAGTCCAGCAAGTGGTGCAGAAGACCAGCTTGGCTGAACAGGGAACGACTAGGGGAGCTCAACAGGAAAAAGAAATTGTATGATCTCTGGAAGCAAGATCAGGCTTTGCAGGAATATGACAAAACTGTGGTTCATATATGCAGGAAGAAGACACAAAGGACCAAAGCTCAGTTGGAGTTGAAACTGGCCACTGTTATGTCAGGTAACAAGAAGGGTTTTTTAAAGTATGCTAATAGCAAGAGGAGGTTTAAAGAAAACATTGGACAGATACTTGCTGAAGACGGTCATCTGACTAATAGGGATGATGAAAAAGCAGAGGCATTCAATGCTCTTTTTGCCTCAGTCTTTATAATACTAATAGACCTTGGGCTGCCTGGTCTGCTGAGTCAGAGGACCATGAAGGTGGGAACAATGACTTTCCATTTGTGGAGGCTGAAATTGTAAGGGACCAACTGTATCAGCTGAATGTTCACAAGTCCATGGGGCCTGATGGGATTCATCCCAGAGTACTGAAGGAGCCAGTGGAGGTTATGGCAGGACCCCTCTCAATCATCTACCAAAGGTCTTGGGTGTCTGAGGAGGTACCTGCTGACTGGAAGCTAACCAATGTTATTTAAATCTACTAAAAGGATGTGAGAGAAGACCCAGGGGACTACAGACCTGTAAATCTAACCTCAGTTCCTAGAAAAATTATGGAGAAGATTATACTGAGTACTATTGACAGGCATTGAAAGAATAATGCATTTATCAGGCACAGTCAACATGGGTTCACAAAGGAAAAGTCCTGTTTAACTAATTTGATATCCTTCTATAAGGTGACCCTCCTAGTGGATGAAGGGAGCGTGGTGGATGCAGCTTTTGTAGTCAAGTGTCTAGCTGCTATGCCTAGCTTCCCCCTAAACCAGCACTTCATTGTAAAAATAGAGTTAATATATATCCTTTATATATATATATATACAATCAACTTTCAAATAGCCATCTCATGTCCTCATTGGTGTGAGAGTAGTCAACTATTTTCTTCTACAGCATATGCCATTATCCCTCTCTATGTCCTCATCCCCTAAAAAGAAAGCATTTAAAATAGATGGTCTTCTACAATATTTTCGAGGTATATGTTTGGGCATAGTAGGTGTGAGTCCTTAAAAAGCATGATTCATATTAAAATTATATTCCTTGTATGACATCCAGCAATAACATAAGACTGAGATGAGAAGGAAAATAATCACCAGAAGAAATGTTGCAGAGGGGTGTTGAACGGAATATTTACCACTATGCAGGGAACTTCAGCAAGACTAAAATAAGGTACAAATGGCTCAGGAACCCTCCTGTGAATTCTGTTTTTCTCAAATGCCACTTCTCAAGGTACTACACTGAAAGCTTATTTCAGTCTCTCTGAGCACACATTTTCTATTTGCCAATATTAAATTCCACATGCCGGCCTTGTTTTTGCATCCTCATTAAATTCTTTTGTAATCCATCCATGCCCTCCAAGTATTGACTTTAAAAATCCTCACGCTTTTGTCATCTGTAAATTGTGATGCACTCTGTATCAAATCAATTTCTAAGTCACTAATATAAATGTTAAATAGAAAATAGCTCCAGGCAACCTTGTCTGTCATATTCTGCCAGGAGGATCCTTTATCATTTATTATGATCCTTCAGGGGCCCGCTTACTACCCATTATTAATCTATTTTCCCTGACCAGTCTTCATATCTGCCTCATGACTTTCCTTACTACTTTCTTATGATCTATGTTTGCAAAAAATGCTGCTAATATATATGCAAATCCACTTCACACTGTTAACCTGTTAACCATATCAGATAAAGATCACATTAGTCTCTATGATATGTTTCCAGTTTCATGCTGACACCAGCTAACAACTCTTTGCCTTCAAATACCTAACTATATTCTTTAAGTCTGAAAACACAATCCCAACTCAGGCAATATTAAAGGTTGGCAACATTTGCTTTCTTAGCCTTTGCCAAAACGACAAGGTTGGTCCTCTAGTTTTCGGTAACAGGATAGTTTGTTGTTATTCAAAATGGAATACTAGAGATTTGTCTCAGAGAGCTCAAGTAGTTCCTTCTCTAAACCAAAGTGATTTCATCTACCATGTTTCTCAGCTGCATCATACTTTCTAACCTGCTACGAGTGCTGCTTATACCATCATGTTCCACGAAACAATAAGGATCAGCTAACTGTTCTCTCTCTCTCAACAACTGCAGAAATCAGGCATGTGAAGTAGGTGTTTAATTATCCTGTCATTATCTCATCACCACAAAATGACTGCTTTATCATTTTAGCGGGGAATTGGAGTCCTCACCTCTTACAAATACTCGTTACTCTTACATCTCCTGCTAGTTGTGTTGGCTTTCAACATCTTCAAAGCACTGTATAGAGAGTAAAGAGAATGGCCATATCAACGGCTTTGGGATGTTCAGGAATTCAAATTCCAGTTTTAAATTAATGCAGAATAAAGATTTTGCTCTTACTATTGAAGCAACACTCCTTAGCTAAGGTTAAGGTTCACTTGCAGAGCTATGGAGGTGTTGGGTGGATCTGGGATTTTGCAGTGAGGAAAGGGAAGCAGGCAGCAGCTGGAAGAGGTCAGCCCTACAGGATGTACTAAGGTGGGTTTCCCTCTGGGACAGATAAGCAACAGTCAGCTGCGCTGTCACAAGTGTTACACAGCCAGAAAGCCCAGGGGACAATGCTGCACTAGCTCAAGGGAGGAGGAGGAGGAAGAGGCTATGTGCAGGTGCAAGAATGGGAGGTCTTTTCATANGGCTGAAATTGTAAGGGACCAACTGTATCAGCTGAATGTTCACAAGTCCATGGGGCCTGATGGGATTCATCCCAGAGTACTGAAGGAGCCAGTGGAGGTTATGGCAGGACCCCTCTCAATCATCTACCAAAGGTCTTGGGTGTCTGAGGAGGTACCTGCTGACTGGAAGCTAACCAATGTTATTTAAATCTACTAAAAGGATGTGAGAGAAGACCCAGGGGACTACAGACCTGTAAATCTAACCTCAGTTCCTAGAAAAATTATGGAGAAGATTATACTGAGTACTATTGACAGGCATTGAAAGAATAATGCATTTATCAGGCACAGTCAACATGGGTTCACAAAGGAAAAGTCCTGTTTAACTAATTTGATATCCTTCTATAAGGTGACCCTCCTAGTGGATGAAGGGAGCGTGGTGGATGCAGCTTTTGTAGTCAAGTGTCTAGCTGCTATGCCTAGCTTCCCCCTAAACCAGCACTTCATTGTAAAAATAGAGTTAATATATATCCTTTATATATATATATATACAATCAACTTTCAAATAGCCATCTCATGTCCTCATTGGTGTGAGAGTAGTCAACTATTTTCTTCTACAGCATATGCCATTATCCCTCTCTATGTCCTCATCCCCTAAAAAGAAAGCATTTAAAATAGATGGTCTTCTACAATATTTTCGAGGTATATGTTTGGGCATAGTAGGTGTGAGTCCTTAAAAAGCATGATTCATATTAAAATTATATTCCTTGTATGACATCCAGCAATAACATAAGACTGAGATGAGAAGGAAAATAATCACCAGAAGAAATGTTGCAGAGGGGTGTTGAACGGAATATTTACCACTATGCAGGGAACTTCAGCAAGACTAAAATAAGGTACAAATGGCTCAGGAACCCTCCTGTGAATTCTGTTTTTCTCAAATGCCACTTCTCAAGGTACTACACTGAAAGCTTATTTCAGTCTCTCTGAGCACACATTTTCTATTTGCCAATATTAAATTCCACATGCCGGCCTTGTTTTTGCATCCTCATTAAATTCTTTTGTAATCCATCCATGCCCTCCAAGTATTGACTTTAAAAATCCTCACGCTTTTGTCATCTGTAAATTGTGATGCACTCTGTATCAAATCAATTTCTAAGTCACTAATATAAATGTTAAATAGAAAATAGCTCCAGGCAACCTTGTCTGTCATATTCTGCCAGGAGGATCCTTTATCATTTATTATGATCCTTCAGGGGCCCGCTTACTACCCATTATTAATCTATTTTCCCTGACCAGTCTTCATATCTGCCTCATGACTTTCCTTACTACTTTCTTATGATCTATGTTTGCAAAAAATGCTGCTAATATATATGCAAATCCACTTCACACTGTTAACCTGTTAACCATATCAGATAAAGATCACATTAGTCTCTATGATATGTTTCCAGTTTCATGCTGACACCAGCTAACAACTCTTTGCCTTCAAATACCTAACTATATTCTTTAAGTCTGAAAACACAATCCCAACTCAGGCAATATTAAAGGTTGGCAACATTTGCTTTCTTAGCCTTTGCCAAAACGACAAGGTTGGTCCTCTAGTTTTCGGTAACAGGATAGTTTGTTGTTATTCAAAATGGAATACTAGAGATTTGTCTCAGAGAGCTCAAGTAGTTCCTTCTCTAAACCAAAGTGATTTCATCTACCATGTTTCTCAGCTGCATCATACTTTCTAACCTGCTACGAGTGCTGCTTATACCATCATGTTCCACGAAACAATAAGGATCAGCTAACTGTTCTCTCTCTCTCAACAACTGCAGAAATCAGGCATGTGAAGTAGGTGTTTAATTATCCTGTCATTATCTCATCACCACAAAATGACTGCTTTATCATTTTAGCGGGGAATTGGAGTCCTCACCTCTTACAAATACTCGTTACTCTTACATCTCCTGCTAGTTGTGTTGGCTTTCAACATCTTCAAAGCACTGTATAGAGAGTAAAGAGAATGGCCATATCAACGGCTTTGGGATGTTCAGGAATTCAAATTCCAGTTTTAAATTAATGCAGAATAAAGATTTTGCTCTTACTATTGAAGCAACACTCCTTAGCTAAGGTTAAGGTTCACTTGCAGAGCTATGGAGGTGTTGGGTGGATCTGGGATTTTGCAGTGAGGAAAGGGAAGCAGGCAGCAGCTGGAAGAGGTCAGCCCTACAGGATGTACTAAGGTGGGTTTCCCTCTGGGACAGATAAGCAACAGTCAGCTGCGCTGTCACAAGTGTTACACAGCCAGAAAGCCCAGGGGACAATGCTGCACTAGCTCAAGGGAGGAGGAGGAGGAAGAGGCTATGTGCAGGTGCAAGAATGGGAGGTCTTTTCATAGAATTAAGATGTATTTCTTCCTGCAAGCCCATGGGAGATTTTCTTCAGATTAAGATAGCTCAAGATTCAAGGGGCGGCAAAGCAGCAGACTGACTCTCGGGGTGACGTGGCCCCTGGAAGAGGGAAGGGAATGGCTAAATGCACAACCCCTCTCTGTCCAAAGCCGATAAGGATGTGAAGAATTTTCTACAGGGAATGAATGTGCATATGATCTTCCCCCACTCCTTCTTCCTGTATATAATTATAGTACCTCTTTCTGGTACTATAACATATGCCTATTTGATGTATAGTACAGCTGTTATTTTAAGAAGAAAAGCTGTTTAACTGGGTAATTAAACAATATCGTTACTACCACTTTTTTAATATTTGAGGGAAATGAAGGCAAGTCACAATACGTGTAATCTCCAGCCAAAGTGGTGCATACTTATTCTCTAGCAAGAAATACTGGCTATTTTTTCAAGAACACTGAAATCTCAGAAGTTAACCATCTTGTTGTGCGGGGAGGCTGGGAATTTTGCTCTGCTTGGCTAAGCAGACAGCATCTTATTGAACTAAAACGCAAAAAAGAAACATACAAGAAGTAGAAAAAGGTACAGGCAACAACAAAGAAAGACTAAAAAAGCATTGCCTGGGTACTTAGGGATGAAACCAGGAAGACCAGAGCCTGTCTGGAGCTCAGATGGGTGAGGGATATTTAGCACAGCAATAAGGGGCTTTATAGTCATACTGTTTGCAAAAGGAAGCTCAGGAAAAAATACAGATTCACTGATGGCTAGAGGGGACAACCATGAACAATGTGGAAAACATTGAAGCACTGAATTCCTACTTATATTGGTAAGCAAAGCCTCCTCCCAGACCTCTGTGTTTACCAGGACAGTTTGAAAAGGAGGAGTGCAGAAAGCAGTGAGGGAACAACAGGCTGGGGACTCCTTGGAGAAGCTGAACGTACTGCAATCAATGGAGATAAGATTCAGATAAGGATGCTGGCAGAGCTTGTGGATGTGATGGTGACATCATCATTATTATTATTATTATTACTATTATGTGAAAAACAGTGGCAAAAAGTATAGGTCTCTTTTAAGCGGAAAAAAGCTAACACTAAGCTTGTTTCCAAAACAGGCAGGATGGAGGACCCAAGGAGTTATAGGCCAGGCAGCCTCATTCAGTCCTTGGAAAAACCTCTTGAAATCCATTTCCAAGTATGTGAAGGACAAGAAAGTAATTTGGAGCAGTCAACACATATTTACAAGGGCAAGTCTTGTTTAACCAACTTGATGGCCTTCTGTAGAAAAATAATTGGCAATGTGGATAAGGATAGAGTGAGGATTTTAACGAACATTGATTTAAATGAGGATTTTGATGCTGTGTCTCACAGTATTCTTGTTTGTAAGCACAGGAAACGTGACCAGGCCAAGTGGACTGCTAGAAACCTGGCTGAACCGGCAGGTGCAGAGGATAGCGATCAGTGATTTGATGCCTGGCTGGCAGAGGGTAATGAGCAGAGTAGTCTTGTAGTCTGTACATCAGCCCTGGGCTCCATGTTGTTCGCTGTCCTCATCAGTGACTTGGATAGTGACACGCAAAGTGTTCTCAGCAAATCCACAGATTAGGGACAGTGACTGACACAATAAATGCCTGAGGTTTCAACCTAGAGAGACCTTGGGAAATTTGAGATCTGGGCCAACAGACTTCGCATGAAGTTCACCAAGAAGTACAAAGGTGAGCACCCAGGATGGCAATTCCTATGCATCAGTATCAACTGAGACATGGTGGTCTGGCCAGCAGCCCTGATGAAAAGGAGCTGAAATACCCTGCTGAAAAGGTCATTACAGTGGACACCTGGGTGAATATAAGCTAACAACACGCTCTCTTACAAATAAAGCAAACTGTGTAATGAATTTCATTAAGGGGATTGTGGCCAGCAGACTGAAGAAAGTTACTTTCCTCTCTAACTGGTCCTGGTGAAGTCATCTCTGCAATGCTGGGTTCAGTTTTGGTTGTCCCTTTTCAAAAAACATGGTGGGAAAACTGAACACTGTTCAGCAGTGGATTGCCCAGATAATCTGGGATATAAGACGTGACCTACAGAGGCAGTTTGAAGGAATTGGGCTGTTTTAGTCTACTGAACTAGAGGCTAAGGGGAAATCTAATTGCAGCCTACAAAACTTGAAGGCTAATTACAAAGATAGTGGAGCCAATTCATTCTTGGTAGAGCAAGATGGCACAGCAAGGTTCTGTGGTCACGAATTGTGGCTTGATAGGTTCAACCTGAACATTAGGAAAACCTGCTTGCCCACGAAGGTGGTGCAACACTGAAATGGGGGGCCAGAGAGATTGTGGTATCTTCCTTGCAGGTTTTTAAGGTTAAGTGATGTTAGGAATAGCCACTAGTTTGAGTGGGAGGTTGGACTAGGAGACCTCTAGAGATTCCTTTCAGCCAACATTTCCATGATTAAAATTGCTTATGGCTATGACTTTTATGTAAGTATATTACTGGAAACTGAAATACAATGACTATAGGGATCTCCAGATTAGGCAGATATCCAACTTCTGCTCTCTCTCCTCATGTTACCCTTGTCTTGTCATATCTTGGGGGCCTGAAAATCTGAAGACGTTATGGCAGATGGGTCCTGGCTCTAGTACGGCCCTATCTTAGAAGAAGCAGGTTGGAAGTCTTGACCTCATTCAAGCAAATGACAAAACTCCCTTTTAAAAATATGTTTATACAAACGTATAAAAATAAATCTAACAAAAAAGGAGGAACTAAAAGGTAACTATATGGTAAGACAGACTGCCTATTAGTACACAGAAAAAGGTAGCTTTAAATACTGTCTGCATTTTTCAGAATATGAAAGAAAGATACAGAATATATACCCCATGTAACAATCCTTGGAAGGTCTTGGCCATCTGTATAGTATGTGAGTGTAAAATGACAGGCAGTAGACAGAAATTCTTTCCTGGCAGTTGTTGATTTAGCTTGAGTTGTTCACTTTTACGTCAATACTGCTGCTGATGAAAATGACTCTGGGTGTATGCAAAGACATTGATGTTCAGGGAACTGCAGTCACATACAGAGGTGCATGTTGCAGCAACTTTCCAGACTGATTATGGTTTACATGTCTCATGGCAATTTATCTGTCCTCTGCACTCCCCCATAAAGCAGGCTCAAAATTAGTCTTTGTTCTGAATATGGTCAGTGTTTCAAATGAGTGAGTGGGCAAATGTACACATGCATGTGGAAGAAATTTCTAAGCACACTATATAACAGCCACCAAATTACATGAGAAAAGGGAAAATTAGCTCATATGGAGATTTGTGATATGGCAGCTGGATTAATTCATCTTCCTAAAGTACCTCAAGAACTGCTACGTTATACTGCAGTTTAGACCTGCAACACAGCCCCTGAGTGTTCACAATTCCAGTAGAGATGTCTGAGACCAGGTAGCCAAGGATAGACTTGGTGATAAGATCTCAGCCTGAGGCCAAGTTTTCCAGAAAGTTAATCACCAGGTATTTTCAAGAGGCTCAATGTGCTAAACACTGAGTTATCCTGAAAATGACTGTAGATGAAATTATCAATAATTATCAATAACAAATACAAGATGAGGACTACATCAGATCAAAAAGTACTATTTGCTGGTGGTCAAGTCTCACTGTAGCTGCATTCAAATTGCATGACTCATCACAAGGCATACTGTTGTGAGGCTGAAATCATCAGGAGCTTGTCAGGCTTCAATTGGATTCAAACATTCTCCTGAGAAAGACAGGTTGCTACAGCCCAGAATTTATAACATTGCCATCAACTACAGTGTGACAACTATGATTGTAACATCACCTCTGGGGAATAAAAATGTAAATATATCTCAATCATGCTGTTTAGATTTAAAAAGGGAGTAAGGATATGAAATACGGAAATATCTAGATGTCTTTAACTATCGCATAACTGGTATTCAATGAGTAATATTAGTCTAAGGCCCAAATTCAGATGAAGAAAAAAAACCTGTCTTCAAAATGATACTCAAATAGATGCATAACTAGGCTCTGAATCAGGCAAGCTGACTGTCCTAGCCTTGGCAAATGCATTCGCTTTCTTTGTCTATGGGACTGTCAGGAGGGAGACCAGAAGAAAATCAGAAGTCACACTTCAGACTTCTGGTCTGCCTCCACTGTCGTTCTCCAGAATGACTTCCAAAGCAGTTGGCAAACCCAGAAGGATACTCAAGATATGTGGACTACAAATTATTTTAAGACCAGAGGCTTCAAATATAGTTACATCAGCATAATGCATACTGGTAATACAGTTGGCGAATAATCCATGCTCTGTACCAGGATTTCCTCCCTTTAGGGTTTGTTTTGGACCCAATGATAAATGGAGCTGTGATGCCTCCTACTGGCTTTGTTTGTATCTCAGCCTTACCTGCCATGTCTCAGGACTGAGATGTTTGAAATATTAGTGCTGACGTAATGGTGGTAAAAACTGCCTCAGATGAGGTGTCTGATATGAAGACTAGGAGCTATTTAAATTTAAAAGAAACTAAAAGAGATGCAAGCAGTAAGTGACTTACAAATACACATCCAACAGGAGCCATGCATGCATTTTATCTTACAATTCTGCTTACCAAATGGATAAGGTTATTTTTGACAGGTTATTTCATTTGATGTTATAACAAAACAGAATATGCTTTTTACATTGCTACTACTCTAAAACCCCAAAAAGATCCTTTGATTCAAATGTTGATCTGATTCAAAACTAACAAAGCATGATCACAAGAATAATTCTTTTTTCTGGTGCTACCTCTTTTCCACAGACATAATATTGTACCAGACATAATTCTAAATTGCTCTTGGGACGAAGAGCCTGATAAGTCATTATGTTTGTAGCAAGAATTTATGTCTCAGTACTACCGCATATATCTAACCTTCTCATGCAATCTAGAGAGGACACTATAAATCAACATGTTCAAAATATTTAACAAAATATATCTCTTATTATTTAGGAAAAAAACCCACAGTGTCAGTTTAGTTGTTAAAATAGTAGCTTTTAATAGAAGGATTGATCTGATGATTGCAACAGCGCTGTCCATCTGCCACATACCGGATGCTGGTGGAGCTCCCCCTTTGGCCACTGTGTTAGGCTGGAGCATCCCTGAATAGGTACCACACAATTTTTCAGAGTTTTCTGAAAACTCTAGGCATGACCACTGATTGGGGATTACCAGGCATATTCTCGGACTGTACATTCTCAGCGCAACAGTGATCCACCAGTCTGTCCTGTAATTTAAACACAACTCTCTTCAACAGTTCCAAGTGCTCCTCTCTGCAAATTCTCTCCTGAAAGATAATTTTCATTCAGATAGACTTACATAACACAGGTCATCACGTGATTGTTAAATTTAACCTTGGACTATTTGTCCCCGAGGAAAACACGAGAAAGCCATTGTGAACAATACCAGATTAGCATTTAGATAAATGTGTAGCATGAAATAGAAACTATATAGCAAAAGTATAGGTAGGTTTAAGAGCTATCAAATCATTATAACCTTAAAAAGCAGAATTACTGTGTAACAATTTTTGCGGGTAATTCAAAGGAAGCGCAATCAGTAGGACTGGGCGAGAAGATTCAAGACTCGCAGCAAGCAGCTTTCACAGCTAACAGCTGCCACACAGAAGGAAAGGACTCGCATCGGGAACTTGAAATGCACAAAAAAAGTAAGCAGGAACCAATATGGGACATCACAGCACAGATGTACAAGAGATCATAACGCTCCTTGTATGAGGCGAAAAGAAGAAAGAAAAAACTACTAATTCATAATCTAGCTTCTTGAACTCATTCCAACTTTCGTGGACACAGATGAACACAGTATAACAAAAGTTACAACTGCTAGGCAGAACCTGAACAAGGTTCTAGCCCAGGAAGAAAAAGGACAAAGCTCGAACAAGTATAAAATGCCTGTAGTGTTTGGTACTGAACTTTGTCCAAAGTTCCTTTCAGGCTCTGATTCCAACTTTTGTGAAGAGCTGACTTTTACTATAGCTAATATTTCTTCAGGAACGTCATAAATTACTTGACAGGTCAAAGAGTCCAGGCAAGCAAAGGTGAAGTGACTCATAGGCTAACTATGGCTTATCTGTCCACAACAAAAAGGATGTTTTTCTCAAGGAACACCCCTGCCTGCAGTTGTACAGGTACCCTGCATTTACAGTCGTTATTCACACCCGTGGTCTGAGGACAACATCAATATCAGATACTACCACAGATGGAAATGACTTCACAGAAGTGTGAAAAGCCAGGTCTTTTATTTAGGAAAATGAACAAAAATATTTTTAAATGTGTGTGACACAGAATGTTCAAAGAGATTCTTGATCAGACTCGTAAAATAATTCCTCTTTTTTCAGACATGATTTTGTCACTGTAACTTCTTGTGTCGTTCTCAGCCCTCCTCTTAGTCTGTCAGGTCAGCTCAGTTGATAAGGTATTCTGAGCAGAAGTCACTGCAAATTAACATTTTACAGCACCTGTTAAAGTGGTTACTTGATTTTAACAGCATATTCTGGGCACTCTGTCAACAAAAATAACTTATAACGCTATTAAACACAGTGCAGAAAATTACTCCAGTTTCTTCTAGTGTGAGTTTAGTTTTACGTAGAGCAAAAGTTATATTGCAAATTGGTAAAATTTCTGGCTGGCGGCTGTCTAGAATGGATTGTATTAAGAAGTGTATTATATTACACCGCGCATATTGTGTCAATAACCATATAGAATGAGCATTGTCTTTTATATATATGTTTTCTATAGTATTATATTGAACTATTTAGTGTAGTTTTCATACCACCAGTATAATTAAGATATTTAAGTTATTGATGCCATTTGTTTCTCATTTTTTGACAAAACCTACATAATTCTATATTTTATGAAAAGCTCATGGAACAATGTTACTGACATATTTGAGGACACATGGTTTTGGAAGTATTACTTTAATCCTCAGGAAGTTATTTAATAAAAATGGATTTTTCTACCTCAAATAGATATCTGAAAAGAGACATTATCATAAATATTGACCATAGAAATGTCCTTACACTACCAACAGCCAAAGAAAGCTCCATCCTAAGTAATAAAAAACTTAATAAAGTTCACCTTTGGTTAATTATGTTTTTTCTCCCTCTAGTTTTTCACTAAATGCCTTCTGTTAATAGCAGAATCACAGGTGCCCCTACCTTACTTCTATAAATATCCACGTTGTTCCCTGTAGAATGCCACCAGAATTGCACCAGATGTGAATTTGACATGATGCCCTTTAGATGCAAATTTTACAGTTTAAGGTAAGTATGTCTGATCATCCAAAGACCTACCCACTCCCTTTACTTTTGTTCACTCCAGCTAATGCTGTTGAAGTCAATGGAACATAAATGCACATACATCTTTGGAGGGTCAAACGTAATACTAGCCAAATATCACAATCAGTAACTGATGCTGAGAAAAGTGAAATTGGGTCAATAGAGCTGGTTCTCTGGAAAATTTAAATTGCCCATTTTCCAGGCACACCTGGTAAATATCAAAATACCGCAGACCTAATGCACTACTGTGTTACGCCAGGTTTATGTCAGGGAAACCCTATACTCCTAAGCAGGGGGCTTCATAGGCCCAAGGGGCTAAGGGTCAAATTCCAACCCTCTGGAACCCCTCCCCTCTTAAACTCAACTTTTTAAAAAGCATTTAGTGATTTATTTCCTATTTAAGTGTCCATCCACCTTTGAAGTCATCCCAAACACCTAAAAGGAATTAAAATCTCATTTACTCAAAAGGGAATTGGATCCTAAGCTTCCAATTTCTAGTGCTCAGATAATCTCTAATAGGTGCTGGGAAATAGGAGTAGGAGAGAGAGACCAGCTCCTCCGTCCTGAAGATCCGAGGAAGTCCTGCCACACTCTTAAAAACAAGGATTTAGGAAACTGTCTTGGGAAGACTGTTTTTTGCTTCTGAACCCATTGTAAACAGAAATGCTCCATGATTGCAGCATCCAGACATCAGAAAATGTGGGACTTTATTTCAGTTTTTCCTACTGATGCCTGTGTGCCATCCTAAAGATACTCTTCTTTCAGCATCCCAGTTCCTGCAGTGCCCACCGCTTCCAACCTCACTTGTAGTGTGTGAGCATTACCTAGCTACAGCTATGCTGTGGCATTGAATTTGTTAAACACATTTTAAATAGTCTGATATTGGTGATTTCCTGAAAGAAAAGGAAAAGAAAAAGAAAAGAAAGAAGTCACATTGTTTTACGGCATTAACTACATCAACTATGCAGTGACTTATAGCTTTTTTCCCTTCTTTCTTCTTCATTTTGATATCCAGATACTCCTCATTCTCCCTTTGGGCAATTCCTATCACAAACAAAATTATTGTTCTATAGTGATATAGACACAGTCTGCCAACGTGTAGCAAAATGTCACTGACTGCAGTTGCTGTTATATGGAGCCTTTCCCAAGGCTACAGATCCGGCAAGCCTAACTAATGTAAATCTTATTCACAGTCATTGCCCCACTGCAATTAGCAGAGGCAATGTTTGCTGCTCTGAGCTCACAATTTTATGTTTTGTTGCCCTGTGAGCCGCATTTCCAGGCTTTCCTCAAGTATATTCCTCCAAAGTGTGTAGCCCCTTTAGGAACCATTTCCCTGACACATACTCTTACCCCGGATATTGTGTAGTCCCATAATGAAAGAGAGCATGGAAAGAAATTTACCATTGAGTTTGCCTAGCTAACATACAAAAGTAATTTGGCAGCTGGGGCTACATGGGGAAGGATGTAGGCAGGAAAAAACACTGGTTCATAATGAATGTTTTTGAAATCCTCACGAGCCTAGGCACTTACCGACAAGCCCAGCAACCAATATGTCTTATTATGAAAATGCTTTCTTTTTTCTCTCCAGTGCTTGTTTTTAAGCATCCATTGGTAATATTGCAAATAATCAATGGCAGTTAGTCTTATCAGGTCACAACAGAATAAGTTATATTTTGCAATATAAATTATTATTTAAACGTTATTAAGTGGCATTAGCTCTATGGTAACAAGCAATGGCACATTTTGTACAAACAGATAAGCCTGCTCTTCCTACGCCTGTATCTGGGGTGCTGTGCTGAGTTTGTTCTCAGAAAGAGAAGGATATGATTACTGAGATAAAACAAAATCGCACATTACAGTCATTATGGGGAAGAGGGAGGGAGAATGTTAAATGTATTTAAACTGCAGGAGGTTAAAACAGCGTGTGCCAAAAAATCTCTGAACATGTCAGGATTAATAACAGCTGGAAGCATGAGCAGAGCTGACTATCCATTCCTAATGCACAGTTCAGCATTTAAGGTGCCAGGATGCTGAGCTTATCTCTGATTTATCAAGCTTTTTCTTTCTATCTCAACACCCCTCCCATGTAACGAGTATCACTGAGGATAAAGAAGGTACACAAATGCTAAACAATAAATTCATTTCTTACCTCTGGTGTAGCCAAGGAACAATGTTTCAATGACCTGAATTGTGCCTTCACACTCTTGAGGAATAACTAAGGGGTAGCAATTAAGAAGAAATGAATTAAAAAATTAAACAAATCCAGGGGCACACTCTTAATGAAATAACGTGAGAGAACAGCAAACTCAGCAAAAAGCACATGGTTTTCAAATAAAAACATAGTGCTTTTGAATGAAACTTGCCACAATAAGATCAGAAAGGAAGTCCTTTAGATCCATGAGGTGTAAAATTGCCCTGAGATTAGGTGGAGGGTCTACAGCAGATGCAAGAAAGCACCCTAATGTCCGACCCAGACCATGGTCCCTGTAGGGACTTAAACTGACACCATGCTTGAGTCAGACTTAACTAGATCCTAAGCCTACAATTTAGTAATGAAAATAAAGCCAGACAAACCTCCAAATTCTATCCCACCACATGCAGAAATAAATGCCATAAAAATAGCAGAGATGTCAAATGCAACAGTGGGTTTTGTAGTCGAAATGCTATGTTTTCTTTTACAAGGAATGACACAGAGTTAATTTGCTAACTGGGCATGGGCCAAGCAGTCATCAGCCTTTAATTTGTATGACGTAGTTATGTAAGACTTTCTATCTTTTCTGCGGCCAATCAGTCATGTTAGATGTAATGAGAGCTATATATGGTTACCCTAGCGACAATAAATCCTGTAAATTATTCTCGAATAAAAACAGTAAAAGAATGATGAGCTTTTTCCCACAAGACAAGCCAGATACTTAAGGGGTTTTCTTTAAGCCAAATCACATTTTGTAATGAAGCACAACTCAAAGACAGAGCCAACACAAAATCAGTCACAAAACTGGGACCGAAACTGTGACTAATTAACAGCTGGATGGCGGGCAGCTGATCATACGAGTTTGCCATCAGAATGCCACTGTCTCAGTGGAAACTGGGTGGCCAGGGGAAACTGGGTCTCAGACTGGTAGGGTGCTGCTGGAGATGCTTGTCAGTTCAGAATGAAGCCAGCTCACGGCAATGTTTCTTTTAAGGGTTGGCTGCCACTTCAAAACCTGATGGAGGTGGGGGGGTGTCTCTGGTTGATGGTGGGCTTGGGCTGCTCTGAGTGGGAAGGCTTGACAGGGAGCTGCTGCAGACCAGGGAGCGTGGTTTGTGCACTGAAAGTGCTCTGGGGACAGGGGGTGAGGAGTCTGGAAGAGCTACTGGTGAAAAGTTTAGATCAGTGTTAGTTTCTGGCACACCGTGGTTTCTGACACAGATGGGATGTGCCAGGGATGGGGCAACAATACTCTAAACCCATCACACACTGAGCGGTGCCTACAGGGGGTCGGTTCCTGTCTTGCACAGGACACTCGGAGGCTGGATTCATCAGAGGCTCTAATGGAACTATTCGTATGGGTTGGAGGGTGTGCATGTGGATGCTCGGGACTCTGTGAGAAATGTAATGTCACTTTAGTGTAACTTCCTATAAGGGGTCTTCTTGTTTCCCTTACATGATCCGAGAGCTTTCCTGCATTTTTTTTAAAGCTAAAAGAAGTTAGCTATGCTGCTTTAGAAGGTGGGTTGGGAGGTTGGCATTTCCTCAGTCAGTCCTATCCCACATTGTCCCCATGTGACATAAATGAGAAAAGGTCAAGAAAAAATCCGATTATAGAACTGCAGGCTGTGCTCAGGAGGGGAAAGAGGGAAAAGAGGAAAGACACAATAGCATTTGCTGTCACTGTATCATTTCTAGCCAGGTCAAGGCAAAAAATCTTGCTTCCTACCTTGATAAACCATTAGTAATAGGTCAGGAGTCAGCTGCTTCCCTTATCAGCACCAGGAGCTTAAATGTCAACGATTAAATGTTTCCATGGAGATCCCCTGAGCTTCACTAATGTGGGCACATTATTTACACCCACTCTCCGCCGGAGAAATGGTAATGACAGCACGTTTTGTTGTGCCCCAGCATATCTGAAGCAAGCGGTGCAGCTGGACTCTGAAACAGCACCTCGGAGCACAGAGCCAGGTCTGGGGATATGCGAGACACCTGTTCATCTGATTTTCGGAAAACTGTTCTTGCTGGAAAGAAGCGTTACATTCTGAACAGATGACTCCAGTGCAGGGGGACTGTCACAGCTGCTCAGTATTAACAAATGAATTCTTGCAGGAGGCTGCAGTAGGTAGTACATCAACTGTGTGACCTACATAGACTGCGCACAGTTTAGTTGTTAATTTATTTCGGCTGAGGAAAGAGCAGATAAATTCGCGACTAGAGGAGTGGGGGAATATCTTGTTTGTTCCAAATTGGTTCAGCCTGGTTCAAGCCGATTATCTCGCAGGGGAGTCACTCCAGAGCGACTTTCTCCATTAGTATTAATCACTGAAGTGTGAAAATTATTGGTGCTATTTTGATGAATACTTCATCTGCCATTTAAATAAACTCATTTGCACTCCTTTCCACAAGCATGCAAATCACCAAATTATGATGATGCAGTTGTAAGTGAATTTTGCTGTCACGTACACAACATTTGTATAGCATGTCCCCTAATATTTACTTTCTGTGTACAGTGATGTGAAAGGAAGACATTTTTTGGCAAAACAGAAATAAGTGCCATGGAACTTGTTACAGCACCTTCTGCAGCCCAAGCAACTGCGTACAGCTGGCTGCCAAAATATTTTGCTAGGTAATCTAATCAAGTAATTTGATGTATAATAACCTGATAGAATACACAACTGTGTATTTTAAAGCAGTACAGACATGTTTACTGGTAACCAATAATAAACTAGATACATTTTACATTAAAGAAAGCTTCACAGTGAAAACTCCCTTAGACACTGACTGTTGTGCACATAACATAGGTTCTTCCACAAGCTGTCTTTTTTTTCCTCCTGAGATACAAAAACCATTGGAGGATACGATTAGCAAATGTATAGGACAGAAATATCTGAAGTTTATATCATGTCAGATCAGATTACCATGAGCAATTTAGATTCCCGTCTCCTCCACTAGCACTGGCTTTTACATAAAGTGGCTCCGCCCCAGAGCCACCCAGCCTTCTCCCAATCCCTGGACTTGTTGGCTTATACCATGGAGCATATCCTCTGCTTTGCTGTGGGTACAATGGGGACTAGATAAAAAGCTTTTCCTTTTCTTTCCAGACACCACCCCCAAGCCCTAGAGGAAGCAGAGTTTTGGTTTTTGGTGAGAGAGGATAAGAATTTCTAGCTTGGTGTAGGCAGGGCTGGAGAACAGAGCAGGACCTATTGAAGCACTGGAAGGTGGCAGATGTGGGTGTCCTAAGTGCTGGATGCTCAGAAGGCTCCACTGTGCTGAGAGTTTTCCCTTGATTAGAGAAGAGGCTGAATCTAGATCTGACTCTTCATTGAACATCTGGGTTGTAGCCATGCTTTTGCAATATTATTCCTGGAAGTACCGCTCTGTATGATGGCATTTCTGGGAAGGTAAAATAGCACTACTAACTCGGATTTAGTGTACAGCTTAAATTAAATCCTTCCTGGAAAGGTGGCTGATCCGTAAGAAGATGCAAAAAACTTCCTTTTATCAAACCTGTTAAAGCTATTTGTTTATCATTTTGGAAGAGAGAAACACTAATAATGAGGACAGTCATTTGGGCATAGTAAAGACTATATGGTCAAATTCATTAAAAACCAGACTTAGATTGATTATTGCTGATCTTGTTTCAAACATGCTATGCTTTGAACAAATGCAAGACAGAAAAAAATAATGAGGTTCATGGTGAATTAAAAAAGAGAATTCTTCTGTTATCAGTGATACTAATGAACTTACCATCTACAAAGTGGATTTTTGATGTAGGGACACTTTTCAATGCTGAACTTGAAAAATATCTAGCTTATTAAACATTGAAAAAGAATAATGTTGTGATGGGACTTTCTGAGTATTTTAAATAGGAAACTGAGCTGGTTGTTTCTTGGTCACTAATCTTATTCTGGTTCAGGGTAGGAAAAAGAGGAAGCCACTCCAGTTTCATAGCTGTAGATGGAGGTAGCTCTCAGCCTCGAATTTAGTGAGCAATTGTTCATAAGTATAAAAGGGATATTGGTAGTTCTTATCAGTTACCACATAAAGCTGAAGTCTCTGCGGGGAGGTAGCTGGCTGAATGGGTGAGAATCCAGTGCATCTATAAGACACAAGCTTAGGTCATAGGAATCACATGTTGGGGAAATATATTGTGTTGTTTCCTAAGTTATTCTTCTTCAGAGGGCCTTGGACCTTTTCACCTCAGTTGAATCTGATCCAGCTGACCAGGCAGTTCATGCACGCTTTGTAATGGGATCTGCAGAAACCCAGAGGTGGAGCAAGGAAACACTTAAACTAACTGCAGGCAATTCACTTTTGATGTATCCTGGTTGGAGGTCAGTCATGCCATGTAAGCAGAGACCACACATGGGCTACATTCAGAATTAGTTTAGGTTGAGATGAGTAATTAGCTTATGACTGATAAGCAATGCTGCTTAATGTACTCTGATGTACCTGAGAGATGCACCATATCTCCAGAATCAGGAGCACTGAATATGAGGAAGTGTGTAAAGGGCATCTCTTTCCACAGGTCTCCTGCTTGTCTCCTCTGCCCCTGCACTCAAACCTGCACCTTTATGTTTAAGTCATGACCACCAGTGGTGTAAAGGACACAACTTATCTAATCTGTATAAAGATTAAAGAGAAAGCATTAAGTACAGTAGGAAACATAAAGAAAGAGGTGTGGCTAAGAAAGCTGAACCTTAGGGACCATATTCCAAGGTCCCCACCACATCCTTGGGTGCAAGGTCCCCAGCTAGGACAGTGCCTGTGGCTTTGCATAGAGCGCAGGAGACAATGCTGCTTCATCTTCCCTGCAAGCCAATGGTTACTCTCCCAGAGAGACCTTTAGACGTCTCATGCTGGAGAACATCAACCGACTTCACTCAGATGAATGGTCTAACTACCAAGCAGCAAGATTTCCTGGAGCTGGTATGTCATATGTCACTAAGGTCCAGGATTGATACTATTATTTTGACTTCCTCCCCACTTTAAGATGATGAATGCATATAACAAGGAGTTAAAGAAGCATGTCTGATACTCATTTTAATCTAGACATTCAACAGAGAAAAAGACTGCCATATGTTTTGCAAAAGAACACTCCTTTTTTTAAGAACATAAAATATAATGTTGACAACTGTATTTTTTGCTTCTACAAAGGAAAAAGGAGGTTCACAAAGAAACACAAAGAAAATACTTTGCACTGTGACTCAGGCTTTAACATCTTTTTCATTTATTTCTGTTTTTTACACTGCTGCTCGCTTTTTCTGTAGGTACCACATACCCTTTTAGAGACCCATAGGAATTGCTCCAAATCTTCAGTGTAATATTTTATATCATATTTTGGTTTATATTGTACTTCTGTCAATATGGCAGGTTTTATTGCTGTGCTACGTTGCATCCTGAGCTGTGAAGCACAGCCTACTTGCTTTGGATCTCTAACATGGAAAGAAGGATTGTAACTATTGATCCGTGTCAGGAGATACATGAAAATCTAACACTTCAAATAAACCTACAACTTTTACAAAATGAACACTGAATTTGAACAAGTTTTGAGACGGAGAAGATCATTAATATATCTAGTTCAATAATCTGACTGTAGCAGTAGCTAGTATCTGGTGGCACAGAGAAAGTAACTATTCTTTTCCACCATCTTCTCTTAACTGTATCCTTTCTTCTTGCTTCCACACTAAATGTAGTTTAGTTTAGTTAAAGCTCTTGTTCTGTAGTATCTTTTTTTTTTTTTTTATCTGTGAGGCAGCAGATTTTATTTGGATCTGGGAAGGAAACAGGATGATGGTATGCTTAAAAAGTTACAGGACTTAACACAGTATAAAAACTATTACAAACACATGCACACACAGAAAAAATCTTTTAAACACTTTGCTACTGCTACCTAATGCATTAATGAATTTTCAGTATGTGCGAACACAAGAACAAAATAGTATTAACTCTATGATTTAAAGCAAGTATTCCCTTTGATCTGAATTGGTGTTGGCACTTCATTGCTGCATTAAAATAAAATCTGTCCTGGCTTCTTGCTGGATAAATGTGAAATAAAACGATGATGAGTAGCACACCCTTTTGGCTGCAGTGTGCTTTTCAGCATAGCTGGTATAACACACAACACAAGACCATTAATAAATATGCACCTTTTATTCTCCAGACTTCCCCAATTCAAGATCTTCCTTATCCAATCTTCTACATTTACAGAAGAAGGAACTAGTCAGGTAATGCACCTGAGGCTTCCAGCCAGTAGGAAAAATAACTTGTCTGTGCTTCCCTTTTCCTCATGCCCACCTGTTATTGCTGCTCGGTCTTACACTGCACACAATACTGTGTTTTGCAACAATCTGTATAGGGGAGCTGTGCTGACTTTCAGAGTATTATGAGCTAGGACAGATCCCCAGGGCTAGTCTGTGTCTTCTGAATTGCTCAGGAATACAAGATAGACAGTAAGAGGCTGAAGCAGCCAGTCTGTAATGCCACTTAGAAAGAAATTCATGTGTTGTAACAAGCTCCCTGGGTTTATCACTAATGCTACTATATAGTAGGAGGTAAAGAGGCAATTTGCTTGAATTCTGGGAAAAACACATAGTCCCTGTCCCTGGTTTGTTTTCTTTGGGGGTGTCCATACACGTGTATGCAGATGGACCCAAGCTCCTGGCTGGAAGTGACACAGTTATGTATAGGTGATGCTGAGCCTGAATAAACTAGAATTGAATGGAGCTTGTGTCTTGCAGAACATGTTTGGTCCTGTCTGCATCTTGTATCTTTGTACACATGACCTTTACTGACCCTGAATTTATCATAGATATGTAGGACAGGGGTCACAAAAGTGTTCTGTAGAAACACTTATGCTCATCCCAGGAAGTTACCAAGTGTTGTTTATGACTGTCATGAACAGAATTCAAGTCTGATGCTCAGTGTCATGAGAAGAACTTTTGCTGCAACTTGCCAATCCTGCAAAGTTCCTATTGAGCCTGATGTGAAAGGTGCGACGTTTATGGGAGGAGACTCCCATTCCCTCCCCTCCCCCAGTCTATCATTGTCTTATCTGACGGTAGATATCACAAAGGTCACACCAAAGTTTACTTTGAAATATTTTCTAAAAGCAAAGCAAAATAGACGTAGCTTGGAGCAGGTCAACTTTAACATGAATAATATATTCATGAGTTTCATAAACTGCTAATGTATAGAATCGTAGAATTGTTTGGATTGGAAGGGACCTTTAAGATCATCAAGTCCAATCATCAACCTAACACCGCCAAACCTACCACTAAACCATGTCTCTAAGCACCATGTCTACCTGTCTTTTAAATACCTCAGGGATGGTGATTCCACCACTTCCCTGGGCAGCCTGTTCCAATGCTTGACAACCCTTTTGGTGAAGAATTTTTTCCTACTATCCAATCTAAACCTCTCCTGGTGCAACTTGAGGCCATTTTCTCTCATCCTATCACTTGTTACTTGGGAGAAGAGACAGATCCCCACCTCTCTACAACCTCCTTTCAAGTAGTTGTAGAGAGCGATAAGGTCTCCCCTCAGCCTCCTTTTCCCTGGACTAAACATCCCCAGTTCCCTCAGCCACTTCTCGTAAGACGTGCTCTAGACTCTTCACCAGCTGTGTTGCCCTTCTCTGGACACACTCCAGCACCTCAATGTCTTTCTTGTAGTGAGGGGCCCAAATCCAAATACAGTATTTGAGGTACTTCCTCACTGGTGCTGAATACAGGGGGACAATCACTTCCTTAGTCCTGCTCACCACACTATTTCTGATACAGGCCAGGATGCTATTGGCCTTCTTGGCCACCTGGGCACACTGCTGGCTCATGTTCAGTCAGCCATCTACAAATACCCCCAGGTCCTTTTCTGCCAGGCGGCTTTCCAGACGCTCCTCCCCAAGCCCACAGTGCTGCATGGGGTTCTTGTGACCCAAGTGCAGGACCCAGCACTTGGCCTTGTTGAACCTCATCCCATTGACCTCAGCCCATCAATACAGCCTGTCCAGATCCTTCTGTAGGGCCATCCTACACTCAAGCAGGTTGTCACTCCCACCTAACTAGGTGTCATCTGCAAACTTACTGAGGGTGCACTCAATCCCCTTATCCAGGTCATTGATAAAGAGGTTAAAGAGAACTGACCCCAACACTGAGCCCTGGGGAGCACCACTTGTGACCAGCTGCCAACCGGATTTAACTCCATTCACCACAACTCTTTGGATCTGGCCATCCAGCCAGTTTTTGACCCAGCAAAGAGTATGGCCATCCAAGCCATGAACAGCCTGTTTCCCCAGTAGAATGCTGTGGGAAATGGTGTCAAAGACTTTACTAAAGTCTAGGTGAACAACACCCATGGCCTTTCCCTCATCCACTAAGCAGGTGACCTTATAATAGAAGGAGATCAGGTTAGTCAAGCAGGACCTACCTTTCATAAACCCATACTGACTGGGTCTGATCACCTGATTATCCCGCAAGTGCCATGTAATGGCACTCAGGATGATCTGTTCCATAACCTTCCCTGGCACCGAGGTCGGACTGACAGGTCTGTAGTTCCCTGGATCCTTCTTCTGGCCCTTCTTGTGGATGAGTGTCACATTTGCTANCCTGGCTGGAAGTGACACAGTTATGTATAGGTGATGCTGAGCCTGAATAAACTAGAATTGAATGGAGCTTGTGTCTTGCAGAACATGTTTGGTCCTGTCTGCATCTTGTATCTTTGTACACATGACCTTTACTGACCCTGAATTTATCATAGATATGTAGGACAGGGGTCACAAAAGTGTTCTGTAGAAACACTTATGCTCATCCCAGGAAGTTACCAAGTGTTGTTTATGACTGTCATGAACAGAATTCAAGTCTGATGCTCAGTGTCATGAGAAGAACTTTTGCTGCAACTTGCCAATCCTGCAAAGTTCCTATTGAGCCTGATGTGAAAGGTGCGACGTTTATGGGAGGAGACTCCCATTCCCTCCCCTCCCCCAGTCTATCATTGTCTTATCTGACGGTAGATATCACAAAGGTCACACCAAAGTTTACTTTGAAATATTTTCTAAAAGCAAAGCAAAATAGACGTAGCTTGGAGCAGGTCAACTTTAACATGAATAATATATTCATGAGTTTCATAAACTGCTAATGTATAGAATCGTAGAATTGTTTGGATTGGAAGGGACCTTTAAGATCATCAAGTCCAATCATCAACCTAACACCGCCAAACCTACCACTAAACCATGTCTCTAAGCACCATGTCTACCTGTCTTTTAAATACCTCAGGGATGGTGATTCCACCACTTCCCTGGGCAGCCTGTTCCAATGCTTGACAACCCTTTTGGTGAAGAATTTTTTCCTACTATCCAATCTAAACCTCTCCTGGTGCAACTTGAGGCCATTTTCTCTCATCCTATCACTTGTTACTTGGGAGAAGAGACAGATCCCCACCTCTCTACAACCTCCTTTCAAGTAGTTGTAGAGAGCGATAAGGTCTCCCCTCAGCCTCCTTTTCCCTGGACTAAACATCCCCAGTTCCCTCAGCCACTTCTCGTAAGACGTGCTCTAGACTCTTCACCAGCTGTGTTGCCCTTCTCTGGACACACTCCAGCACCTCAATGTCTTTCTTGTAGTGAGGGGCCCAAATCCAAATACAGTATTTGAGGTACTTCCTCACTGGTGCTGAATACAGGGGGACAATCACTTCCTTAGTCCTGCTCACCACACTATTTCTGATACAGGCCAGGATGCTATTGGCCTTCTTGGCCACCTGGGCACACTGCTGGCTCATGTTCAGTCAGCCATCTACAAATACCCCCAGGTCCTTTTCTGCCAGGCGGCTTTCCAGACGCTCCTCCCCAAGCCCACAGTGCTGCATGGGGTTCTTGTGACCCAAGTGCAGGACCCAGCACTTGGCCTTGTTGAACCTCATCCCATTGACCTCAGCCCATCAATACAGCCTGTCCAGATCCTTCTGTAGGGCCATCCTACACTCAAGCAGGTTGTCACTCCCACCTAACTAGGTGTCATCTGCAAACTTACTGAGGGTGCACTCAATCCCCTTATCCAGGTCATTGATAAAGAGGTTAAAGAGAACTGACCCCAACACTGAGCCCTGGGGAGCACCACTTGTGACCAGCTGCCAACCGGATTTAACTCCATTCACCACAACTCTTTGGATCTGGCCATCCAGCCAGTTTTTGACCCAGCAAAGAGTATGGCCATCCAAGCCATGAACAGCCTGTTTCCCCAGTAGAATGCTGTGGGAAATGGTGTCAAAGACTTTACTAAAGTCTAGGTGAACAACACCCATGGCCTTTCCCTCATCCACTAAGCAGGTGACCTTATAATAGAAGGAGATCAGGTTAGTCAAGCAGGACCTACCTTTCATAAACCCATACTGACTGGGTCTGATCACCTGATTATCCCGCAAGTGCCATGTAATGGCACTCAGGATGATCTGTTCCATAACCTTCCCTGGCACCGAGGTCGGACTGACAGGTCTGTAGTTCCCTGGATCCTTCTTCTGGCCCTTCTTGTGGATGAGTGTCACATTTGCTATCTTCCAGTCAACTGGGACCTCCCTGGTTAGCCAGGTCTGCTGATAAATGATGGAAAGTGGTTTGGTGAGCAC